>CM046881.1:316005528-316543148 GCA_025667525.1 Glebionis coronaria
TCACGGGTTTTTGATGAATGCAACTTTTCGCCGATCTAACTTTATCAAGAAGTGATCAGATTCTTACTTGATAGACATTTTATCAAGTTCGATATACGAAACATAATTCATGCAGCTCTTCAAGTCCTAGGGTAGATCCAGCTTATATGCCTTTCAAACCAAAATCATCTCAATGGTCCCATACAACGAGGACTTATATCCCATGATCTTTCAGATAATCAATTCATTTTTCCATGGTTAAAATTTTTGGCATAACTTTGCTACCCATCTGGCACTTCAAGATCTACATTTCATATTCACATAACCTCCTGCCCACTACCGGCAATCAATAATCAGATCCTAATTTCAACAATCATTTCAGGTCTCGCGGGTCGAGTATTTTGTAAGGTTAGGTTCGCCATCATAGGAAACCATAAACCTAAAAGTCATGTCCAACTCACAATGGGTGTATGTCGGGTGTCTTCATCCCAACTCCTGCTTACAGATGCTCTAATATATATCCTCACAAGATTTGATCTTGATCCTAATACGATAATTATCAATGATAATCTTTCCAAAGGAAAGTGATTATACAGTTTATTACCAAAGGTCAATCATTAAAACATAGAACAACACTTATAGTATTTTGTATCGTTACTTTACCTTGTCCCTTCGATTAGGGTGGTACACAGTACTCTCATCAAGATTTGTTATCAATGACTTCTAAGCAAATCTCTAGAAATTCGATGCGAAGCAAGGATCTTGATAGAGATGATCGATACAGGCACACCATGTTTACACAACTCCTTTAAATACAAAAGAGTCAATCTCTTCATCAAGAATCTATCATTAACAGGAATGATATTAACAGATTTGGTCAGTATGTCGACGATGACCCAAATCGAATCAAATTCAGATGATGACCTTTGCAATAGATAGACGTTTACTAATGTATGAGGCGATCTCTGCCTTCATAACTTGACATTAGTACTACTTCTTTAGATAAAGATATATTAAATCATAAATGTCATGAATAAAATACTTATACTTACAAGATTCCAACATAACTATATCTCACAATCCTCCATATTTAGACAATCACAAGTGGCCTTTTAATCATTTAGCGCCATCAGCTTCTCAATTCTAATGGTTTACATTAGCCGCGAACCCCCTTTTATTATTTATATTATCCTTCTTACATGCATCAATTATTTCTAAATTGTTCGGGCAAATTACTTTGCACCGTCATTATTAAGGAACACAATCCTAATTGATTCTTTATCCTTTCTACATTATGTGTCAGTATCTACATTCATCTTCCTGATGAAATATTTATCATGACCACAATTCACTCAGAATTTCTTTCTTCATATTTTCTAAGTTTTAGTTTCTTCTCAACTATTATTTTTATCTGTTTTACTAAATCCGACGTCTAAAGCGTCGATAATTATTACAATTAATTAAATAATAATTATTAAATTTTATGAAACGTAAACGTAAAAATTTTAAATTTCTTAGTTCGACCAATTATATAAAGTGTTCAAAATAAATTTGAATTTGATTAACAAGAATTTTGTTGATTTATCGAAAATAATAAAAATATTTAATAAGATCCGTAAATGTTTGAAAAATATTTGGTTATACTTTGGTCAAAATTTTCTTTGTTGAAAGGCAAAAATTGCCATTTCAAATTTCAAGTCATAAGTTATATAGTTTCCTCAATTCTTCTTAAGTTGTCTAGAAGTACACACAAACATTTATCCCTAAACAGGAGTTTAGTTAAATGTTCTGGGTATAAGGGAATAATCCCTCAAAAGTTCTTTTGATAAAATATTTGTCAAAACATTTTTGCACTTTCTTTTTGGTAAAACCCAAAGTTTCAAATGGCTCTAATTTTTAAAGAGTCAATATATTCCATTATCTATTAATCACACGATCAATTAATATAAAGGATTAAGTCTTTCATCACATGTTAAATATTCAAGGTACAGGTTTTCATTACTCGGCCGACTCAGGGCATTCTACAAATAATTATTAACTCATTCTTATTCTTATAAATAAACAAATGGTCTTTAATGATCACAAGCATGAATTTATCAAATTACAGCCTACACACGTGATTCACCAAATTTATGGATGCTACATGTGTATTAGTCAATCCAAACGACATCACGTGAAACTCATAATGTTCATTACAAGTACTAGATTTAGTGATTGGAATAGATAATCTTTTTCGAGGATGCGAAATTGATGATAACCATGCCGTGGATCAAATCTTCGAATATACGCTAGAACCTTGTAAATGATCGAACAAATCTGTCATCTTGGGTAGTGGATATAGATTTTTAATCGTCTATTTACTTAGTTCACGGTAATCAATAAATATAAGAAATAATAACATCATAGCTCTTCATTATGACGAGCTTGGTAGAATAAAAGCTTTCTTCGACTACTCTCTCAGTTGCACGGTAATTCCTTCGATTCAGATGATGCTGACGTACAGTGCACACGCCACAGGTGCAACACTGGGAATATAATCAATACCAAATTCAACTTGCCTTAATGGCGAAAGTCTAGGTAATTCACCGGCAAATACCTCCTAAAGTTTCAGATAACAGAAACATCTTTTAATAAATTTAGTTTAAGTTCTTCCTAGATTATAATATTTATGACTAATTCACAACCATTCACGGTATAATTTCAAGTCTAAATGCAGGATATGGTCATCCGTCAGGAATTATTTAGATCACTTTTGATAATCAACATCTTATCATTTAGGGGAATTCTATTCGAGTTCCCATCAATTAAGACAATGTAGTCATGTCATATAATCAATCAATCCATTCTACTGGCACTATCAACTTTTTCAGTTTTATTGTCGTCGATAAGATGTGAACTTCTCAAAAGACTAATAATAACTCATAATCCTTCACAATTCAAGGATATCTGGAGACATAGCTAACATCAAAAGTGTAAGGTCAACGCATAATTCATGCGATAGAATTTCAAATCAGATACAGACGAAAACATTTAACGAATATGAATATATCCCATGTTTTCATAATTTGAGTACGCATTTGAAAGCACCTCGGATCGTTACCCAGGTCATTCAAATGAAACCAAATCAAAAGAAATGATAGGAACGTCGTTACATCCAGTCGGGTATCAACACTCGGTAATCAAATACTTTTCCTAAGAATCTCACTACGGAATAATTGGACAAGAAAGAATTGTCAAATGTCAAATAAGACAATTTCCACAGATGAGTAAATTCAACTCAGAAGAATAAATGGTATTGGCACATATGTAGGTGTCCCTAATAATATGCCCCTATTTTGCACTTTTTGTAGATCTCATAAAATTTAATCTTTCACAATCTTCAAAGAAAATGTAGTGTTTATTAATCAGTTTTATGGTGACTACTAATCAGTCTTGCATGGTCCATTCCAAATTGTATGTAGGCGCGCAACTATATACAATTTCAAGATTAACGATGCAATACGCAGTTCGTCAAAATTTTATCATCATGTTTATAATAAAAACATATTCATGCTTAATTCTTAAATAAGAATAAAAAATAAATTTACAAAGATTTTCTTTGTTATGAAAACAATTAAGTTTTCCAAAGCGTTTCATAAACAACTTTACTTCAATAATGATTATTTATAAATCTCACTTTAAATAATCCGTATAGTGATGAAAATCCAATTATTCTCAAGGAATACCATTTTAACTTATAAAACAACGAGTGATCTGCAAAAGAGTGATCAAGAGTTGTTCACCAAGAACTAACTACTATATATCAGGAAATGAGCTTAGCCACTTAATCATGAGGTTCATGACCTCGATGGCACTCAGAAAGAATAATTCACAACGTAACTCAAATTGAGATGAGTACTTGTTCAATGGTTGCATCACTAATGCGAACATTAGGATGAAGCAATAAAAGATAGATAACATCGATACATGTAGAATTTAGCAATCAAAGGTAGTCCTTTCATTAATCACAAACAAGTCTAAATTGTACCGTAACACATTATGTGTCACTATGTCATACAATTCCAAGAACTCATCCTACCAACTGATGTCACAGTTAAGTTAGGGACTATTTTTAAAAGATACCACAATGAATACTAGTCTACAAGAGTCATTAGGTGTTCCACATGTCCCGAAAGATCCATCGGTCCCAATTCAGAAGAAGATTTCTTCAATTTATTTCTTGGACACTAGGCATCGTCGTAAGTGGACAATGGCCTAGGAACAACCCTTAACACAAACTAACAATAATTTAAAACCTTATAATTCAATAACAGGACTTAACGTCTTCCTCTTATCAATCTCATATTCCATACGGGTTAAATTTTACTTTATTCAGGTTTTAACCAATTTTATACTCAATTCGATATCCTACCTCATTTTCTAGTACTTTAAACCTTATTCATAAACCTTAAAAGGGAAATAAAAGCTCGATATGATCAACACTTAATTTCCAATCCTATAGCTCTTACAACAATAGTTATCAAATGAGTCACTAGTATGAAATGACTCATACATTCAATTAGACTTCTCAGAAAGGTACTAGTGGCATGAGGCTTTTGGGTAATGGTTCCAATGACAACCTCAAGTGCAACATTCACCCTTTCAATTTCAATTTAAGAATTGGATGACAACGAATCAGATGACATCTTTATAGGTGTTAATGGTTTTGTCAAACTTCACTCTATAAGGAAAGATCGTCATGACATCGATATCAGATTTAATCTCGCCAATTCTTCTTCAGTATCACAATCAACTAATATCTACATTTCTACGAATATCAACCATTTTGTTGGGATCATAAATATCCACAACTTGGTTTAGATCTAGAATAGCTATAATTCTTACGACAATAGCTTCGATTAATTTACTAGGGGATTTAGGGTTCCTTGTGACAATCTACGTCGTATAAATACCTCGTATAAATATCAAGATAATCATCAAACAATCATGTAATAAAATTACATCATATATATATATATATATATATATATATATATATATATATATATATATATATATATATATATATATATATATATATATATATAATCCAAGTTATATATATATATATATTAAAATAACACTTCTTAGTCTGGCCTTGTCGGTAACTCGGGAATTCTTCGGCACCGTTATAGTCAAAAGATTTTTAGACATTTTGAGAAAAATGTTTATAGTTAAAAGATTTTGAAATGTTTTATTCAAAACCTTAGTTTTAAAAATCTTTCGTTCTCTAAAACGAGAGCTCTGGTACAAAACTGTAACACCCCCAAATTTACACAATTCAATACAGCGGAAGACTCGTTGGTGTTACGGGATAGCACATTACTCACATCATAGACAACGCTTAAAAATCACGTCGTTTAATAATAAAGCATTTCCATTCATAAAGATCAAATTTACATAGGTCCCAAGTCATTGTATTTCATACAGGTTTTACAAAGCATTTGAATGGAAATTATTATTTAAGTGCGGGCCATGAATTCTTGTCGTCTTCCCGAGAATTACCTTCATGTACCTGAGACAAAACATGTTAAAAGAAAAAGGGTCAACGATAACGCCGAGTGAATTCATAGAGTTTAATAAAACCATTAATATATCATCGGTACATAATTATTACCGAAAATCATTTTATACAAATCTTTATAATAGGCCATAAAATAGCCGAAGTCATTTTATACAAATCCTTATCAAAAATCAAAATATAGGCATTTGCCTTCAAAATCATTATACGAGCCAATGTCATAAAAACATCATACAATACGTCTTATGACGTTGTATAAAATTAAATAAAAACCGTTATATTAATATGGTTATGTAAAACCATAACACGAACATAAAATCAATAATAAGACCACGTATTGCTAGTCAGGCAATATATTGTAATTTAGTGCGTATAGCAGTATTTCGGTATTTTGGATTATTACAAGCCGCATGACATTGTTACCTTACTCAATTTGCCCATCTAAATTAGCGTGTCGTCACAATAATCACGCTTGTGTAAATCTTCTCATACATAAATTCGCTTACCAATCAATGAGGCACGACGGGGATCAACCGTCAAGGCGTGAACTGGGTGATCGTCCCCAAATAGTACTATTATATGCATAAGCGTCTACCAAATTCCGGTAGTTCACAATTCATGCTAATGGGACTTTTAGTGACATAACCTAACTTTAATAATCCATTTCATTTCATCGATCGGGTCATATAATCATACATCAGGTCATACCGTCATTCGGGTCCAAATCAATAAACAAACAATCGGGACAAATGATGTCCTATTTTATCAAAACTAACATGTTATCTCCCTCGCAGGTTATTAAAACATTTCATAAAAACATTTAAAAGAGTGCGAGGCTATGAACTCACGTTGATGTGGGAAAGCGGGTTATTGGCAATTCAGATGTACGGTACGTGCTTCAATCATGGAAACCTAGACAAATAATACTCGTCTTAGACTCTTGTCCAATGACTTTATAAAAAATAACAATTATGTATACATATGATGATTTGAAATATATGATGATTATCAAGTGGGTTTATACATCTTTACTTTTTCATTATAGTGTTTATGTGTTGGTAATTTTCAAGACTAGTTACACTAGTTCAACTTATTTACATTTTAAAGCCCAATGGGCCTATTACAAGCCCAATACTATTCATTAGCCCAATTATACTTTTATTATCAGTATTATACTTTATATGTTGGGCCCAAATGAGTTAAGCCCAACAAATAAGTTTATAAGTGTTTTACCAAATTAGTCGGGTTGATTGTCCATTAAGGCTACTTTGGCCCGTTAATGTCTATATGTTGTAAAGCTCGGGTTTTATCGGTTTTTACTTGTTATATATGTTTATATATCAGTATATGAGTTTATAAAAGTTTACATTAGACGGGTCCAACCGTCTAAGTTTTATTTAACAAAAATGTTAATCTTTCGGTTTTAGCCGAAAAGACGTAAAACTTAGTATATAGTTTTTATAACTTATAAAACTTACCAAATTACCTAAAAATCTAGTTTACTAAAATGATCATATCTAGAGTTCTACATGGATATAGAAACCCAAATTTTTATCACAGAAACTACATGATATGTGCCTCTTTTTATTCCCTTATTGCTACTGATGAATCAACCTCTAAGTATTTTATAAAATTCGTCCAAAACAGTGTACTCAGATTTGCACTCTAAACTTGTTTTGATCATATCTCACTCATTTTTATGATTCCATTGCATGGGCAACTCTCACATGTGTACAAGTCTCAATAATCACTGTATATCAATTCATCTATACCATTTTATCAGTTCATCATATGGTTATTTACTGTTTTTATACAGCCTACTAAATTAAGCAAGATTAACCACTTTTACATATAGTTTTTCATCTTTTTACCCATGTTTATCAACACCAAATTCCCACAAAATATTTTTAATCATCATTCATCATCATATACATATACATAAGTAAAAGAAAATACAAGATTACATAATCAAAATAACAAGAAGGATAGGAAGAAATAATCTCTATACCACCAAAGTGATGAAATGATAAGTTTTTTTGATGAACAAGACTTGGTTTTGGGTAACCAATCTTATGTGATATCAATACCACTTCTTTAAATTGCCAAATGAACTTCTTGAGATCTTCATATGCATGAATACCTTCTTGAAAATCAGCCCCTAAACTCCATGGAAACTCCTTTTCACATGTTATAACCACCTCCAATCTCCATCTTTTCAATGGGTTTTCATCATATGTAAATTATACATATGATTTATGGTTTATTTTTTTGATCAATGGTGGTGTTTTGGATGAATGTGGACGTTCATAGAGGGAGAGGGGAGGAGAGATTGAGAAAGTTTAGCTAGTTTGCATGTCTGAGAAAGTGGTTAGGAGTTTAGTGGTTTTGGTTAGCATGTTTTGTAGAAATAGGAGAACAAGTGTCCTTGTGGTTTATGTAAACTTGCCACCCATAGTAGGGGTGAGGCAAGTGTAAACTTGTCTCATCTCCACTAATTTACGGGTACTCCTTGATTCTAGTTTCCTCAATTTACGTCCCCTCGGGTCGATTTACGAAAAACGTTTTTGTAAATTATGAATCTACGGCACGAAACGATTCTAATAAAAATTGTCTCATCAAAAACGGAGTTCAAAAACATAAATACGTAATCCTATGGTTTCTGGTTTAGTCGTAAAGCACGTTAAATTATGTATGTAAGTCCTAATTTCTTCTCGTAAATTTGTGAGTTTATGAACCAACACAAATTAAAATTCCATCATAATATTCAAGAATAAATTTATTTCCTGAAATGTCGGACTGTCACCAAAAACGGTGTATGTAAACGTAAGCACGTAACGTGGAATCCTCCGGTTTAGATGTAGCCGATGCTACTTCAAGATGTAAATCCAAATTTATTCCCAAAATAAGTGAGTTCATAATATAACATTAAAATAATGTTTTTAAATAATATTAAGAATAAAATATCAACCATAAATTGACGGATTGTCACACCTAGTCTTGGTTTGTGGTACCCAAAGGATTCACCATTGGAGCTGATTGCATATTCAGACAGTGACTATGGAGGTGATAAGTTTGATAGAAAATCCACAACTGGTGGATGTCAGTTTCTTGGGAGCAGGTTGATATCTTAGCAATGCAAGAAACAAACAGTGGTGGCTAATTCTACAACTGAAGCTGAGTATGTGGCTGTAGCTGCTTGTTGTGGACAAGTTTTGTGGATTCAGAACCAGCTGTTGGACTATGGGTATAATTTCATGCATACCAAGATATTTGTTGACAATAACAGCACTTTATGCATCATTAAGAATCCTGTACATCATTCTAAAACTAAACACATAGAAATTAGACACCATTTTATAAGAGATTGTTTTGAAAAGCGTTTAATACAACCAGATAGGGTTGACACAGAAGAAAATGTGTCAGATTTACTAACTAAACATTTTGATGCTGGGAGGTTTCAATACTTGGTAACAACTATTGGAATGATCAATCTCACATAATATGTGTTTTAGAGTCTGTTTGTAAAAGTATGTACAGGATGATGCATTGTTATTGGTCTTTTTGAAGATTTAGATTTTCTAACACTGACAAAGGTTGCTTGAACGCTGATAAGTGTTTTTGTGACGTTGTCAGCAATATATTTGTCTAACGCTGAGAAAGCTTCCCTCAACGCTGCCATGTGTTGTCGGGGCGTTGTCAGCAACAATGTTAGTTTTGTGGTTTTCAATCTAAATGTGCAAGTGGTGTTAGCACTATACCATTGGATACAGAGTTGCTTATGGATCAATGGAGAAGCATTTGGGCATGTTTTTGTTTATGGATGATGGTTGGAATTTTTAATTCCTATCTTGACATAAATTTTTATGTTCATGCATATTTTAGCAACTTATGTATCATAGTTTAAGGGGAGGTTTTAAGAACCTTTAGGATGTTTAGGTATCCATATGATACTCTTATGACAATTCTAGATTGTGTCCACAGGTGAGTATGAGTTAGTTTTACTAAATCATGAGGCACTGTAGCATGCAAAGTTGATATACTATGCATGCTGCCAAGACATTTTTGGCCTAGAATTGGTTGTGGTCTGTTGGGAGACTTGGGAATGATTTTATCATGGGATTTACCTAGGAGTAACAAGGAATTTTATAAGGTAACTTAGTTGTTAAGAGTTTTGGTTAGCAAGGGACACTAGAGGACTGTTATGTCTATCCTACATAAGCAAGTGTGCATAACTGGACAGTGCTTGCCGCCCTATAATAATTATCAGCTTTTTGGTTATCTTCTCTAGGATAAATTACTTTGTTAAGGTCATTTTTCATTTTTAAACATTTTTTTTTGGACGCTGACAAGTATTTTTCCAAGCGTTGTTGTGACCAATTTAGACGCTGACATGGCTATGGCAAACGTTGACAAGAATATAGCCGTTGGGCGTTGATAGGTTATTTTTGACCGTTGACACTCAATGGGACCTACCCAGTTGTTACTTTTTGACATATTTTTAGGCCGTAATTTTCGGAGTTGATAACTTTCATTTAATGCATGAGATAAACTTATTATTTTTCAATATTTTCATGATTACATTTTGAAAATACTTGCATATTTTTGGGCCAATCACATGCATTTTCTTCTCCTATAAATTTGGCTCCTATTTTTAAACAGGGTACCTGTTATTCTTGTCTAACACAATTTTCTCTTATCAACTTCATCTTCATCAATCGTTTACACAGCTTTCAACAATGGTACCAAAGTTTAAACCATCAGATTTGGAATTAGGGTTCAGAAGTCAACACAACATGATCGCGTATCTTGAAGCTGATGATACTCTGTTTCCCCAATACACAAAAATGGTGGCGTATTTGAACGCATCCCCTTTTAGGTATTCTTTTTCTCATGCACCACTCATTCCTGTCACACATATTAAACAGTTTTGGAACACTGTCAATTCCTCAAAAGTTAATAGAGTGACAACATTATCTGCTATTGTTCATGGGAGAACTTGGGTGGTTACTGAAGCTTTGGTACGCCAAGCTTTGCATCTTGATGATGCTGATGGTATAACCACCCTTCCCATTAGTGAAATAGAACAAGGCTAAGGGCTTTGGGTTATCCTTTTCCTGATGAAGTAACTTTAAATAAATATCATAAACAGGAATTTCCCCTAGCCTGGAAGTACCTCATACATGTCCTCCTACAATGTTTGAGTCCCAAATGTACTGCACACAATGAGATCAATAGATCTATTGCAAGTGTTATTGTGTGCATTGCTACTGGGCAAAAATTTAATTATTCTAAAATGATTTTTGAAGGCATGTGTAAAAATAAAGGGAACAAAATGACTTTAGCTTATCCCAGATTTTTACAAATGGTTTTTGATGTTCAAGAATACTTCACAAGGGATCATAATGATTTTTATGAGATCCATTTGTAAAAGAAAGCAATTTTTATGAAGATGAACTCACCCCCACATCGTGACCTACCCCTAACCCCAGCTATGATTGCTGTCATTGAAGCAGCTCAACCCCAACCAGACCCCCAACCTCAAATTGACCCAATCCCTGAACCTTTACCTTCACCTCAACATATGTAAATTGACCAAGAACCCTTTGACGCTGACACGTTAAATGTTGGCGTTGATATGCCTATTTCAAACGTTGACACACAACCTTCACAGACCCAAACACCCCTTAACCAACCCACATCCACCCAATCCACATCATCATCTCCACCAACACAATATAGGTTACAAAAACGCCAAAGGACTACTAGAGTGTTCTCCTCTAGTGGTCCTAGTCATGTAGCAGAGAGAATCACCACCACAAGTGTGGTTGGTGTTATGGATGAGGCTGGGACTATTGGTTCTGGCTTAGATGCTGGCCAAGGCAGTCCCACCATAATTAAGACCTCATCCATGCCCAATGAATCTGACTTAGGAGGTCAAATACCTATTTTAGAAGAGGGCAGATTGGAACCAATGACTTTGATGGAATTGACGGCAGTCTGCATGAGCTTGCAAAAGCAAAATGCAGACTTGGTACAAGTTGTCAACACACAAGGCCTTGAACTCAAGCAATTGAGGGAGAGGATTGTTATTTTGGAGACTGCTAGTGCAAGGAGAAGGATGGAGGAATCTTCCAAATGGGAGGATGATCAAATAAATGTGAGTGATAAGGGCAGCCATGATGGTCAATCTTTGGATGTTTCTGAGGCCCTAACAAGTTTGAAGAAACAGACAGGTTTTGATACGTCTCTAGTCTCTCCTACAAACTTAAATTTATCATTTACAGCCATGTTGGAGGAAATTGCAAAAGGCGATGAGGCAGGAAATTTGAGCGTTGACAAGGAGAATTTGGACGCTGACATGAGTATTTTGGGCGCTGACAGAGCAAAAGTGAGCGTTGACAGACCTGCAAATGAGGTTGATGTATCCCAGTCATCATCCATCATCAAGGAGGTTTCTTCACAGGTATCACCATCTACCTTACCAACAATTGATCCTTTAAATAAGGGTAAATGTATTATGGTAGAAGATATTGTTCCAAAGAATGCAGCACAGATTGAGTTTGATAGAAAGTTGGCTGCACAAATTGTGGAACAAGAAAGAAAGGAGGTGAGAGAGTCACCATTTGTTGTCACTTCAAAAGAGCAAGAAGGAAGTGATGAAGCTAGCTCAGACTCAAGTGTTATGATCATAGAACAACCAGAAAGACTTGAGTATGGAGATGAGTTGGCCAAAGAGAAATTGAGAGAGTTGAAATTGCAGGTTGATTTTGACATGCAAGAAGGGGTTCAAATGTATCATGCTTGGGATGATAGGTGTATGGAGAATCCACACTTGACCATTTCAGATCAGATATGGGGTTTGGAGATTCTTCTCAGAGTACAAAAGGATTGCAAGGTCATTTCGAGACACAAAGACAGCAATGTTCTCTCAGAGTTGAAAAGGGATAGAAGGGAGTTGTACTGCATGTTGCTCAGGTGTCATGGAACAGGGTAGACTTATCAGAAATTGAAGGCATTGACATTTGATGAGTTGGAATGTAGAGCTTATCTCATTTGGGTTAGAGTGCAGGAAGCAAACACTCTAAGACTTCTTTCTGATGAAAGAAAAGAAGAACTTGCAGAGGAAATGGAGCTCAAGAAAGCAATGTTTGTTCCCAGACCAGTGAAAAAGGGAGTTTCTCTTGAGTTTCCCAAAGATATGGATCCATTACATCCAAGTGAAGCTGTCATAAGAAAGAACCTCAAGCTCTCACCATTAGAAGCTTTAGATATGGTACAAGTATTACCACTAGATTCCAGAAACCCAATTGTGAGCTATGAATAAGATGAATGTGGGTTTTGGAAGATTGGCAGGTATGGAAAAGAGGTGCACACTTTTACCACCCTTATATCTTTGTTTGCAAGTTTTGACAGAGAAGACTTGGTAGACCTATGGAGGTTGTTAGAGGCCAAGTATGAGGCTGAAGCACCAACTTCATCCAATGGAATAAAACTATGGTCCACATTCAAGAGAATGTGTGGACCAAAAGATGAGGATCCTGCTATTTGGAAGGATCTTGAAGATGATCTCAGTGGTCTTCAATGGAGATTGTATTCAGCTGCTGGTGTTTATTATTTGAGTGCTACAAAGTTTGCTGAGTATCTACTTGTGGATGGTCATTATTTCATGTCCAAGGAAATCTTGGAGAAGATGAAGAACACTCAGCTGGAAATTGATTATTCAAGTGACGTGGCAAAAGACTTGATCAGATTTATTTATTACCAATATGAGAAGGTTTGTAAGATTCCTCCTAGTACTTAATGTTTATTCAGAAACTTGATCATTGGAGTAGATATCAAGATTAGGGGAGGATTGTTGGGAATAAATTATGGCCAGTCTACTTGAGCGCTGACAAGAGTAAAACAAGCGTTGACAAGAGTAAAACAAATGCTGACAGCTCAAGCGTTGACAAGACAAAGTCAAGCGTTGATACATTGAAGACAAGCACTGATGGGAAAATATACTCTACGCATTTATTGTCTTCTAGATTACGTCTAGTAAAGATAGGAACAACAATGTATTTTCTATATTTATCTTTACCTAGAATAGTTGATACGTAGATTATTGTACAAGGCTTCTTATGTCTATAAAAGAAGACCTTTAGGTTAATGTTCAATATAAGTTTTCATACGTAAACTACTTTCATTAATCAAAGTGAAAGTTTGTTTATATCTTGTGTGTTCTTGTTTAAGTGTTAATTCCGCATAACACTTAGATTATCATATACATATACAAAGGTTTCTCTAAGTGTATTACTTGATCTAATCTCGTATACATAAAGCTAAATCGATCTAAGTTTGGGATCAACAATAGAGTTAATTATAAGTTACTATGCTAAACGTAGAGTACTCGTATTCTTTAAAAAACTCATGTGTTCTCGTTGTTTGCTTATTCTCCCTTCGCTTGTAAATAATTTTTCTTAATAAATATTGACTTAGCCGTTTAGTCTTGATTGGTGGGTTTCTAGTCTTTTCTAGTAGCTTCTGTGTAATTAAATTGGGAAGACATTAAGGTATCGCCAGCGTCACGGTTTTGAAGTATTGGCAACCCGAATAATCGAAAGCTTCACCCAATAATAAGATTTCAAGTGCTCAGCTAAATCAAGCAAACAATTTGAAGCTCACAAGGCCGAAAAATCTATGTAAAATTGAAAGTGAATCAAGACTTAATCTTTGAAGCTTTAAAGATCCAAAATTCTCCTTAGCGTGAGGATATACGTCTTTGGCTAATAAAACCACCGATGAGGTGGATAATAAAAGGCAAGGCAAGACCGAAGTCGCTTCATGGCGAAGTAGAATAAAAGATGAAGGTAAACCTATGATAATAAGGCCCTTCCGTTATGGGGCATATAAATGTCTTGGTAATAAGTCTCATGTTCAAAACCGTTATAAAACCGTGTCTATCGATCCTTCTTGTTGACTTAATTTTTTGACATCGTTGTCTATTAGGAGGGGTTATTGATTTGATGATCTTGGTTACACCGTTAGGACTCTATTTTTGACCTAAATCTCTATCATCACATAAGTCAAACAATGTATCCTCGTGAAACATTCAAGACAAAATAAAATATAAGAGATATAACTTTGGAAAATGGGAGGATAAGTACGTAATTAGGGCATATGAGTAGTGTTAGCATTACTAACTTATAATGACAATGATCTCGTTGCACGCTTAGCATGGAATTGGGGTGAAAATCGAGGACGATGAATATTATTTCTAACGAAGCATTCACGTGTTCTTATTCTATGAACCTAAACGTCCCATTTTGCGATGAAAATCATACATTATGTCTAAAACGCATGTAGTAGTAATAGTAGTAGTGTAGCTAGTTTATCATTCAATAAAAGTGAATAAAAATGAATTTTGGAGGTGCTTTGATACTTTATTCTAGCATTGCTTGAGGGCATGACAATGGTTTATTATGGGGGAGTGATGAGAATGCTTTTATACATAGTCTCATCGTCCAAAAAGGGCTTTAAATGCATAAAATATCATTAAATTGGCCAATTATATGCTTGTGTTTGTTGCTTATTTATTTTAGGTACAGATATTGAGAAAATGACAAAAGATCACAAGAATCATGCAAAAACGAACACGGGAAACGAAGCCGCACATTGAACCTAGCCCTAATGAAGAATTTCCCAAGACAAATCCTTGATGATTTGAAGATTTATGAAGAAGGGTCCTCCAATATTGAAGAATTGACACTTTATACCCTTGTACCCTCATAATTACAAGATTGGTCCCTAAAGTTTGTTAATATTGCAAAAAAGGCCCTCCACTTTGAAGAACTAGCAATTTAATCCCTCAACAAAACTAAAATCTCAATATTAATCCTCCTCAAATTCAAACATACCACTAAGAACTTCAAGTTACAAGAAATTACAAGTTTGGTCCTTTAAAGATATCAAAATTCCCAAAAGGACCCATGACTTTGAAGAAATGGCAAAAATGGTCCCTCATCAATCATGACTTGGCAATTTCAGTCCTCTAAGAAGTCAAACAAACAAGTCAAGACCATTATCTATGAAGAAAATGCCAAGTCAATCCTTTAAGAATCAAGAAATGGCAAGAAATACCCTTGAAAATACTTTGAAAAAGTATTTGGGGCAAAAGTGTGAAAAATGGAACTTGGCTAACAAAGGAAAACGGATTGTGGTGTATTTATTTGCAAGTGAAATGAATTTGAAAGTAGGGGGACTAAACCTGGTAGACATCATAACTTACCTAGACCACTCCCCACTTGACACCTGTCCCACTCACCCCTTACAACCAATCACAGCTCACCTTCACTCCACCTCACCATTCCACTTCATCCGGTTTAATATTACTTAATCTTGGCGCCTTAACATGAATTTAAATCCTAATCACCCCTAAAACATATTAAACTCACCCACTATTCATCCAAGAACACAATTGGATTTTTGTTAATGGCTTGAAATTAAGCCATAACCTTCTCCAGATTAGTGATTAATGATCCCCTAATCACATCCCAACCTTAATATAACTTGCCACATCACCACATTTGTCCGCTTGTGACTCCCCTGCTACACTTTTGAGGAAGAAGACAAAGGAGCCAAAAGGATCCAACGCCCCACATTTCAGCTTACTTTCTAAGCTTATTTGAAGCCCTTGCATACGTTTTCACCACTGCCAACTCACATAAACTGTCAAAACAAAGTCACATGTTCAAGAAACTTCAAGCTACTCAAGGGCATAAATGGAACTTCCACAGTTAGGGTTTCACGTTTTTTTAGCTTTCATAGTTCACTTGTATGCCTATATAAAGGCCTTAGGGTGCTTCATTTTTTCTTTGCTCTTGAATTTTCCATTGTTCACAAATCTGTAAATCATATATTCAGTTAATGAAATGTGTTTGAATTTGGGGAAGAAAAATCAAGTGCCAACCTTATTATCTGTTTATTGTTGTTTGATGTTTACTAGTCTTTGATCTTAAAACCTGTTTTCAAAAGGAGTGTGCAAAAGTATGCACATTTTCCACTTTTCTTGATATTTTGCTAAGTCTTGTTCAAACCTTGGAATTCTTGGGCTATAAAGTTGATCATAACATCATGCTATTGTGTTATCAAGGTGTGGTGAAGCCTATAACTTGGGGATAATCAAGTGTGGGGAACTAAGGTTTCATTAATCAAGAATTTTTCACTTTTCTGTTTTGATATTTTTCTTCTAACTTTGTTGAATCTTAGCAGGCTTTATTGTGGAAGCTTGTGCTTGTTCTTGCTAGCACATAAGCTCAAAATTCGTGGGTGTGGATGTACATCCATGAGGTACACACCATTCTACTCAAAATCTGTTAAAAAGTTGGATTTTTGGCGAATTTGTGTGCTGCTTGTGTTCTTGCTGATTTTGTGGCTCAATCTTTCTTAAATCTGCATATTACATCTGTTATTGTATTGATTTGGGCTTGGGTAACCTTGGAATATACTTTTGATTTGAAAATTTTGATTTGAAAATTTAAAAGGGTGTTTGGGATTACTTGTTTGAGATCATAGTGTGTTATTTTGTGGTTGGAAGTTTGGGTTTGTGCTTTGTATCAGCTATATGCTTGTTTGAGAGCTATTTGCTGCAAGTTATTGGGCTTAATTGGGAAAAATCAAACATTTTGCTATATCTCATTGATTTTGACTGTTTTTGACCTAAGATTTTGGTAATATCTAGAATATATGCATGCTTAGGGTTAAAAGTTGTTAAATCATTGTTTATACAACATATGTGATAAATCTGAGTGTTTGAATTTGGCTTGTTGGTCAAGTGCATTAGCAAAGTAAAAATCTGCTTGTGTTAGTGTTCATCAGTAACTTATTGTGCTTGAATCTTGACTTAGACTTTGAATCATTGCATGAAACCTGTTTAAACTTGTTCATTTAAGTTTATTATAGTTTGTGTATGCACTTGGTGAAGTTTGGTTCGCTGAATTGTGCTATAAGTGCTTATTGAACCAGTACTGCTTATTTGTTCAAGTCTGTTACATGCCTGGTACTTTATTGAATTAACTGTACTAATTGGCTATTAGTGATTGTGATTTCTTTGTTGTTATTGACTCCTTATGATCCACTGATCATTTGGGTGCCTTTGTGTAACTAGAATCCACAAAAAAGTCACTAAAGACAAATAGTCAAACAAGTCAAGCAGTGGAAAAAGTTTCCACTGCTCAGACACCAAAACTAGCCCCTGCTACTGTTAATTTTCAGTTAGCTTATTAATAAGCCATATTGGCTTTTTTAGACCTGCAACAACTTATTTTTTGTGATCAATCTTCATTATTTGACCCATTTGTTTGAACTAGAGCTTATCAGACTTTGACTTTGACTTTTTGCTAGAAAATTCATAAAGTTGACTTTTAAAGAAGTGCTTATTTGCTTATTTCAGCTTATTAAGTGAACTTATTTGAAAACTTTTTGTTGATTAAGCTTAGTTAAGTCATTTAAAAGCTTTTGAAACTTGAATCAGCTCTTGAAATAGCCTAGAACTCGAAAACGACTATTTTGTCATTTTGTGAAGATAGCTTATTGCTTTTTCAGGCTTATTCCTTGGACTTTTTTTCAAATTTCTTTTTATAGAAGTCTTAAGTAACTCAAAAGAAGCTTGTGTGTCTAATTTGAGCTTATGGCACCAGCTTATAGCTTAATGGGCCAAAAAGCACATTAAGAATAAGCTATTTGAAATAAGCCAGCTTAAATCACATTTTCAGCTTTTGGCCTTTAAAAAATTGTGTTCAGAATCAAATTTTGAGTCAGATAGGTGCTTTTGGTCCATTTTTATAAACATTTTTCTTATTGGGCTTATTTTGGCCCAATAAGGGTCTGTTTTGGACTTTGGCCCATTTGAAGGCCCATTAGGGGTATTCTTGTAATGTCAACTTCATTTCTGTGTTTATTAGGTTAAATTAAGGTAGTTTGCAAGTTTTTAAAATTTTTTATAAATTTTGGATTTTTAATATTATTTTATTATTATTTTATTATTAAAAATTAAAATTTAGATTTTTCAAGTTTTTATATTTTTCTTAGGTTAAATACATTAAGGTAGGAATTTTACAACTTTTAGAATAATTTTATTGTCATTAGATTAATTTTTATAAGTATTTTAAGTTTTAATAGTTTTTAATTGTTTTTAATTGTTTTTAAATAGCTTTAATTAATTATAAAATTTTCAAAAATAGTTCTAAATTAAGTTAGGTCATTGATGTAGTGTTTTTCGTACACGTTTTAGGAAAAACGCGTATGAGTGGCAAGTATTAAGCTGCACGTTTTAGAAAAAACGTAAAACCGAATAAATGCGTGTTCGTTCTCGAAGGAGGTGTGTGGATTAATGTGCCAAATATATAAAATCAAGTTTGGATTAGTGACGTTTTTGGTTTAGAAGAGAAAAATTAAATACGAGCTACGATTACGATTACACTACGACGATTTGACGTAAAACGCGAACGTAAATACGTAAAACGCGAACGTAAATACGTAAAACGTGACAAAATTAAAAATTAAACCTAAAAATTAATTAAAAGTTAAAACTAAGTCTAAAATAATATAAATAAGAATAAAAATCCAACAAATATATTTTAAAACCTTTTATTAATTAAATATTCAATTTTAAATGCTAATTAAAGCCCTAAAATTAAATATAATTAAGAAAAAACCCAAAATATTATTTTATTGAACTAATAAATCACTTATATTATTCAAAGACTAAAAAGTATTTTTCCTAAATTTTCAAAACTATTTTTCTATTTTTAAATGACTAAAAACTATTTTTAAATTAAAATAATCATAAAAAATAATAAAATAATGCCAAAAATGATTTGACAATTTTAAAAATCCTAATTTATACTAATGAACAGTAGAAAATTGAATAAGTTTGAAAAATGTAAAATTTTTCACTAAAAGACAAAACAGTTTCTAATTAAACCCTAATTAAACTAAATTAATTATAAAAAAATAATTAAAGCAGTGAACAGTATATATTTTTAAACTAAAAACCTTAAAATATTTTTCTAAATCCAAGAAAAATTTTAAAACAGAAAAATATTAGTTTTTACCACTAAAAGACAAAAACAGCCTAATTAAAAGTTAAAAAATTGCAATATAATCCAAAAATTATCAAATGAACAGTAACTAGAAAATAATTTAAACTAAAAAATCAAAAATTAAATAAGAAAAATATTGAAAAAGATTTGAAAGCCTAAAACCTATTTTAGTTCACTAAAGACAAAATAATGCAAACTGAAAGTGACATGTGGGACTACTTTTATCTGCTTGTATAGCAGTACTAACAAAAGCACTAGCAGGGGTAACTTTGTTCCCCCTGCCTTCAATAAAAACGTGTCTGGTGGTAGAATAGCTTAGGGAAGCTAATTGTGATGAATTGTTTGGACAATAAGGCACCCCCACAACCAATTGGGTTGTGGGGAGTCTATAATAACAGTAAAACACACAAGTCTAGCACAAGAATTTCACAAAAAATAGCCTAAACAGTTGCTGTAATGGCTATGTATAGGACTGAGCACGTTTTGCTGATCTAGTATGCAAATGTGTGAGATTAGATCCACCCAAACTTGAACAAACTACCACTCAACCACCATTAAACTCTCAGCAATCCTAAATTATCAGATTAGCTAACAATTTCCAAGTTTTAAGACGAATTTAACCTAAAACAAAGCAGATAGAGGAACTTTCTGATTTTACCAATGAATGCCGAAAATGAGCATGCACTTTCTCAAAATCCTACCAAACTATGAAACCCAAATACTAATATAACTGAAATACCCTATTAAAGTGTATCTAAACAAATTTAAAGCAAAAATCTTTAAACAGTCAAGCAATAAACCCAAATCCAAACACCCCTTTAAATTCAGAAACTTGAAATTTATAAACTAAAACCAAATCAAATGGACTTAAACTATTTTATAGCTACTCTAACATGCATATTAAACATAAACAAGCATAATCTATCATTCAAATTGCATAACACACAAAATCATCAAACCACAAAATTTAGCAAAAATCTTAGAAGGGTTCAAGCCTCACCTTAGAAGCTGATGCCTTCTTCTATGAGATTTGAAGCTTATGTGAGCTTGTAAGAGATGTGTAGAGGACCCCTGCTGTGGTTCAACAACTGAACCAGGGGTATCAATATCTTCAATAAGAGAAAAAAATGGAATATGTCTTCTTTTGAACCTGCACAAACACCACAAAAAGGAAACAAACTCCAAGTTTGCATAAGTTAAGCACCAAAAAGCTTGTCAGGCTTATTGGTGTTGGCTTAATCAAATAGTAAGGACACAAGATTTAAAGAAAATGAAATTTTCTTGAAAAATATTTTGAGAGAAAAAAACAAGGCCTTGAAAACCTTCTTAACAAACTGAGATTACAAACCTCAATCAACAAACCCAAACTAATTGGCTTCCACTTTCACTTTCACCATTAGTTTAGGTTTGAGTTTTGAAATTTCTACAAAACGTTTTGCTGATGAAAACTTTTGAACAATCCACTTTTTAAACCTAAACTACTTTGTGAACTAGGAAAACTGATAACAGTAACAAAGGAGGAACTCAGAATATCACTGCAATATTTTTAAAAATTACTCTAAATATTCCATTAAATAAAAATTTTTACAATGATAAATCTGGAACAAGTGTACAATATTTTGCTACGTCCTATATTTATATTACAATATGAGCTTCAAAAACTGAAAACCCTTGTCTAGTGATCTTCCAAAAACACCATTGGAATCTTGGAATATGCCATCTTGATTCCATAATTTGAGCCTCTTCTAGAATGGTCTTGGGGTCCTTGTGACTTGCCCATGTGAAGTGGCAGCTGGATGAAGAATCTGAGTCGTCCAATTAGTTGTGGGGAACAAGTAAATGGTCTGGGATCATTGATTGGGTCAAGGGGTCAGACGTGAACTGTAATCATGTGACGGATGTAGCTGTGGGGGGGGGGGGGGGGGGCAAGGTACTGAGATGTCCTTTTCTGGGCACGGGGTAATGTTTGGTGGTGGGTAAATAGCTCAAAGGTAAGGGTAATTTTGGTTTCCCCTTTGGTTAAGATAATAATCAGCATAGGGTTCATTGTTGGGGAGGGGGATTGTTTAATCTGTTTTGGGTATAACACAAGTGTTACCCGCCACTTTAAACATGTTTAAAAATAGATTAGTTAAATAAAACGTGTTTAGTGGGGGGTTGAGGTGGCAGTGTGATGTGGCAGATGGAGGTGACGTGGGAGGTTCTGGTTAGGTGGGTAACTTTGGTTGTCTGGGCAGAATAACCCCCCAATTCTCTTCATTTCTTCAATTATAGAAAACAACCCACATAACTTTTCCCCTCTGTAAAAACTTTGTTTAGTTGGCAAATTCAGTCCTTGTGTTTGGTAAAAAACATGAACAAGGACTAAACATGTATTTTCTTCACTCTTCAAGGGCCTTTAATGACAAAACATGAATCTTCAGAGACCATAGTTGTTCAATCTTGATTCTTCAAGGGTAAAAAGTGACAACTTGCAAATCTTGAGGGACCAATCTTGCAATTTCTTCAAACTTCAAGGGCAATTTTGTAAATTCCATACTTGGGCCCGGTTCTTTGTGCGGCTTCGTTTCCCGTGTTCGTTTTTGCTTGATTCTTGTAATCTTTTGGTGAATTCACGATATCCGTACCTGAAATACACAATGAACAAACACAGGCATATTTTTGGGTATTTTGATGATATTTTAAGCATTTTAAGCCCGATTTGGACGATGAGACTATGTATAATTACAGTCTCATCACTCCCCCATACTAAACCATTGTCGTGTCCCCACGCAATGCTAGAATTAAGTATCATAGCACTTCCAAAATTCATTTTATGATGACATTTATTAAAGACATAAACTTAAATAAACTACTACACGCGTTTTAGACATAATTTGTTTTCATCACGATTAAGTGACTTTTGGGATCATAGAACAAGAACACGTGAATGCTTCGTTAGAAATAATTTCGTCGTCCTCGATTTTCACTCAATTCCATGCTAAGCGTGTAACGAGATCATTGTTATTATAAGTTAGCAACACGATCACATCTCATGAGTGTTAATTACACACCTAAACTCCCTTATTCCTACTTGGTATCTCTTATATTTTATTTTGTCTTAATGATCATGAGGATACATTATTGACTTATGCGTGAATAGAGATTAAGTCTAAAAATAGAAACTTAACGGTGTAACCAAAATCATTAAATTAATAATTCATCCTAATAGACAACGATGTCAAAAAATTAAGTCAACAAGAAGGATCGATAAACACGGTTTTATAACGGTTTTGAACATGAGACTTATTACCAAGACTTTTATATGCCCCCTAACGGAAGGGACTTATTATCTTTGGTTTACCTCCATCTTTTATTCAACTTCGCCATGAAGCTTTTATTATGACTTCGGTCTTGCCTTGCCTTTTATTATACGCCTCATCGGTGGTTTTATTAGCCAAAGACGTATATCCTCACGCTAAGGCGAATTTTTGATCTTTAAAGCTTCGAAGATTAAGGCTTGATTCACTTTCAATTTGGGGATAGATTTTTCGGCCTTGTGAGCTTCAAATTTTTGCTTAATTTAGGTGAGCACTTGAAATCTTATTATTAGGTGAAGCTTTCGATTATTCGGGTGCCAATACTTCAAAACCGTGACGCTGGCGATACCTTAATGTTTTCCCAATTTAATTACATGGAAGCTACCAAAACAAATTAGAAACCAACAATAGTGACTAAACCGCCAAATCAATATTTATTAACAATTTATTAAACAAAAGCGTGGGGAGAATAAGCTAATAATTACTACACATGAGATTGTGACGATTACGAGACTTATAAATAACTCTATCATTTCTCGTCCTCATTTAAGAGACTTAGCCTAAAAAGTTAAGGAATCGAAGCTAAGTGCTCAACACGCACGGTCGAGTCAAAAATTACTCTCATTCTCACCATCGGAAAACCTACATTCGTGTCTTAAACACTTATGAAAAACTAGAAAATTTTAAAATTTGGCCATTTTTAGCCTTATTTGCAACAAAACGATAACAAAAAGATGAATATTGGATTGCGTGGTGACGTAAGCAAGGTGAAGTATCTACTCACCCCCCAATACTAAAACTAAACATTGTCCCTAATGTTTCGAGTCTAGGGGTGAAAACACCCCCATACTAGAGACGAAGTCGAATGTTTAATCTCGAGCATGGAAAGGGTAAAACGAATAACCTAAAAGCCGTTTATAAATTATGCTAATAAGATAAACGTTAGAACATAAAAGGATATCATCGGATATAGGAATCTCCAAAGGCAACGATCGAAGCTCGAGTGATCCGTAGAACGAACACGAGAGGCTTCAATGATGACGATGAACCTAATGAATCACAATCACAAACAACCACGGAACAAAGGTTGGAAGAGCACAATTCCCCTCGTTACATTAACTAAGAAAGCGATAATATTTACAAGGATAAGCATGAGAATCCCCCACGAGGCACCTTGTTTTTGATAACCGAGTCAAAAGCTCGACTCGAATCCCCATAAATGTGATCATTTAGGGATAATTATGGTTTGGTCATTTTTGGTGGGACTTACATGATAAACAAGGCCCAAAAGTACATGGAGTACTTTAAAAACGCGATACACGAATACCGGGGTCAAAGATAGCGTCCTCGTTTTCGGATGAAAGACGAAACAACGCTACTTCAACGCATGCTAAAACCCCAAAGGGGTAGAAGAAAAGAGATAAGAAGTAGAAGGGTGGGGCAATTGGTAAGTAAAACTTATGAGCTACTCGAGGTAGACTCACACCAAGAAAACGAAAAGATTTTCCATTTATTGCATCGGTGGAAGACCGAGATTTCCCTTTACAAGCAATTCCGGGATCGTAAATCTCGTCCTCGGTGGAGAAATGGGAGGGAACATTTGGGGCTTCCCCCACACTAAAACCACACCAAACGTCGTCAAAAGGAGTAGACGAGGTGGTAGCACTCATAAAAAGCTGTGATGACGGAGTTAAACTTGTAGAAAAATCATTTAAAACATTTTTAAAATCTTTTTCTTTTTCTTTGTTCAAAAACTCTTTATGAAAACCCGATTTGATAATGTCGAAAATATTTGGCGTGTCAAATTGAAAATTAGTCGCGCTAAAAATCCTCACATTTAAGTTTTTTGTGGGAGGGGGTGGCGGATTATATAAGTTCTCAAAACGTTTATCAATAAAGAACACCGCCCCCTCGGGGTCTACATACTCGTCATCCTCATGAACGTCGATCTCATCGATTTCTTCATCAAAGATAGGCTTGTCAAACCAAGGTTTGTCATTCCCCTCCTTGAGTATCTTAGAAACTCTCTCGAAAAGATCACGATCAAGCACGAAACCATCATTCTTTTGTGGGGATCGTTGATAAGTTAGATCCTCACGAATGTGGTAAACGTCATTCTCAAATGAGGAGTGTTGATTAGGTAACTCCTCGAGAATTGGATTCTTAGTGGTCACATGAGTTGGTTCGTCATCGAAAATAAGACGTTCCAACTCATTTAGTTCATCCTCGATTTTGGAAAGATCGACCTCACTCGTAGGTGGAAGTAAAGGCATAAGAGCTAGCTCTCGTTCAATGATTTCCTCAATCTCGGGATCAAACTCATAATCATCGTACTTCACATGTTTCTTTTTAGGAGAATCAAAAATTGCATGTGGATTTCGAAGTACGTGATCAATCTCGGCAAAATCGCCATCGTCATCGTCAAAGAAAGAGTCGATGTGAGCATTCACAACCATGGTCTTACAAGTCGAATGACTATTCTTAGGTGACTTTTCTAAGACGAGAGGATCGATGTTGATAAAACCTTTCGCCTCAACGGGTGTTGGGCTAGGTAAAGGAGGCACTTCGATGGAGTTAGAAGTTGAAGCCTCAAAGACGTGGTCCTTCGAAAGTGGTGAAGACGAGCACATATTGGTCTTTGTCGTGATGGCACTAACGTCGCCCTTCGGAATTGGTGGTTCACTTGGTTCGCTAAAAACATCCCAAAGTGATTTTTCATCCATAAATTTACTCATACCCTTTTGAATTAGGTACACGTATTCTTTATCATTAAAATCATCATCTTTAAAACCGTTTTTTTAATTCTTTCAAAACATGCATCAAGCTTCATTCTTTCCGCTAAAGTGAACATCTTGAAATCATTAGGATTTGAATCATTAGGTTTTGAAACCTCGGTTTTTTCATTCTCATTAAACCCTTGGGATTTTCTAGCGAAAAAGTCTATTTTCTCATCCCCATATCTCATAGTAAGTCTCCCCTCGTGAACGTCGATTACGGTTCGAGCCGTCGATAAAAATGGTCGGCCTAAAATAATGGGACATTTAGGGTCACACTCGTAATCGGATATAACGAAATCCGCGGGAAAAACGAACTTTCCAACTTTCACATAGACATCCTCGGCTATTCCAATTGGTATTAAAGGCGTACAATTTGCTAGCTCGATAGTCATGTTCGTGGGGGTAAGTGAAGACAATCTCATCAATTTCCAAAGAGAATGAGGCATGAGATTGATGCTAGCACCTAAATTGGCAAGGGCTAAACATCCCTCAATCTCGGAAAAATCACAAGGTAGTAGAAATTGGCCCGGATCCTTTTCCTTTCTCGGCATACGCCTTTTGGGTTTTTTAAGAAGGATCGATGCACAAGTTTCTTCAAGGGTTACTTTGGATTCTTAGTGGTCACATGAGTTGGTTCGTCATCGAAAATAAGACGTTCCAACTCATTTAGTTCATCCTCGATTTTGGAAAGATCGACCTTACTCGTAGGTGGAAGTAAAGGCATAAGAGCTAGCTCTCGTTCAATGATTTCCTCAATCTCGGGATCAAACTCATAATCATCGTACTTCACATGTTTCTTTTTAGGAGAATCAAAAATTGCATGTGGATTTCGAAGTACGTGATCAATCTCGGCAAAATCGCCATCGTCATCGTCAAAGAAAGAGTCGATGTGAGCATTCACAACCATGGTCTTACAAGTCGAATGACTATTCTTAGGTGACTTTTCTAAGACGAGAGAATCGATGTTGATAAAACCTTTCGCCTCAACGGGTGTTGGGCTAGGTAAAGGAGGCACTTCGATGGAGTTAGAAGTTGAAGCCTCAAAGACGTGGTCCTTCGAAGGTGGTGAAGATGAGCCCATATTGGTCTTTGTCGTGATGGCACTAACGTCGCCCTTCGGAATTGGTGGTTCACTTGGTTCGCTAAAAACATCCCAAAGTGATTTTTCATCCATAAATTTACTCATACCCTTTTGAATTAGGTACACGTATTCTTTATCATTAAAATCATCATCTTTAAAACCGTTTTTTTTATTCTTTCAAAACATGCATCAAGCTTCATTCTTTCCGCTAAAGTGAACATCTTGAAATCATTAGGATTTGAATCATTAGGTTTTGAAACCTTGGTTTTTTCATTCTCATTAAACCCTTGGGATTTTCTAGCGAAAAAGTCTATTTTCTCATCCCCATATCTCATAGTAAGTCTCCCCTCGTGAACGTCGATTACGGTTCGAGCCGTCGATAAGAATGGTCGGCCTAAAATAATGGGACATTTAGGGTCACACTCGTAATCGGATATAACGAAATCCGCGGGAAAAAACGAACTTTCCAACTTTCACATAGACATCCTCGGCTATTCCAATTGGTATTAAAGGCGTACAATTTGCTAGCTCGATAGTCATGTTCGTGGGGGTAAGTGAAGGCAATCTCATCAATTTCCAAAGAGAATGAGGCATGAGATTGATGCTAGCACCTAAATTGGAAAGGGCTAAACATCCCTCAATCTTCGAAAAATCACAAGGTAGTAGAAATTGGCCCGGATCCTTTTCCTTTCTCGGCATACGCCTTTTGGGTTTTTTAAGAAGGATCGATGCACAAGTTTCTTCAAGGGTTACTTTGGTAAGGTCGATAAAACTCTCTTTTTGAACCGTGGATGGAATTTGAGGTACACGAGGGTGTGCACTCTTTTCCTTGGTCGCCACGTTCACCCCATCAACTTTAGAACAATAAGACGTCTTAGAAGTCGAGGGTTGAGTAGAAGGAACAACTCGAAATCCATCAAGGTTAGGGGTAATCACACGACCTTTCTCACGAGACGAGGTGGCTTTACATTGTTCCTTCAGATTTGCTACGGTGTCACTAGGTAACGAACTCGATGACGCACCCGAGGATTTGTTCATTATGGCCGAAAACATCTTTTTTATGTCAATTTGCCCTTGCTCAATCTTCGTGTTTTGTAATTTCGAAGTATTAGTAAAGTCGTTTTTCAAAGTACCAATTTCTCCCTCTAATCGTCTCATATTAGCCTCATTCGTTTTCGTGTAATTTTGAAAATCGTTTGACGAACTATTTTGATTTGAATTAAAGTTCCCTTGGTTTTGATTACTTCTTTGAAAATTGTTTTGATTCCCACTTGAAAAATTGTTACCTTGATTGTTATTGTTTGAAAAATTCGAGTTTTGATTATTGTCTTGATTTTGGCAAGTTATATTACGACCTTGATTATAACCTCCTTGATTTTGATTCGAAAAATTTCCTTGTTGATTGTTTCCTTGAAAATTGTTTCGATTTTAAAAATTGTTACCTTGGTTATAATTGCCTTGTTGTGATGGACCCGCGTTATTTTGATTTTGAAAATTGTTGTATCCATTTAACGCACTCACATTCGACGTTTGGCCATCCGTAGCCGCACACTCGTAATAATTATGAGGTCCACCACAAAACGTACACGAAACCTCAACCGCTTTCACCGTAGCGGGAGCGTCTTTCTTTTGCATCTCAACGAGAAAAGACGTAAACACATTCGTCAACTTGTCGACTTTCGCATCAACTCTCTCAATGTCGCGATTAGAACTACTAACATTGGCGACATTGGCAACACTCGGTGCGTTGCGGAGTTGGTAAACCTTGGATCGGTTTTCGATAATTATCAATGCATCTTTTAGAGTCTTACACAAAAAGTTGCCACCGGCGGCGGAATTCAACGAATCTTGTTCTTGAAAATTAAGACCGTTGTAAAATGTATCGATTTGGTGCAACTCGAAAAAACCATGGTGAGGACATTGCCAAAGAAATTCCTTAAAGCGATCCCACGCGTCTCTAAAAGATTCATTCGGTTTTTGCTCAAATTTCGTAATCTCGTTTTTGAAAAACGTTGTCTTAGACGGTGGGAAAAAATAATTAACGAACTTGGAAACGAGATCCTTCCACGTAGTTATCGAATTAGGTGGCTCTTTCTCGTACCAATCCTTGGCGGCACCATCGAGCGAGTACGGAAAAAGCATAAGCTTGACGACATCTGTGTCGACGTTCTTAAACTTGCTCGTGGCCAAAAGACGATCAAAATTCCGAATATGGTCGTGAGGATTATCGGCTTCACGACCTCGAAACTTCGTAGCTTGGATTAACGAAAGCATTCCGCTCTTTATCTCAAAATTCTCCGCTTCGATAGCGGGAATTACGATCGCGTCTCCATAACCCTCGGTGGGCGCTTGGAGCAATTCCATCATCGAACGATTGTCGGCCATCTCCTCTACGGTTTCTTCAACAACGATATTAGGAACGTCGGTTTCTAATTCTCGTCTACGTCGTCGATTCCTTCAATTACGATTGCGTCGATTCGAAGCTTCGCTAGAATTGGAATAATCCTTCGATCGAGTGCGCATGCACTAAGCGTAGAATGGGTGGTAGCAAAGAAGATTCTTTTTGTGGTTTTTCGATTTTTTCAATTTTTTTGGATTTTTGATTGTTTTTAATTTTTTTTGGATTTTTGAATGTATTACGTAGACACAAATCTACAAATCTCCCCTCGAATCGACTTTCTCGATTAAAGGAGCCTCAAAGAATGAAAACGATCACGTGGAGTGAACGTTCTCGATGACTTTAGAACGTTGGTGGAACACCAAAACGTTCAAGAGGGTTTAATTTTGAAAACACAAGCAAATATAATATACGTAGATAATACTTGGGCGGCAAACCCTCGATTAGCCTTCTTTCTCAAAACACGCACAAGCAAGCGGAGGAAACGAGGCGGCGCGAAGCACTTAAGAGCCTTTTTCCTTTAGGTCGTGAAATACAACCGCCTTATACCCACCTTATAGTTTGTGTTAATTGAAATTAAGTCTCACGAAAGTATTTATCTATTTTGCCTTTAAACTTTTGCTTTAGATTCGAATACAATGATCGAGTGATGAAATCCGAATCAAGGTTGCGTTTTCACTCTTTTGGAGTACTTGTATATTTATTGTTCTTACGTAGATACAATATCGTAATAATATATTCACAAGAAAAACGAAAACCAATATATCTACAATATAGTAAAATTATTGTTGTGTGTTTAGTTTAGGAAAACTAAACACGATTTATTTGGATAATATATTATAGTAATGAAAAATAACAAAAATAAGTATGTACGATATTTACGCTTTCCAAAAATTGAAAAGAAAAAACGCACTACTCACACAAACACGATACTAATAATAATGGCACACTAAAAACACCTCCCCGGCAGCGGCGCCAAAAATTGATGTAGTGTTTTTCGTACACGTTTTAGGAAAAACGCGTATGAGTGGCAAGTATTAAGCTGCACGTTTTAGGAAAAACGTAAAACCGAATAAATGCGGGTTCGTTCTCGAAGGAGGTGTGTGGATTAATGTGCCAAATATATAAAATCAAGTTTGGATTAGTGACGTTTTTGGTTTAGAAGAGAAAAATTAAATACGAGCTACGATTACGATTACACTACGACGATTTGACGTAAAACGCGAACGTAAATACGTAAAACGCGAACGTAAATACGTAAAACGTGACAAAATTAAAAATTAAACCTAAAAACTAATTAAAAGTTAAAACTAAGTCTAAAATAATATAAATAAGAATAAAATTCCAACAAATATATTTTAAACCCTTTTATTAATTAAATATTCAATTTTAAATGCTAATTAAAGCCGTAAAATTAAATATAATTAAGAAAAAGCCCAAAATATTATTTTATTGAACTAATAAATCACTTATATTATTCAAAGACTAAAAAGTTTTTTTCCTAAATTTTCAAAACTATTTTTCTATTTTTAAATGACTAAAAACTATTTTTAAATTAAAATAATCATAAAAAATAATAAAATAATGCCAAAAATGATTTGACAATTTTAAAAATACTAATTTATACTAATGAACAGTAGAAAATTGAAAAAGTTTAAAAAATGTAAAATTTTTCACTAAAAGACAAAACAATTTCTAATTAAACCCTAATTAAACTAAATTAATTATAAAAAATAATTAAAACAGTGAACAGTAAATATTTTTAAACTAAAAACCTTAAAATATTTTTCTAAATCTAAGAAAAATTTTAAAACAGAAAATATTAGTTTTTACCACTAAAAGACAAAAACAGCCTAATTAAAAGTAAAAAAAATGCAATATAATCCAAAAATTATCAAATGAGTAGTAACTGGAAAATAATTTAAACTAAAAAATCAAAAATTAAATAAGAAAAATATTGAAAAAGATTTGAAAGCCTAAAACCTATTTTAGTTCACTAAAGACAAAATAATGCAAACTAAAAGTGACATGTGGGACTACTTTTGTCTGCTTGTATAGCAGTACTAACAAAAGCACTAGCAGGGGTAACTTTGTTCCCCCTGCCTTCAATAAAAACGTGTCAGGTGGTAGATTAGCTTAGGGAAGCTAATTGTGATGAATTGTTTGGACAATAAGGCACCCCCACAACCAATTGGGTTGTGGGGAGTCTATAATAACAGTAAAACACACAAGTCTAGCACAAGAACTTCACCAAAAATAGCCTAAACAGTTGCTGTAATGGCTATGTATAGGACTGAGCACGTTTTGCTGATCTAGTATGCAAATGTGTGAGATTAGATCCACCCAAACTTGAACAAACTACCACTCAACCACCATTAAACTCTTAGCAATCCTAAATTATCAGATTAGCTAACAATTTCCAAGTTTTGAGACGAATTTAACCTAAAACAAAGCAGATAGAGGAACTTTCTAATTTTACCAATGAATGCCAAAAATGAGCATGCACTTTCTCAAAATCCTACCAAACTATGAAACCCAAATACTAATATAACTGAAATACCATATTAAAGTGTATCTAAACAAATTTAAAGCAAAAATCTTTAAACATTCAAGCAATAAACCCAAATCCAAACACCCCTTTAAATTTAGAAACTTAAAATTTATAAACTAAAACCAAATCAAATGGACTTAAACTGTTTTATAGCTACTCTAACATGCATATTAAACATAAACAAGCATAATCTATCATTCAAATTGCATAACATACAAAATCATCAAACCATAAAATTTAGCAAAAATCTTAGAAGGGTTCAAGCCTCAACTTAGAAGCTGATGCCTTCTTCTATGAGATTTGAAGCTTATGTGAGCTTGTAAGAGATGTGTAGAGGACCCCTGCTGTGGTTCAACAACTGAACCAGGGGTATCAATATCTTCAATAAGAGAAAAAAATGGAATATGTCTTCTTTTGAACCTGCACAAACACCACAAACAGGAAACAAACTCCAAGTTTGCATAAGCTAAGCACCAAAAAGCTTGTCAGGCTTATTGGTGTTGGCTTAATCAAACAGTAAGGACACAAGATTTAAAGAAAATGAAATTTTCTTGAAAAATCTTTTGAGAGAAAAAAAACAAGGCCTTGAAAACCTTCTTAACAAACTGAGATTACAAACCTCAATCAACAAACCCAAACTAATTGGCTTCCACTTTCACTTTCACCATTAGTTTAGGTTTGAGTTTTGAAATTTCTACAAAACGTTTTGCTGATGAAAACTTTTGAACAATCCAGTTTTTAAACCTAAACTACTTTGTGAACTAGGAAAACTGATAACAGTAACAAAGGAGGAACTCAGAATATCACTGCAATATTTTTAAAAATTACTCTAAATATTCCATTAAATAAATATTTTTACAATGATAAATCTGGAACAAGAGTACAATATTTTGCTACGTCCTATATTTATATTACAATATGAGCTTCAAAAACTGAAAACCCTAGTCTAGTGATCTTCCAAAAACACCCTTGGAATCTTGGAATATGCCAGCTTGATTCCATAATTTTAGCCTCTTCTAGAATGGTCTTGGGGTCCTTGTGACTTGCCCATATGAAGTGGCAGCTGGATGAAGAATCTGAGTCGTCCAATTAGTTGTGGGGAACAAGTAAATGGTCTGGGATCGTTGATTGGGTCAAGGGGTGAGACGTGAACAGTAATCACGTGACGGATGTAGCTGTGGGGGGGGGGGGGGGGGCAAGGTACTGAGATGTCCTTTTCTGGGCACGGGGTAATCTTTGGTGGTGGGTAAATAGCTCAAAGGTAAGGGTATTTTTGGTTTCCCCTTTGGTTAAGATAATAATCAGCATAAGGTTCATTGTTGGGGAGGGGGATGGTTTAATCTGTTTTGGGTATAACACAAGTGTTACCCGCCACTTTAAACAGGTTTAAAAATATATTAGTTAAATAAAACGTGTTTAGTGGGGGGTTGAGGTGGCAGTGTGATGTGGCAAATGGAGGTGACGTGGGAGGTTCTGATTGGGTGGGTAACTTTGGTTGTCTGGGCAGAATAACCCCCCCCCCCCCCATTCTCTTCATTTCTTCAATTGTAGAAAACAGCCCACATAACTTTTCCCCTTTGTAAAAACTTTGTTTAGTTGGCAAATTCAGTCCTTGTGTTTGGTAAAAAACATGAACAAGGACTAAACATGTATTTTCTTCACTCTTCAAGGGCCTTTAATGACAAAACATGAATCTTCAGAGACCATAGTTGTTCAATCTTGATTCTTCAAGGGTAAAAAGTGACAACTTGCAAATCTTGAGGGACCAATCTTGCAATTTCTTCAAACTTCAATGGCAATTTTGTAAATTCCATACTTAGGCCCGGTTCTTTGTGCGGCTTCGTTTCCCGTGTTCATTTTTGCTTGATTCTTGTAATCCTTTGGTGAATTCACAATATCCGTACCTGAAATACACAATGAACAAACACAAGCATATTTTTGGGTATTTTGATGATATTTTAAGCATTTTAAGCCCGATTTGGACGATGAGACTATGTATAATTACAGTCTCATCTGTCATTTTAGAGGTTTACAATTGAAAAAATCTCATTTTGGGCTTTTTGTTAATTAAATTGAGTTTTTGAGCTTTAATTAGCATTAAAAAAATATTATTTAATTAAATAAAAGGTTTGAGTGATTTTTGATTTTTTGTAAACTCTAATTACATTATTTAGGATTTATTGCAATTTTCTAGGAATTTTTAGGGTAAACTTTTAATTTTGCTACTTTTTACGGTTTTACGTGGACGACATTTCGTCTTAGTTCGTCTTCGTAACCATCATTCTCTTCTTATCTCATTTCTATTTTCTTTTCTCATAATCAATATAATCACAAAGTTAATGATTTATCAACACACACACCAAACCTCCTTGAGAACGATCCCCACTTTGGGTCATAACTTGTGATTTTCCTAAATCACTTGTTAATACTTGCCCTAATTACGTTCTTTTTCCTAAAAGACGTAGATTTACAACCATCACACTCCATTTTCCACTTGATCCTTGATAAAGTGGTAGCGAATGTCAATATGCTTCGACCGGGAGAATTGAACGTTGTTGCAGCATAAGGCAATTTCACTTTTGTTGTCGCAATACATCGGAAATTTGTTGCAACCTAGACCATAATCGGTTAATTACGATCGCATCCAAACAATTTGAGCACATCAACCGGACATAGCTATGTATTCTACTTCCGTACTTGAAATTGCAGCGCTTTTCTGCCTTTTAGATGCCCAACTGATTAGTCGATCTCCTAGTATTTGCAAAGTTCCACTCGTGCTACGCCTTGTATCTTGACAACCCGTGTGATCCGCATTTGCATATGCCATAAGTGCATTTGAAGAGTCCTTCAAATATCAAAGTCCTCGATTAATGGTTCCTTTAATATACCGAAAGATCCGTGTAACAGTAGCTAAGTGTAACTCAGTAGGCCTAGTTTGATACCGAACACACATACATATAGCAAATTGAAGATCAGGTCGACTAGTTGTGATATACATAAGGGTACCGATCATTCCAAGATACAGTGTCGGATCAACGGAAATCCCATGTGGATCTGCATCTAGCTTAGTTCGTTCAACCATTGGGTATCCACAGGGTCGCAAGATTCCATCTTATATTTCTTTAGCGATTCAAGGGCATACTTGGTGATTGATAAAGATACCACTGGGACTCTAAGATATATGAAGACTTAAGAAAAATGATACCTTTCCCATCATTGGCATCTTAAACTTGGAAGACATGAGTCTCCCAAACTCATCTGATAAGGTTTGGGTCGAGGCACCATAATCATATCTTTACCTCGATTCTGAAAGAAAAACGTGGGATCCACCTTGCCTTTAGCAAAGCCTTGCATAATGAGGAATTGTGACAATTGATCATACCACGCGCATGGAGCTTGCTTCAAACTATAGAGAGCCTTCTTAAGCTTGTACACGTGAATAGGATATTTAGAGTTCACAAAACCATCCGGCTGTTGAACATAGACCTCTTCATTGATTTCATCATTGAGAAATGTCGTCTTCACATCCATATGATAAACAATCATATTCATGTAGGCTGCATAAGCAAGGAATAGTCTAATAGCTTCCAAACGGGCAACAGGTGGAAAGGATTCCGTAAATTTGATGCCCAATAATTTCTTGTATCCACAAGCTACTAGTCGAGCTTTGTTCTTTAATATACCACCTAACTCGTCGAGTTTCACCTTGTAAACCCATTTCAAAGTGAGTAATTTCACTTGATCTGGGCATAGGAAAAGTTCCCATACATCAAGACGTACAAATTCATTAAGTTCTTCTTGCATAGCTTCTATCCAACAAGATTGGGTAACTACTTGTTGCCACGTCTTAGGTTCAACTTCACTGAGAAAAGCATGAAAATGACAAAACATTGCACTTTCTTGTAACTGACTTCGTGTGGATACTGGACGATTAGGGTCACCAATAATAGAATCTATAGGATGATCCTTTGTCCACTTGTTGTCATGTTCACAAATTCGTGGATTAGAGTAGACCGTAGTAGGAGCTTCCTCTGAGGTGGATGACCTGACTTGATTATGGTCGGGAATTGGTACACCAAAGAATGGAAGTTCACGCATTTGAGCGAATTCCAAGTCGAGATCATCATCATCCTCTTCATCATCAATAGGCATGACATGGGTAGTTGATTCGTGTGTTGGTTGAGAATTACTCATTGAAGGTATATCTTGACCAACTGTAGGTGTAGACGTATCTGATTGTGCTTCGGTTGCTGGAACGACAACTTCGGTAACCGGAGCTATTACCTCAGGTTCTGGAGCAACAATACTTGGAGGAGTAAAGAATTCATCAAAGAACGGTTGAAACAACGTATACCATTCATTCCTATTAGGTGGTGTAAATGATGATGAAGTAGGGTTGTTTGGGAGAAGACCAGAGCTAATGTTACTGGGTGCCATTTCATGAAGTGCGAATTTAGAGTTGCTTTGCTCAAAAGCCATTGTCGTCAGCTCATCAAAATCAACATTCATTGTGTAGAGGATCTTGCGAGAACTACGATTGTAGACTCGGTATGCTTTCTTTTTAGGTGTATAACTAATGAAAATACCAATATCAGCCTTTGGTTGAAGTTTTCCCAAATTTTCACCATCATTATTTGGATAGCAAAGAGAACCAAATACATGAAGATATAATAAATCTGGTACTTTTCCATGTAGAAGCTTATAAGGTGTCTTACCATGACGTTTTCGAATTAGTGACCGGTTTTGGGTGAAAACTGCTGTAGATACTTCTTCTTCCCATAGAAACAATGGAGCCTTTGCGTAAAGTAACATCGTTCGAGCAGCTTCCATAAGTGTGCGATTTCGCCATTCAATGACACTGTTTTGTTGTGGAGTGCGAGCAACGGATGTTTCATGAGATATGCCAACTTCTTCATAATAATTACGCAAGATTTGATTCATAAATTCTGTTCCATTATATGTACGAATGCGTTAGACAGTAGTGTTGAGACGTACTTGAATCATCTTGAGAAATCCGATGATGAATTTAGGTGCCTCATTTTTTGTTGTAAGAAATTTCACCCATGTAAACCGAGAGTAATCATTGACAATGACGAGGATGTACGTTTTACCACTAAGACTTTCAACACGCATTGGCCCACAAAGATTTATATGCAACAAATAAAGTTTCTCTTGGTTGGTATCTACAGTCTTTGTTTTTTTTTATTTCTTAGTGCTCTTTCCCATTGTACACGCAACACACAAATGGTCATTGTGAAATTTAAGTTTAGGAAGACCACGAACCAGTTCGTTTTTCGCCAAATGATTAATAGCGTCAAAGTTAAGGTGAGATGATCGTCGATGCCATAACCATGACTTAGTCTTTGATGCTTGAGAGAAGACATACGGGAGAAGCGGCCATCATATCTTGTAGAGACAAAGTGTACAATTTATTCCCTCGATTACCTTTCAATAAATCAACCCTTTCCAAATTACGAATGAAGCAGGTATGCTCTCGAAAAGAAACTTCTTGGTTTGCATAACAAAATTGTCCCACATAAAATAAATGTGACCGAGACCTTCCACATAATACACTCTTGAAATTATAACAATCCCAATAGGATATTCACCGTAACCCATTATCTTTGCAATATGATCATTTCCAAATCGAACCGTACCAAAAAACTTGCTGACGAAATTTCTGAGATGAAAGCTAATACTTGGCTTTTTCACCTTGTATCAAAATTCGTAGTCCCAAGTCTTTTCGAATTGAAAACCGGTCTAAAGTGCGACTCAATTGTCTTTTGGTGAATTAAGAGAATGGTTTGGTTGATTGTCTATTTTAAACTATAAGCAAGTAATAAGTGTCGATGAGTAAAGTCGAAGTATAAAGATTAGAAATAAAATGACTAGTTAAAATTAAATGCTTGAAAAAACTTAGAGGCAATATTGGAAAAGTACTAGAACACTAACAAAAATAACACTTAGAAATTTTATAAAAACAATTACTAAACAAGCCCTAATCGGAATGTGGCAAATAATGAAGCTGATCGGAATGTCCAAAGAGGTGGCCAGATCGGAATAAGCCAAAACAAGCCCCGTTCGGAATATATTGTGATGAATATGGGAAGGGAACTGATCGGAATATCCAACAACTGAAACCAATCAGAATGTTGAGAACACACCCCAAATCGGAATAAATGGAAACAATTTCAATCGGAATACTACACAAATGCCCAAATAGGAATGTGCTAAAAACTTCCCGTCGGAATACTTTAACCCTAATCCGATCACTTTGATCGGAATAAGGGTGGTGCAGATCGGAATAACAGTAGGGGCTGGTCGGAAACTCAAAACCCTTTTCCGATTGGCAATCAGAAAGGATTGTATGGTGGCTGCTCGGAATACTCTAATCGGAAAGGGGTTTTAACCCTTTCTGAAATGTATGGGATTCGTTGGAAAGCTAAGAAATAAGCTATTGTGATAAGCTTATTCCCAAAACTAGAACGAACCAAAAAGAAACCGGATCAAATAAGCACTAATCTCAACTTATCTAACCTCAAAATAAGCAAACTTGGAAATCAAATAATAAAAATAGGTACTTTTTAAGAAAACTTTTTATAAAGTAAATAAGCTAATCATAAAACTAAGCCAATAAGCACAAGAATCTTAAAGCTTAATCAAACGAAAACTTATGAAATGATCAAAAGATTAACTTTTTAAGCACGAAATCATTAAGAACAACACGGATCTATTGAAATTCGCACCAAAAATCAATCTAAAATCAAAGAAAGGTAGAATGGAGATTAAGGATTAAAAGCTTAACTAGGACTTTAATTAATGAAAATAAGCAATACAAATGTTTAATCTTGAAAGATTAAGAGAGAAGATGAAACTTAGTGAGAGAAAGTTTAAGACTTTCTCTCTCTAAAACTAAAAAGTGAAAAACTAAAATTAAAGACTAACTAGCTAACCACCCTCCTAATGACTATTAGGAGGGTATTTATAGGGAAGGTGGAAGGAGTGCATGTGTTGCATCTTCTTTCTTGCTTTCTTCACGTCTTCTTGACTCGACTTTAATTCTTTGTCTTTTCTCGATGACGTCTCGGGATTTGAACTTGTCTTTTAATTTTCTTCTTCTATTAGACTTAAGTTCTTTGACTTCGTTAAACTTCCGTCTTTAGACTTTTTCTTCGATAAATCTTCAGAATAGGCCTTGGACTTCCGTTCTTTTTGCACTCTTGATCCTTTGACTTCGTCTTTTCCCGTTTTCTTCGACAAAAGCCTGTGAAAGCCCGTGTTTCCTTCTTTTTTCTTATTTTGGTCCTAAAAGACAATAAAAACACAAACCACGCATAATTCCGACTTTTACGACATAGATCACACGTTTTGGTCATGTTATTATTGGAAATAAGTGGTAAAAGGATAAGTGTTTTCACACTTATTAAATCCCCTACACTTGACCATTGCAATGCCCTCATGCAATGCATTAGTTTAAAAGCACGGTTTACATTTTCCATCATAAATAACCCACCTTGGCCTTTATTAACTACTAAACATAAAAAGATAAAACAAGAAAAGAAATCAAACACTTACATTGGTTTTGGCAGCCATGAACGTTTATCATCCTCAAGTTTCACGTTCCCCATACCAAGCTTAAAAACGAGATCATTGTTATTATAAGTTAGCAAACTATTACGAACTCATGTGGGCCAATTACTCACTTAGACTCTCTTATTCCTAGGTGTATCTCTTATATTTTATTTTTGTCTTGAATGATCACGAGGATGCATTGTTTGACTTATTTCTATAGTCATTTAGGCCTAAAATAAAGCGAACGATTTAATCAATAGTTAGCTAAAGGACCAAATCTTTTAAAACTGCTTCTCGGGACCTCATAAAGTTCATATCTTGGCATAACTCGCTTCACGATTTGAGACCTTTCTCGGACCGATATTTGGAAGCGACTTCATACTTTGAATCTTTGAGAGACGTTCTTGAAATAATGGTCTTCTCTTCATAATAGGAATTTCTTCACTTGAATTTTTGAGAGATTCTTCGTCTTAGGACCACGACTTCTTCATTTTTCTCCCATCTTTATTTTGGACTTTGATATACAACGATCCGCCTCCTTTTAGGGCTTGGATCTATTTATCCTCATACCTTGTTAGGGTCTTTTCGAATAGACTTCTCCATGACTTTTGGGGAGTTCTTGCTTTTCGTCGTGTGTCTCGATCCTTAATATTGATTTTCGATAAATGATTCTTCACATCACTTTTGGATCTTTAGCAACAAAATGTAGCCCTCATGCCTTGTTAGGGCCTTTTCGGACTCGCCAATCTTCGCATCCCGCTTCAATAAGTTATGCCTTGGCTATGAACTCTAATCCGTATCGAGCAACTTTTAAACGATCTGGGGCTAGAAGCTAAGTAACCTTTTAAATCGTACAACCTTATTTATTGCAGATAAATTTATTAACAAGCGGAGGGAGAATAGGCTTATAATTAACTCACATAAATTCACGAAAGAATACCAAACTTATAATTAACTCTATCATCTCTCGTTCTCCACAGTTTAAAATCTCAAGGAATGAGACTCGTGGATGCTTAGCCTATTAAATCAAATTTTTAGGTTTTCGAGTCGCCTATAGGATCTTGCAAATTCTTAGACTTTTTCAAGTTTTAGAAATCGCATTTTAAAGTTCCCTTGATAAACGACTCTCTAGGATCAATTATAGGAACTTGCAAAAAGTTCTTGTTCTTAAACCGTAAGAGTAAAGACTTTCGCGTTTTATAGCTCCCTATATAAAAGCCTAGCAAAACTTGACTTAAACACGTTAAGGATAATAGCTAGAATAAACTTAGATAAGTAAACTCGGGTTGAGTCAAATTGTTCACGACTAAGAAAAATCTAAAACCACTTTATTGAAAATTTATTCTAGCAATGGAAAGAAACTAAACATGACAAAGGAAAATACAACTATACAACTAGGCCAAAATAGATTAAATATTGAATTTTCCGGTTAAAATGAGGGCAAATTCATGGAAAAGATCACTTACTTCGATAGAAGTCCCCCCTACACTTAATATAAACATTGTACTCAATGTTTAAGCATGTGGGAGTAAACTCCCCTACACTTAGGACATTGTGCACTTTGTTTAAATCTTGCTAAGGAAAGGACAACTAAAGTGAATTCAATGTGAACATATAAAAATATGAAATATTGAATCACAAGAGTTTAAGATAAAACCAGGAAGATGGGAACACGGTATCACGGTTCGTCAAAAGTCATCAAGGTGGATCTTTGAAGCTTTAATCCCTGCACGGCACAAGAAACAAGACAACAAACACATACGGGGCTCCCCCTACACTTATTATGAAAGCAGTAAAGGATAGATCACGGGTGCCTCCCGAGAAGCGCTTGTTTTTGTTCATCGAGTCACGAGCCTGACTCGACCCAATTTTAGTTCATGGGAAACGTGGTGAGGGATGGAATCATCTCGTGAGAGATGTCCTCACCAAAGTACAGCTTCAGACGCTGGCTATTCACCTTGAAGTTGGGCCCATTTGGCTGAGAAAGCTTAATGGTCCCATATGGAAAGACTTTGGCGACGGTGAATGGACCAGACCAGCGGCTCTTCAACTTGCCAGAGAAGATCTTCAACCGAGAGTTAAAGAGTAAGACTTGATCACCAACGTGGAACTCTCAGTTCTTGATTTTGCGTCATGAATGATCTTGGTCTTCTCCTTGTAGATCAGCGAGTTCTCATAAGCTTCATTCCTCAGTTCATTTAGCTCGTTGAGTTGAATCTTGCGATGATCACCGGCTTTGTTGATATCGAAATTAGCCCACTTCAAGGCCCAATGCGCCTTATGTTCCAGCTCGATGGGGAGGTGGCATGCTTTACCATACACAAGACGATAAGGTGTACAACCGATCGGGGTCTTGTAAGCAGTACGGAAAGCCCACAGAGCATCATCTAACTTATCAGCCCACGCGGCGCGATGCTCTCCCACAGTACGCTCCAAAATTCGCTTCAATCCACGGTTGGATATCTCGGCTTGCCCATTGGTTTGGGGATGATAGGCGGTCGAAAGACGGTGAGTGACACCATACTTAGCCATGACTCTTGCAAATTGATCATTGCAAAAATGAGTCCCGCGGTCACTGATGATAGCACGAGGAACGCCAAATCGAGAGAAAAGCTGCTTCAAAAAGTTCACAACCACCCTCGCATCATTCGTAGGGAGAGCCTTGGCTTCAACCCATTTAGAAATGTAGTCGACGGTGACGAGGATGTACTTGTTCCCTTTGGAGGATGGAAATGGCCCCATAAAGTCGATGCCCCATACATCAAAGATTTCACATTCCTGTATGAAATTTTGAGGCATCTCATCCTTATGTGTGATCTTGCCTTGGCGTTGGCAAGCATCACAATGCTTAACCATTTCGTGAGCGTCACGATAAATGGTGGGCCAATAGAATCCAGAATCAAACACTTTTTTAGCGGTGTAGTTGGGACCAAAGTGACCACCGGTGGGTCCTTTGTGGCAAGCTTGGAGGATGTCAAAAGCTGACGGTCCGTCAACACATCGACGAATGATCAGATCAGCACATTGTTTGAATAGAAAAGGGTCATCCCAAAAGTAAGTTTTAACATCATTCAAGAACTTCTTCTTTTGTTGGGATGTTAACCCTTTGATGAGAATACCACCCGCTAAGTATTTTGCAATGTCCGCAAACCACGGGGTGCCATCAAGATTGAGATTTATGGACATTAAGGTCTCAAGGGGGAAAGAGTCATTGATCTCTTTGTTCGGATGTTCCCCTTGATATGGATCCTCAAGTCTGCTCAGATGATCCGCGGCCTGGTTTTCGGCTCCCTTCTTGTCGCGAATTTCAATGTTGAATTCTTGAAGGAGTAAAACCCAGCGAAGAAGTCTTGGCTTAGAATCATGCTTAGTCATCAAGTACTTCAACGCGGAATGGTCTGTGTATACGATGGTGAGAGATAAAACAAGATAGGGGCGAAATTTCTCAAAAGCATAGACAACAGCTAAAAGCTCTTTTTCGGTTGTCGTATAATGCAATTGAGCCCCCGTCATTGTTTTGCTAGCATAGTGGATTGGTTGGAAGTGTTTATTCACTCGTTGGCCCAAAACCGCACCAATAGCAAAGTCGCTAGCATCGTACATCAATTCAAAAGGCAGCTCCCAATTAGGGGTAACCAAGACCGGTGCCTTAGTTAGCTTATCCTTAAGAAGATTGAAGGCTTCGAGACACTCTTTAGAAAAGATAAAAGGAGTATCTTTTTCCAAGAGAGGGGTCATCGGGCGAGCGATTTTAGAGAAATCCTGAATGAATCGACGATAGAATGCCGCATGACCCAGAAAACTTCTAACACCCTTCACGGTTGAAGGTGGAGGTAATTTGGCTATGACATCTACTTTAGCACGGTCGACTTCAAGACCGGCTTTAGAGATTTTGTGTCCTAGCACAATGCCTTCTTTTACCATAAAATGGCATTTTTCCCAATTTAGAACAAGGCGAGTGTCTTCGCACCGCTTAAGCATACGTTCCAAATTGGCAAGGCAAGAAGAGAAGGAATCCCCGAAGACCGAGAAATCATCCATGAAGACTTCCATGGTTTGCTCAACCATGTCATGGAAGATAGCTAAGATGCACCTTTGGAAAGTCCTGGGGGAATTGCATAAGCCAACAGGCATTCGTTTGTAAGCAAATGTGCCATAGGGACAAGTGAATGTTGTCTTCTCTTGATCTTGGGGATCGATGGGTATTTGGAAATAACCCAAGAAACCATCAAGAAAGCAGTATTATTCATTACCCGCTAAACATTCAAGCATTTGGTCCATAAAAGGTAGAGGGAAATGATCCTTTCTCGTGACATCATTGAGTTTGCGGTAGTCTATACAAACTCTCCACCCAGTAACGAGACGGGTAGGAATTAACTCGTTGTTTGCATTGGGCACAACGGTGATTCCGCCCTTCTTAGGCACACAATGGACTGGACTAACCCATGGTGAATCCGAAATAGGGTAAATCATACCCGCATCAAGAAGTTTGATAACCTCTTTTTTGATGACTTTAGGGATTTTAGGATTCACCCTTCGTTGGCTTTGAATTGTGGGCTTAAAGTCATCCTCCATGAGAATTTTATGTTTGCAAAAGTGAGGATCAATTCCACGAATGTCGGAGATTTTCCAAGCGATAACTCTTTTATGCTTCTTCAACACAGCGACAAGTCGGGCTTTTTCGTCTTCTTTCAGGTCCTTTGCGATGATGACCGGTAACTTCTCGTCGTCATCAAGGAAAACATACTCAAGATGAGGAGGTAGGTCCTTAAGCTCGAGAGTGGGAGGATCCTCAATAGATGGTGTAACTAACGATGGATCATCATTAGTCACCTCTTTAGGAGAAGGAGGAGAAAATGGGTCCTTATTGAGAAGTCTCTCAATAGTACGAATGTCTTCATCCCAATTGGTGGACAAATTATCATACTTAATATCGAGAGGACCCAAGCTAGCTTCGAAATCATCCAAGTCACTTTCTCCAAAAGGAGTCAATGCCGGAGCAATTGAGGCAACGGTCTCAACATTGGGTATAGAAGAAAGAGTACTTTTGCAAGCATCGTGAAAATGTTCTTCACAAGACTCATCGAGAACATCAATAGCATTAACACTCTCATATGAATAAGGTTGCTTAGAAATCTTACCCATGTTGAAGACAATTTTATCGTCACCAACTCTCATGATTATTTCGCCCGCGGCTACATCAATGAGAGTGCGACCGGTCCTCAGAAATGGACGTCCAACGATTAATGGAACACGAGGATCCATCTCGTAGTCAACGACAACAAAATCCGCTGGGAAGGTGAATTTGTCAACGCCAACAAAGACATCTTCGGCTATCCCCACTGGATAAGCGACCGTACGGTTGGCTAATTCCAAAGTCATTTTGGTGGGGACAAGCTCGGGGAGAGATATTGCTTCCAAACACTTAAAGGCATTAAATTTATACTGGCACTTAGATCGGCTAGGGCCATGCAATTCTCTACTCCCGGGAAGTTGCAAGGAATCAAGAAGCGACCCGGATCACTAAGTTTGGTGGGCAATTTCCTTAAGAGCACTGCGGAGCAGTTCTCATTAAGTTGGGTCTGAGCGATGTCAAGAAGCTTTTCCTTATCACTTAGAAGATCTTTAAACATCTTAGCGTATTTGGGCATGTGAGCGAGAGCCTCGGCAAAGGAGATGTTAAAATTCAATTCTTTAAACATTTTGAGAAAGTTTGAAACCTGAATATCATCCTTGCTCTTTTGCTTCTCTTTCCTCAACCTTGAAGGATAAGGTATATTGGATGAAGAAGAAGGCTTTAAGGGAGTAGGATCACTCACAACCACGGGTGGTGGGGAAATGGGGATAGAAGGTGAAGGAGGTGGGGAAAGTTGCTCTTTTTCCTTGTTCACAATCACGGGTGGAGGTGTAGGAAGCTCGGTTCCATGTAACCTTTTCCAATACGAGTGGTGATTGCTTTCATCTCCCCTCTTGGATTCACAACGGTATTACTCGGAAGAGTGTCCGAAGAAGAGGGTTGATTACCTTGGATGAGCGAACCAATCATATCACGAAGGTGAACCGCTTGATTATTGAAAGAATCACTCATGTTTGCATTAATTTCATTGCTGTGTTTTGCCATGTCATTCCTTGGCTCGGATCGAATATCGTTCCCTTGTTTCGCCAATTCGCCCTTCAAGTTGCGGACTTGACTCTGAAGATTCGTCACCATCTCCCGATTAGTCTTCATGAATGTCTCGACGTCTGGACTCACTGCCATCGGTGGATTGAGAGGTGGAGCTTGGTAAGCTTGAGAATTTCCTTGAGGTGGGTATGGGTTGCGTTGGGATTGATATTGATTGTTTGCACGAGGTTGGGATTGGTTGTAGCTTTGTTGTTGGTTTTGGTTTGCAGGAGGGAAACCGGGAGGAGCAAGATAATTGTTGGAACGATAACTTAGCAAGCCACGGTCTCCTTGCGGGCGGGCTTGATAGCCTCCCGTGGGATAAGTGCCGTAAGCTGCGTTAACGTTTTCAAAAAAAATGCCTTGGGTAGAAGGACAATCATTATAAGAATGAGGACCACCACATGTGTCACAAGAAATAGCAACGACTTTAGCTTGTTGAAAGTGGTTTGTGGCCATAGTCATGAAATTCTTGTTCATCTCAGCGAGTTGTCAAGAAATTTCAGTCATTTCAGGATTGGAGGTAGTAGATGAAACATTGACTCTCTGATTAGATCTTGAGGATGCGGATGAATCCTAATTCTTGTGGTGAGTAGTCATGTTTTCGATCAACTCTCGGCACTCCTCCGGTCTCCTTTTCATAAAGGTACCACCAGTTTCAATAAGAGTGATGGGGAGCATATTGTGATTTGGACAGCGGTCGATCAAATCATTGTATCGTTCCCAAGCATCAAAAAGCGATTCATCATTGTGTTGCATGAATCCACTGATTTAGTTACGAAGGCTAGTGACCATGGATGGGGGAAAGTAGCGCGATAAAAAGCGTTGAGTCATGTCATTCCACGTATGAATAGAATTCTTAGGAAGACGGTCAAACCATTTTTCGTCATGGTGAGAAAGCGAGTGGGGAAAGAGTTGAAGGGAAGGTCATCCATAGAAACACAGGAGCACTTCATGCTTTGAGTAATGGTAATGAATTTGTCGAGGTGTTTGTTGGCATCATCATCCGGAATTCCACAAAATGGGTTAGTTTGCACTTGCTGGATCATGTGATGCTTCAACGAAAACTCCTGAGCCGTGACGTGCATTGGCGCAATCGGGCCTCCGCGTCCGTTCATGGTGGGTTGACACAATTCCTCCATTGTTCGTAAATCAGGTAGGTGGACATTGTTGTTGTTGTTGTTGTTGTTATTCAAATTGGGTAGAGGTGGGTTGTTATTATTGTTTTTATTAACACCAACCATATCAAGATCTTCACAAGTCTCGGGCTCAGAGTAGTTCGAAGATCTAGTACGCATACACCTGCAGAAGAAAAATATACACAAAGAGAATATCTATATAATCTTTTTGGGGCAAAACCTTTTTAAAAGAATTACTTTTAATGATTTTTCAATGTTTTTGTATTTTTGAAGAGTTTTATATTTTATAGGATTTTTGAAAATTTTTAAAGCAAGGAAAATAACGTTCAAAGAACGGATCCCAAAATTCAATACGTCTCTCACTAAAAACCGTTAATCGTAACGAAAAGAGCCGGCAGCGGCGCCATTTAATACTTGGATTTTTCACCTTGTATCAAAATTCGTAGTCCCAAGTCTTTTCGAATTGAAAACCGGTCTAAAGTGCGACTCAATTGTCTTTTGGTGAATCAAGAGAATGGTTTGGTTGATTGTCTATTTTAAACTATAAGCAAGTAATAAGTGTCGATGAGTAAAGTAGAAGTAAAAAGATTAGAAATAAAATGACTAGTTAAAATTAAATGCTTGAAAAAACTTAGAGGCAATATTGGAAAAGTACTAGAACACTAACAAAAATAACACTTAGAAATTTTATAAAAGCAATTACTAAACAAGCCCTAATCGGAATGTGGAAAATAATGAAGCTGATCGGAATGTCCAAAGAGGTGGCCAGATCGGAATAAGCCAAAACAAGCCCCGTTCGGAATATATTCCGATGAATATGGGAAGGGAACTGATCGGAATATCCAACAACTGAAACCAATCGGAATGTTGAGAACACACCCCCAATCGGAATAAATGGAAACAAGTTCAATCGGAATACTACACAAATGCCCAAATCGGAATGTGCTAAAAACTTCCCGTCGGAATACTTTAACCATAATCCGATCACTTTGGTCGGAATAAGGGTGGTGCAGATCGGAATAAGGGTGGTGCAGATCAGAATAATAGTAGGGGCTGGTCGGAAACTCAAAACCCTTTTCCGATTGGCAGTCGGAAAGGGTGGTATGGTGGCTGCTCGGAATACTCTAATCGGAAAGGGGTTTTAACCCTTTCCGAAATGTATGGGATTTGTTGGGAAGCTAAGAAATAAGCTATTGTGATAAGCTTATTCCCAAAACTAGAACGAACCAAAAACAAACCGGATCAAATAAGCACTAATCTCAACTTATCTAACCTCAAAATAAGCAAACTTGGAAATCAAATAATAAAGATAGGTACTTTTTAAGAAAACTTTTTATAAAGTAAATAAGCTAATCATAAAACTAAGCCAATAAGCACAAGAATCTTAAAGCTTAATCAAATGAAAACTTATGAAATGATCAAAAGATTAACTTTTTAAGCACGAAATCATTAAGAACAACACGGATCTATTGAAATTCGCACCAAAAATCAATCTAAAATCAAAGAAAGGTAGAATGGAGATTAAGGATTAAAAGCTTAACTAGGAATTTAATTAATGAAAATAAGCAATACAAATGTTTAATCTTGAAAGATTAAGAGAGAAGATGAAACTTAGTGAGAGAAAGTTTAAGACTTTCTCTCTCTAAAACTAAAAAGTGAAAAACTAAAATTAAAGACTAACTAGCTAACCACCCTCCTAATGACTATTAGGAGGTTATTTATAGGGAAGGTGGAAGGAGTGCATGTGTTGCATCTTCTTTCTTGCTTTCTTCACGTCTTCTCGACTCGACTTTAATTCTTTGTCTTTTCTCGATGTCGTCTCGGGATTTGAACTTGTCTTTTAATTTTCTTCTTCTATTAGACTTAAGTTCTTTGACTTCGTTAAACTTCCGTCTTTAGACTTTTTCTTCGATAAATCTTCAGAATAGGCCTTGGACTTCCGTTCTTTTTGCACTCTTGATCTTTTGACTTCGTCTTTTCCCGTTTTCTTCGACAAAAGCCCGTGAAAGCCCGTGTTTCCTTCTTTTTTCTTATTTTGGTCCTAAAACACAATAAAAACACAAACCACGCATAATTCCGACTTTTACGACATAAATCACACGTTTTGGTCATGTTATTATTGGAAATAAGTGGTAAAAGGATAAGTGTTTTCACACTTATTAAAAGCGATCTGCGATCATGTGCTTGGAGCAACCAGAGTCCAAATACCAGAGAACAATTTGGACCACCTGTTTTCAGCAACAAAAGTAGACAATGTAGTGGAAACTATTGGTTCCGGAGTGTTAGCATATACAGATATAATATTATTAGAATTGCTAAATTTTGTGGTATCCTTATATTTCCGGCGTTTTCTAATGTGAGTTTTACCAATAACAAGTTTTATTGTTCCAACTTTCTGAGGTTTTGGAGTATTTGAGGGCACTACAGTGGGAGTAGACCTATTTAAAGGGCACTTTGTTCCTATAGTAGTGTTGGTGTTCCTAGTTAAAGGGCACGCTTGTGTTTGGTAGCCTTGGTACTCGTAGTTAAAGGGCACTCTTTCTTCGCTTTAATTAGAGTGATCCTAGTTAAAGGGCACGCATTTCCTACTATAGTGAAAGTTCTACCAGTGGGGCGCCACATCTAACCAACTTGGGTTAACACTTTCCCAGTCAGTTTCCATTCTAAACCATTTTTCCGGGCATTCATCTCATTCACATGGTCAATAAGGCAAGAATCATGACGAATAGAAAACATACATTCATTGCAACCACAAAACCTTTAGGTTTAGCTACATGATTCTTTTTATTCAAAACAGAAATAACATTCCTAGGATAGGCTTCTACTTTCTTCTTCACTTAACTACTAGATGGGGGCAAGGTCCTATCATTCTTTGTGTTTCTTTTAAGCTTCGATCTTTGAGGCTTAGTAGTGGTGTTTAATCCTGTAGAAGGCAACAAGGGAATATTAGAAGCTGATTTTGATTTTGCCTTATCTTTAGTGACCAATGTTTGAGATGGTTTAGTCTTAGGTCCCTTGTTAAGTAGTGTGACGGCGATGAGGTTCCTTTTAATTGCACTAGAGGACGATGTTGCGACAGTGGCTGCGTTATCCACAACATTCTAACCTTTTAGGGTATGAAGTGTTTCCTTTAACTCAGCCATAGCCAAATTTTTATCACAAATTTGTTCCCTCAAATCAGATATTTCGGCCGACTTTCGATTCAATCGTTCAATCAATGATTGATTCTGTGTAGTGGTATTAGCACATGCAGGCTTTACTAGAATCAAAGAGTTGTGTATTTTTCTATTTTAAGTTGTCAACTTTGGAAAAAATCTTGGAGACTCGATTATATAGATCAAGTTCAATATTCTCAGCGGCCTCAAGTACGTTCACCCAGTTAATCTCCTTAGATTTCTCTATGTCTATCGGCAATGATTTAGCAACCTTGTCACTTGGCTGACGCTGTTTTGATTTTAAATTCAATCGAAAATTCTTTTTAAAATTTGAATAATCTATATTAACACATTCGAATAACGTTTCAAAAAGCTCTTGAATAAATTGTTGTGTACATTCAAGCGAAATACAATGTTTTTGAATCTCATCAAAACGTTTTGAAAGCGAAGAATAATAATCTTGAAGCTTTAAAAATCCAGCGTCAGATTTGTGACAAGTACTATCTACCACATTATCCACAGATTCAAAATTATGCACAATAGAATCATTATCAACACTATTATTCACACAGACGTAACTATATCATGCGACATCACTTGCTTCAGAAGTTGATCATTTTGGCGTGAAATTTGTTCTATTTCAAGTAAGCCGATTTCATAAGCATCATCCATTTCATTGAAAACACGTCTAACTTCATTTATTTCCAAAAGAAAATACTGATCAGTAATGCTAAGGAAAGCTTTAATATTGTTTACAAACGGAACAATTTCTTCTCAAAACGCAGCTCTAGTATGCTTAAAATTCTATTCACCTTCTGTTATGTCTGAATCCGTCATACATTCCTTAATGACCTTGCCAAAATCGGCAAAGTGTTGGTGCGCTGCATTTAAGATATTTGACACCTTACTTACCGGTGGAATTAATGTTGATCCCTTTGATTGGATCTATATCCTGTTAAGAACTAGTATAGTAGTTCGTAATCAAACTAAAACACTTTGAGAACTCTTACTCAAGCTAAATAAGTTACGTGAAATCTAACTTATAAAGCACAAAAGAACAAAATTACTTTTAACTATTCGATTCTCTTATTAATCAACTTGAATGAGGTACATGAATGACATTGTACCTATGTTCCTTTTATAGAGTAAGGAACCCTATAAACCTTAGAATATTCTATAAAGATAACTATATCACAAATGATATACTATTAATATTCTAACTATTTAAGTATATCACATAAGATATACTCTAACTATAACTATGACATACCTTATACAAAGATATATTCGTCCTAATCAATATAACAGTACTTACTTTATAAGTAGCAGTACATACTATGTACCGCGTTAACACTAACGGTACTTGAAAGATACTAACAGTACTTCAATAACACAAACGGTACTTGACACTTAACAAAACATTCCCAACAATCCTCCCATTAACAAGAATGATAACATGTTGTCTTCTTGTTTCTATTTGTACTGAATGTATTGAAAATACATGTCTTCAGTCTTCTCTTCAACCTTGGATTAAACTTGGTAATTTGTATTTGTATCCAACTGAATGTATCCAAACACTTCAATGTAGATCTTCTTTTGATAAGATAACCTTCAAGCATCATGAACATCATCTTTGTCTACAAAAATATGATCTTCTTGTGTCTTGTAAACATTCATTTGATTTTGCAGCAACAGTGATTGTCTTCTTGAGTTAAATCTATGAACTCTGAATCATGAACTTCTATCTTTATTTGATGAGACAAAACCTTCTAAGTATCTTTTCTTTAATACTTCTTTGCTTTCAACTTCATACCTGAAATAAAACAGTTAACAAGAAAAACCAATCTGTATTGGCTTCATGATTTTTAGCAAATCATCAGCTATCAACGGATTTGATTTATTCTTTACCAGTTAGCCATACCCTCTGGAATAGACGATACTTTATTCATAAAGAATAAGGTGTACTGATAACCCTATAATTTTTGGTAAATTGTAAACCATCAACGGATTTGATTAAGTCTTTACCTAGTATCGTTTGTCTAGGACTAGCCAACTCTTTGTCTCGAAACAAGGTGAGTTAGAACCATATTGTTTTTAGCAAACTACTAGCTTTTAATGGATTTAAGAAGTCTTTACAACAAACCATTTTCTTATGGACTAGCTAGTTATTATGTGTGTTAGACATGGTGAACTGAGAACCATTTGTGAAGTGTGACTGAAAGTCAAACACATAAGGCTCTTTCTCAGCTTCTTCCTCTTGCTCCAAATCCTTGATTTGTTGTTTAACCATTCTGATCAACTCCAAAGCACCAACGGACTCTTCTGAGACTTCTAATTGTTGTTTCCAACAATCTTCTCTCAAATGGATATCTCTTTTCTTGCAGCATATAGTAAGTAACAGCATCTATATCCAAAATATGTAGTCCACATGACCTATAATATCTCTAGTAACTAGGAACCAGATTCTCTAATACCTTCAACATTTTCTGATCACAGTTGTGTGGTTCATACATGAAAAGAAATTCATTGTATAATAGTGATACCTCAGTTTTACCTGCACTGACTTCTTGAACTCACCTGAAAAGATCTTGAATATCTTGTCTGTCAAGAATATGAAGAATGTCTTCCAAAAGTCTGAACATTCTTGTTGTACCATCAGTTCTTTGTATTCCATGAGCTTCCAGTCCTTGATCCATAGTGTATATCCATCTAGAAATGGATGACCTCTTTCCCAAAATCTTTGTATCAATATATTGATCTTCAAAGTTTACTATCTTCAAGTACTTTTTCAAGCTCTCATCATCATCACTATCACTTGTTGTTGATTTAGCCTTTTTCTTGGCTTTCTGCTTCTTCTTTGTTTATCTTTCCTCTTAACACCCTTGGAGGTTCCTTCAAATTCCATGGAACCTTCTTCCAAGTTTGACTGTGTATGTACTGCTTGTACATTTTCAGTCTTATCAACATCTTGAGCTTTATCCCCTTCATTCATTCTTTGAGCAATCTCTGTCCCTTTTGAACTTACCTTCTCCTTTCTATTCTTCCTCACATATGTAGTCTTGATAGGTGGAGATGTTGTTGTATGTTCAGCAGTACTTGACTCAAATCTAGGAGCACTTCCAAATTGCCTTTGTTGTTGCAGATGTCTTCTATCTTCTTCAACAGCTATCCTATCTGCTTCAGATCCAATCTCAACAAAATTAAATTCAGCTCTTTTGTGTTGTTCATACAAATCCTTGATTTCCTCAAAATTCATCTTGACCAGTTGAGCATGAGTGAAATGCTTAACTTTCTTAAGAAAAGTCATCATTTGATTCCTAATCTGCATGGTAGTTGGAGGCTTAATCTTTTATGTTCTTCTTTTCTCAGCAAAGAATCTTTGTTGCTCCCTTACGAGATCATCAATCAATTTTGCTTTTTCTTCTTCATCATAAGAATCTCTTTCTTCAACTAATAATGAGTCTGCAAGAAGATCACATGCTTGTAGTTCAACTTGAATCTTATCATACTCTTGTATATTCCATTCTTGATGTATTCTCCTACTTTCTATAAAATGCTGCTTTGCTGCAAGTTCCTCTTGTAATTCTTCTTCACGAATTTGGGCTTGCATTCTGAAAGCATATTCCTCATCATGGTCTAATTGATTAAATCTATACATGACTTTGTTGATATCATCATCTAAATCACTTTCATTTTAAGATTCTTATTGTAATTGCTTCTTTCCCTTATCCTTTGGATTAATATTTGGTAACTTCTTCTTCAGCTTGGAAGATCTTTCCTCATCATCTTGCTGTTGAATAACAATACCTTTAGTGGGATAAGAAGCTTGAACTTTCTTACCTTTAGTTTGATCCTTTTTGGCAAGAACTTCTTGTTGTTTCTTCTTCTCAAACTCTGCTTGTTTTGCTTTTTCAGCTGAACTCTTTTCTCTTAGATCAAGCAGTATTTGGGCTAAAGTCTAATCCTCTCCAAAAGGAGTTTGACTATCTAGTGAGTGTTGATCACCAGCGGTACTTGCAGTCGGCTTAGTTGGCTTAAAAGTACTTGGGTCTTCAACAATGTTGGCAGTATTTGCAGTCAGCTTAGTTGGCCTAGCAGTACTTGGATCTTCAACAATGTTGACTTCACCAATGTAAGACACACGTGTTTCTACAATCACAAGAGTATCTCAAGATATCTTTTCTTCCAATGAAGCTATCTTCTCAACTTGTAACTCCTCAGTCTTGTCTGATCTATAGCTCACTCTTGATCTTGACAGTACTTGGAAAGACAGTTTGTGGTGAAACCATAATTGTCCTTGTGGTGGAGTTGAAGATATAGGAGATTGAACATTAATCTCCTACATCTTCTCATAGAAATTACTCCAATTCACTTGAAGTTGTGGTGATTGAGGTTGTGGCTATGGCTGAGTTACCATCATTACTTCAATTTATGGTTCCTCATGAGTAGGTTGTGGTTCTTCTTGTTGAAGCTCCATGTTAGTAGGCTCTTCCACACCAATATTTAAGCCATTGCCATATTCATAATTCCCAATGATATCATCATCAACTTCAAAGTTGATGTCATTTCCAGAGACCCTTTTTTGAATATCAGAAGAAGGTAGTGGTTCTTCATAATTCCTCCCCTGTTTGGTTGCATTCAGTTTCCTTTTCTTGTGGTTTCTGAATCTTTGCTTCTTAAGAGAAGCATTCTGAATAGACCTATTCTACCTCATCCAAGGAGATACTTTATTCCTTAACTTGATTAGGCTGGCCTCCAATTCAACAATTGTCTTGTCTTGAACAAGCTTTTAATTTTGCAACACCTGTACCAGGTTGGACAAGCTAGTGCACAAAGTAGTTAAATTTGCAACATCCACCACCTCTAGTGTCTGTGCTTGTGGTGAACCACTTTCAGCAATGGAAGTAGCAGGTGTATGGATCATCTCATCTGTATTTAGTTGAATACCAATATTGTGAGAAGAAGATCGAGGATCTTCTGAGGAATGGGAACTCTGGTTAGAAGGAGTTTGCTGAAAATCACTAGCATTGCTAGGTTCCTCACCTTCTTGGTTGGCAGGGTGGGCTAACATATGAGCGAATAATAGTGTAACAGTTCTTGTGAAGGCATTGCCTTGTTTGGTCAAGAAAGATAAAGTTCTCTTTGTGAAGGTAGGAACATCTCATGTATTTGTTTATTCTGGGAGGTTAGGGATTTGGTCATTGACTAAATTCTGAATGAATCTAGGATACATTAAAAACTTCTTATCACCTTCCAAGTTCCTAGTCATGCCTTCAAAACTTAATTTTGAAAAATTGAAAACTTTGTTATTTGCTAGACAAATACAAGCTGATGCCAATACAACACGGATTTGATCAAAAAAAGTACTTTTGGAGCTTAAACAGTGAATAATAGCATGAAAAAGGAAATTCCATTGTGGTGAAAACAAAGATTTAAAGAAAGTAAGACTTTCCCTACCACCCTCAAAACCCATGGCTGCAAGGCCATCATGTATCTCTTTGTTATTAAGCATACTAAGTCCATTTTCATCATTTAATCTCAAACTAGCCCTTAGCCGTACCTCAGTTACATATATATATTTCTATGATTTACCCTAGCCTTACTGCAAGTTTGATCAAAATGAGTACCTAACATAGCAGTATTCCAAAATTGTTCAACGATGGGAACAGAGACAATGGGACTTACAGTGAGTGTGAAATGAATGTGACTTCTAGATAAAAATCCAAGAATCTGATGGAAACCAAGAGAGTCATCATTTAGAGCAAGGTTCGCAAACATGTAATGCTTAGGGATCACTTGTAAAGCAGCCATTAGTATTTTTGATGATTGAAAAATTAGAAAGAAGGTTATAGAATTAAGAGACAAGAATAGAAGATTAGGTGAATCAATTGTATAATTGGAGTAAGTATTTATGTAAATAACAAATACAAGTGCGAAGAAACCGCCAAATTTACAAAAGAGACCCTAAACGGTACAACGGACATGTAGCGGTACATGGAACATACTCGGTACTTGGATTTGTGCTAGCGGTACTTGGATCCATAACGGTACCTCACAAATTTAACCTGTTCATGCATTACACTATCATTATAACCTCTTTTATCTTATTCTATCAACCTGCAATCACAAAAAAAAAACACAAAAACATATACTATACAATAAAAATTAGCATAAAAATTGTACAGTTATTACCTCCCCTCAACATATGCAGTAGTCTATTGGTTGAGCATACCAATATGTGTCACCAAGAATTCAAATCTCTTTGCATCAAATGCCTTGGTCAACAAATCAACTACATTGTTGTCTGTATGAATCTTAAAGACTTGAATAAGCTTCTTGTCATAGGCATCTCTTATAAAGTGATGTCTTATTTCAATATGCTTGGTCTTGGAGTGACATACTGGATTCTTGACAATGCGTATAGTACTTTCATTATCAATGTAAATCTTGGTGTTCATAAAGTTGAACCCATAATCTAACGACTGATTTTGAATCTAAAGTACTTGTCTACAGCAATGAGCAGCAGCTACATATTCAGTTTCAGTTGTAGAAATAGCAACAATTGTTTGCTTCTTACACTGCCAGTATATAGGTCTTCTGCCTAGGAATTGACAACCTCCTGTTGTAGATTTCCTATCATGATTAGCTCCAGCATAATCACTGTCTGAGTAAGCTTCCAATTCAAAGTTTAAATTTCTAGGATACCATAATCCTAAATTAGACTGACTTTTAAGATACTTAAAAATCCTCTTCACATCATGTAGATGTGACACCTTTGGATTAACTTGGAACCTTGAACAGGCACACACAACAAACATGATGTCTGGTCTTGAAGCATTAAGGTACATGAATGAACCAATCATTGACCTGTATAGATGAATATCAACATTTTCACCATGTTCATCTTTGGATAAAGACTTCTTAGCTTCAAAAGGTGTGCTTGTATTCCTTGAATCCATACATGAAATTTTCTTCAAGATTTCAGCAACATATTTATCTTGACTGATAAATATTCCATCTTTCCTTTGTTTGACTTGTAGTCCAAAAAAGTAAGTATGTTCTCTCATAGAACTCATTTGAAATCTTCCTTTCATCAAAGCCTCAAACTCTTGACACCATGATTGCTTGGTTGAACCAAAAATAATGTCATCAACATAGACTTGCACTAGAATAATATCATTAGCATTCTTTTTTATGAATAGAGTTTTGTCAATTGTTCCTATCCTATATCCATGTTCTAATAGAAAATTGGATAAAGTTTCATACCAAGCCCTTGGAGCTTGATGTAGACCATAAAGTGCTTTGATAACTTTGTAGACTCTGTTGGGGAACTTATTATCTAAAAAACCTGGAGGTTGTGAAACATATACGTCCTCTAAAATAGTACCATAAAGAAAGGCACTTTTCACATCCATCTAATAGACTATAAAACCCATATATGATGCAAAGGCAAAAAATAACCTAATGGCTTCTATTCTTGCCACTGGTGCAAAAACCTCATCATAGTCTATCCGTTCTTCCTGTCTATAGACTTGAGCAACAAGCCTTGCCTTGTTCCTCACAACAACCCCTCTTTCATCCTTCGTGTTCCTGAAAACCCATCTAGTACCAGTAACTCTTTTACCTAAGGGAAGATTCACAAGAATCCAAACCTTTTGTAGCTCAAATTGTGTTAATTCTTCTTGCATGGCATCTACCCAACTTTCTTCATCAAGAGCTTGAGAAATATTCTTGGGCTCTACTTGTGGTAAGAAAAAGGCAAACAAACAATGTTGAGTATCCTTATGATTGGGTCTTTGCTGTAGTTTGAAATAACTCACAAGTGCATGAGTTTCAGTATTGGCTTGAAGTTCTCTTCTGGTTTGCACAACAAACTTGGGATTTCCAATGATTTGAGTAGTAGGATGGTTGTTGTTGACTTTATGAGTGGGAATAGAACTTAATGGAATTTCAGCTTCCAAATTATTGGAATCAGTTATGCATCCTGCTCATCATAGGAAGCTTTGGAGAAGATTCCTTCAGCTGGACTAGCATAAATGTCTTCATCGTCCATAGCTTGTAAAATATCTTCTAATGAATCAACAGACTTTGCAAATTTTGACTTAGCAGTACTTGTAGATGAGGTACCTCTAGGTGTAGTATGTACTACTGAGTGTTGTGACTCAAAAGATTCTTCTTCGGAATGCTTATTAACAGATGTAACATTCTTTTCTTGATCTTGAAGCCTCTGAAGCTCTTGGCAAGCATGATCATCAGTTGATGGCATAGTTTGCTTCTAGGGAGTAGCAATCATGGGAGTAACAGTAGGCATACTAGGTACATAGATGTGAACATCATCATCCTGAGAGTCTGATGAAGAAGATTCTCCTTGAGTACCTGACTTAGTTGTACCAGACACCTGCATTGTTAGTTTGACAATCCTTTTGCACAGAATATTAATCCATGGAATTAGTTAGATAATCTAAATCAAACATCCAAGCATAACCTATTCCTGTGAGATTGGGTTTATTTTCTAAGAAATTAGCCTGGGCATTTTCTTCAACCTTTTTAGATGCCAAATTGTAAACCCTATATCCTTTACTTTGCAATGAATATCCTACCAGATATCCTGGATCAGATTTTCCATCAAACTTCCCCAAATAATCAAGAGTATTTAGTATAAACACATGACACCCAAAAGGTCTTAAATGACTTATGGTTGGCTTCATACAATTCAAAAGTTCATAAGGTGTTTTGTTTTGAGGCTTGGTTACTAAGACTTTGTTTAACACATAACATGCATTATTGATTGCTTCTGCCCAAAATGTATTTGGCAAAAGAGAATCAGCCAGCATAGTTCTAGCCGCCTCAATTAGTGTCCTATTCTTCTTTTCAGCTACTCCATTTTGTTGTGGAATCCTAGGATTACGAAATTTTCTCTTAATGCCTTTAGACCAACAAAATTCATCAAATTAAGAATTCTTGAATTTTGTCCTATTATATGTCCTAATGATTAAGACTTGTTTAGTGAACTGCTTTTCAACTAAAGTGACAAAATCCTTATGTAATTCATTGGTTTCACTCTTAAGAGTTAAAAATAAAACCGAACTGAATCTACTATAATCATCAGTTATAACTAGACAAAAGATCTTATGACTAATGCTCCTTATATAAATTGGACCAAACAAATCCATATGCAAAATTTGCAAAGGCTTTGTCACAGTATTGACAGTCTTGGTCTTACAAGAGGTTTTATGTTGTTTACCTTTTTGACAAGCAGCACATGTGAAATGATTTTGAAAAGATTTGTCAGGTAACCCTCTAACCAAATTTCTATTCACTAATCTGTTAAGATTCTTGATATTCACATGAACTAACCTCTTATGTCAAAGTTAGACTCATCATAGAAGCATTAGCTAGCAAACATGTAATACCACGTGTTGGAGTAATAGTATGAAGATTAAAGGTGTACATGTTTTCTTGCCTGGGTACCTTAAGCAGTACTTGAGATTCTTTAGGCATCTCAAAGTCTTTATAGAGCACCAAACAGTCTGTATCTGTAAACAACACCTTGTTCTTCTTATCACACATTTGTGATACAAAAAAGAGATTGAATTCATTCAATTCTTTCACAAAGAACACGTCTTCAAATTCCAACTTCCATGTATCAATTTTCCCTTTGCCAGTGATTCTACCTTTTCTACCTCCAAAGGCTACTGGTCCACCTCTGAATTCTTCAAACTCAGCAAGGAAATCTTTGTTCCCTGTCATGTGTCTTGAGCATCCACTATGTACTATACCTTTATCTTTTAATTCATCAATTAGATGCCCCTACACACATACAAAACATATTAGTTTTTAACAGGGACCCAAGCCACATTTGGCTCGGATCTTGTGGGACCTATATACTTAAGAGTTTGATAGGTAGTTTTTCCAGTAAGACTACATATACTCTTATACTTCATGGTTCCAGTCACATAGTCAAAGACATAGGTAGGTTTATTTTGTTTGTACATTTTTGGCTGAAGTACTATTTTCGCAATACTTGTGACAATCTAACATTTTCAGATAGTAAAGTATTTTCTCGTACATTATTTTGAAACTTATAGTTCACAATTTACGGATTTAAATTTGGGCTTACGTGCATAATTTAGCGTCCTTTACGACTAAACCGGAAACCTTAGGATTACGTATTTACGTTTTTCAACTCCGTTTTTGATGAGACAATTTTATTAGATTCGTTTTGTGCCGTTGATTCATAATTTATATAAACGTTTTTCGTAAAACGACCTGAGGGCACGCAAATCGAGGAAACTAGAATCAAGGAATACCCGTAAATTAGCGGGATGGGACAAAACAAGATTATCCCACCCATTAAAAGGGATGGCCAAAACTTGACACCACAACATGTGATGTGTCCAGGTTGTAGCTAATTGCTTACACTTGTTAAGCAAAGCTTAACAAGTAAGCTAACTTTCCACCCGAAACCACAAAACCACTTCACTTACCATTTGCTCTCATAAACACATGAAAACAACTCACAAAAACTCTCTCACCCTACCCCTTTACTGTCCCAAATCAAAGAACAAACACCCCTTTTGATCAGTTCTAGCCACAAATCTTGTGTTATCTACTCATATCATGAAGAAACCTTGAAGCCTTGTTGATTGGTGATCATATTAACATCAAAGGAGGTGATTTTCTTGTGTCCTAGGGCTGATTTCTCAACAAATAATCTTGGTGGTTGATGATCTTGAAGATATATTTGGTGTTCATCAAGTTATTGCATCCAAAAACAAGATATAATCTTGGTTGGTAAACAAGATCATCCTTTCCATTTTTCTTGTTATTTTTGTAAAGATCAAATGTATTTTCTTTTTTATTGTATATGTATATGATGAATATATGATGATAAAAATGTTGTGTGGGGATCAAGTGTTGATAAATATGGTTAAAAAGATGAAAAACCATAGGTAACAAAGTTAAAATCTTGCTTAAATTGATGGCTGTATAAAAACAGTAAGTAACCAAGTTATAAACTGATAAAATTGCATGGTGGAATCAATTTACAGTAAGTATTAGATGTCATACACATGTGAGAGTTGGCCATGCAATGTAATCATCAAAATGAGTGAGATATGATCAAAACAAAATTAGTATACCAATCTGAATAGTCTATTTTGTAGGGACTGTTAAGGATACTTAGACATGGATTGATGTAACACCCCCAAATATACATAATTCAGTACAGCGGAAGACTCGCTGGTCTTACGGGATAGCACATTACTCACATCATAGACAACGCTTAAAAATCGCGTCGTTTAATAATAAAGCATTTTCATTCATAAATATCAAATTTACATAGGTCCCAAGTCATATTATTTCATACAATTTTTACAAAACATTTGAATGGAAATTGTTGTTTAAGTGCGGGCCATGAATTTTTGTTGTCTTCCCGATAATTACCTTCAAGTACCTGAGATAAAACATGTTAAAAGAAAAGGTCAGCGATAACGCCGAGTGAATTCATAGAGTTTAATAAAACCATCAATGTTTCATCGGTATATAATTATTACCGAAAATCATTTTTGTACAAATCTTTATAGTAGACCATGAAATAGGCCAAAAACATTATATACAAATCCTTGTCAAAATCACAATATAGGCTTTCGCCTTCAAAACCATTATACGAACCAATGTCGTAAAAACATCATACAATACATTTTATAACGTTGTGTAGAGTTAAATAAAAACCGTTATATGAATATGGTTATGTAAAACCAAAACACAAACATAATATCAATAATATGACTTCGTATTGCTAGTCAGGCAATATATCGTAATTCGGTGCGTATAGCAGTATTTCGTTATTTTGGATTATTATAAGCCGCATGACATTGTTACCTTACTACAACAAACAACGGGTAGCTAACCCGAAACTCATTTGCCCATCTAAAAAGTGTGTCGTCACAATAATCACGCTTAGATAAATCTTATCATACATAAATTCGCTTACCAATCAATGTGGCACGACGGGGATCAACCGTTAAGGCGCGAACTGGGTTGATCGTCCCCAAATATTACTATTATATGCATAAGCGTCTACCAAATCCCGGCAATTCACAATTCATGCTAATGGGACTTTTAGTGACATAACCTAACTTTAATAATCCATTTCATTTCATTTATCGGGTCATATAATCATTCATCGGGTCATATAATCATTCGGGTCCAAATCAATAAACAAACAATCGGGACAAATGGTGTCCTATTTTATCAAAACTAACATGTTATCTCCCTCGCGGGTTTATAAAACATTTCATATAAACATTTATAAGAGTGTGAGGCTATGAACTCACGTTGATGTGGGAAAGCGGGTTATCGGCAATTTGGATGTACGGTACGTGCTTCAATCACGGAAACCTAGACAAATAATACTTGTCTTAGACTTTTGTCCAATGACTTTATAAAAATAACAATTATGTATATATATGATGACTTTATATATATGATGATGATCAAGTGGGTTTATACATTTTTACTCATTTTAGTGTTTATGTGTTGGTAACTTCTTACTAGTTTTACCTATTTACATATTTTAAGTCCAATAAGATTATTATAAGTTAGTGGGTTTTAATTTCACATTTTATACTATATTATTTTGAGTGCTTATATAATAATATTAAACTTTAATTTCACAAAATCAGTCATAAATTTTAAGTTCACTAAAATGTCCATATCTAGAGTTATATAATGAGATAGGACCTCAAATTTTTATCACATAAACTACATGATATGTGCTTCATTTTATTCTTGTATAGCTACTGATGAATCAACCTCTAACTATTTTAATAAATTCATCCAAAACAGTGTAGGCAGATTTACACTCTAAACTTGTTTTGATCCATTGTATGGCCAACTCTCACATGTGTATAACACCTAATACTTATTGTATATTGATTCCACTTTACCGTTTTATTAGTTTAACATTTGGTTACTTACTGTTTTTATACAGCCATCATATTTAGCAAGATTTTATCCATTTTACATGTGGTTTTCCATCTTTTTACCCATGTTTATCAACACCAAATCCCCACATAATATTTTTATCATCATTCATCATCATATACATAAATAAAGAAAATACAAGACTACATAATCAAAATAACAAGAGGATAGGAAGAACAATCTTTATACCACCATTAGTGATGAAAAGATGTGGTTTTTGATGAACAAGACTTGGTTCTTGTTATCAAAGCTTCAACTTTAGCAAGGAAACTTCTTGGGTCCTTTGGATAGATGAACACCTCCATGAATTCAGCCCTTTAACCTCATGAAAACTCCTTTTCATAGGTTAAGATCACCTCCAATCTTCATATCTTCAAAGGTTCTTCAACATATGTGTGAATAACACATGATATTGTGGTTAATTTAAGATCAAATGGTGGTGTTGTGGTGGTTCTTGGACGAAATTTAGAGAGAGAGAGAGAGGAAGGGAGGATGAGTGGTTTGCATGTATTAAGTTTGTAAATGGTTTGAGTAAAGTGGTTTGGTTGGTTTTGTTGTGTGTTAGCTTACACATTAAGCTTCAAATGACAAGTGTTGTAGTAGTTTGTTACAAATTGACACCTCAAAGGGTGTCGTGTCATGGTTTTGGCCATCCCTTTTAGTGGGGTGGGATAAACTTGTTTTGTCCCATCCCGCTAATTTACGGGTATTCCACGATTCTAGTTTCCTCGATTTGCGTGCCCTCGGGTCGTTTTACAAAAAAAACGTTTTTATAAATTATGAATCAACGACACAAAACGAATCTAATAAAAATTGTCTCATCAAAAACGGAGTTCGAAAACGTAAATACGTAATCCTAAGGTTTCCGGTTTAGTCGTAAAGGACGTTAAATTATAATCGTAAGTCCTAATCTCTTCTCCTAAATTTGTGAGTTTATGAACCAACACAAATTTAAAATCTCAAAATAATATTCACGGATAAATTTATTTTCTGAAATGTCGGACTGTCACCAAAACGGTGTATGTAAACGTAAGCACGTAACGTAGAATCCTCCGGTTTAAACGTAGTCGATGCTACTTCAAGACGTAAATCCAAATTTCTTCCCAAAAATAAGTGAGTTCATAATATAACATTAAAATAATGTTTTTAAATAATACTTGAGAATAAAATATCAACCATAAATTGACGTATTGTGACAGCATTTACCCCTATACATGATCTTTGTCCTCAAAGATCATCTTATATTACTACTCGCTTCTAATAGAGTTAAAGCCATGTGGGTATTTCCTCCACATCCGATCTTTTCTCATAAGTGTAATCCATTACGATTTGCGAGTTTCATCAAACATAACTAGAGGAATAAGATCAGGCTTAATGTTGACTTACTTTCTCTATCCATGATGTTCACGGGTTTTTGATGAATGCAACTTTTCGCCGATCTAAACTTCGTCAAGAAGAATTCAAATTTTCACTTGATAGACATTTTATCAAGTTAGATATATGAAACATAATTCACGCTGCTCTTGAAGTCCTAGGGTAGATCCAACTTATATGCCTTTAAAACCAATCTTTTACATCATCTCAATGGTCCCATACAACGGGGACTTATCTCCCATGATCTTTCAGATCATCAATTCATTTTTCCATGGTTTAAAATTTTTGGCATAACTTCGCTACCCATCTGGCACTTCAAGATCTACATTTCATATTCACATAACCTCCTGCCCACTACCAGTAGTCAATAATCAGATCCTAATTTCAACAATCATTTCAGGTCTCGCGGGTCGATTATTTTGTAAGGTTAGGTTCGGCATCATAGGAAACCTTAAACCTAAAAGACATGTCCAATACACAATAAGTGTATGTCGGGTGTCTTCCTCCCAACTCCTACTTACATATGCTCTAATATTTAGATCCTTACAAGATTCGATCTCGATCCTAATACGATAGTTATCAATGATAATTTCTCCAAAGGAAAGCGATTATACGGTATATTACCAAAGGTCAATTATTTAAACATAAAACAAGACTTCTAGTGCTTTGTATCATTACTTTATCTCATCCCTTCGATTGGGGTGGCAAACAGTACTCTCATCAAGGTTCGTTCCCAATGACTTCTGAGAAAATCTCTAGAAATTCGATGCGAAGCGAGGATCTTGATAGAGATGATCGATACAGGCACACCATGTTTACACAACTCCTTTAAATACAAAAGAGTCAATTTCTTCATCGAGAATCTATCATTAACTGGAATGATATTAGCAGATTTGGTCAGTCTGTCGACGATGACCCAAATCGAATCAAATTCAGATGATGACCTTTGCAATAGCTAGACGTTTACTAATGTATGAGGCAATGTCTGCCTTCATAATTTGCCATTAGTACAACTTCTTCAGATAAAGATACATTTAGTCAGAAATGACAGGAATAGAATACTTATACTTACAAGATTCCAACATGACTACACCTCAAAATATCCATATTTAGGCAACCACAAGTGTCCTTTTATCCATTTAACGTCATCGGCTTCTTAATGCTAATGGTTCACATTATCCGCGAACCCCTTTTTATTCTCTATATTATCCTTTTTACAAACATCGTTTATTTTTATATTGTTCGACAATTTATTTTGCACCTTCATTATTAAGGAAGATGTCCTAATTGGTTCTTTATCTTTTCTATATAATGTGTCAGTAACTATATTGACCTTCCTCGATGAAATAAATATCATGACCGTATTTATTCAGAAATTATTCCTTCATATTTTCTAAGTCTTAGTTTTATCTCAACTATTATTTTTATCAGTTTTGCTCAACCCGACGTCTAAAGCGTCGATAATTATTACAACTAATTAAATAATAAATATTTATTTTTTATGAAACATAACGTAAAAATTTTAATTTTCTTAGTTCGACCAATTATAAAAATGTTCAAATAAAATTTGAATTTAATTAACAATATTTTTGTTGATTTATCGGAAATAATTAAAATATTTAATAAGATCCGTAAATGTTTAAAAAATCTTTGGTTATACTTGGTCAAAATTTTCTTAGTTGAAAAGCGTAAATTATCGTTTCAAATTTCAAGTCATGGTTTAAATGGTTTCCTCAATCCCTCTTAGGTTTTCTTGAGGTATAAACGAACATTTACCCTAAACAGGAGTTTAGTTAAATGTTCTGGGTATAAGGGAATAATCCCTCAAAAGTTCTTTTCGATAAAACATTTGTCAAACACATTTGCACTTTCTTTTTGGTAAAACCCAAAGTCTTAATGGCTCTAATCTTTGAAAAGTCAATATATATTCCGTTATCTTTTAATCACACGGTCAAATAATATAAAGGATTAAGCCTTAAATTACATGTTAATTATTCAAGGTACGGGTTTTCATTGTTCGGCCAATTCAGGTCAATTTATAAATGATTATTAACTCCTTCCTATTCTTATAAACAAACAGATGGTCCTTAATGATCACAAGCATGAATTTATCAAATTACAGCCTACACACGTGATTCACCAAATTTATGAATACTACATGTGTATTAGTCAATCCAAACGACATCACATGAAACTCATAATGTTCATTTCAAGTTCTGGATGTAGTGATTGGAATAGATAATCTTTTTCGCGGATGAGATGTTGCTGATAACCATGTCGTGGATCAAATTTTCGAATATACACTAGAACCTTGTAAATGATCGAACAATCTATCATCTTGGGTAGTGGATATAGATTTTAATCGTCAATTTACTTAGTTCAAGGTAATCAATAAATATAAGAAATAATAACACCATAGCTATTCATGATGACGAGCTTGATAGAATAAAAGCTTTTTCCGACAACTCTCTCAGTTGTACGGTAATTCTTTTAATCCAGATGGTGCTGACGTACAGTGCACATGCCACAGGTGTAGCACCGGGAATATAATCAATACCAATTTCAACTTGCCTTAATGGCGAAAGTCTAGGTAATTCACCAATAAATACCCCCTAAAGTTTCAGATAAAAGAAACATCTTTTAATAAATTTATGTTAAGTTCTTTCTAGATTACAAGGTCTATGACTAATTCACAACCATTCACGGTATAAATTCAAGTCTAAATGCATGATATGTTCATCCATCAAGAATTATTTAGATCACTTTTGATAATCAACATCTTATCATTTAGGGGAATTCTATTCGAGTTTCCATCAATTAAGACAATGTCGTCATGTCATAATCAATCAATCCATCCTACTGGCACTATCAACTTTCCAGTTTTGTTACCATTGAAAAGATGTGATCTTCTCAAAAGACTAATAATAATTCATAATCCTTTACAATTCAAGGATATCTGGAGACATAACTAACCTTAAAAGAGTAAGGTCAACGCATAATCTACACAAGAGAATTTCGAATCAGATACAGACGGAAACATTAACGAATATGAATATATCCCATGTTTTCATGAATTGAGTACGCATTCGAAAGCTCCTCGGATCGTTACCCAAGTCATTCAAATGAAATCAAATCAAAAGAAATGATAGGAATGTCGATACATCCAGTCGGGTATCAACACTCGGTAATCATATACTTTTCCTAAGAATCTCACTACGGGAGAATTGGACAAGAAAGAATTGTCAATTGTCAAATAAGACAATTTCCACATATGAGTAAATTCAACTCAGAAGAATAGATGCTACAGGCACATATGTAGGTGTCCCTAACACTATGTCCCTATTTTTCACTTCTTGCAGATCTCATAAAATTTAATCTTTCACAATCTTCAATGAAAATGTAGTGTTTATTCATTAGTTTTATGGTGACTACTAATCAGCCTTGCATGGTCCATTCCAAATTGTATGTAGGCGCGCAACTATATACAATTTCAAGATTAACGATGCAATACTCAGTTCGTCAAAATTTTATCATCATGTTTATAAGAAAAATACTTTCATGCTTAATTCTTAAATAAGAATCAAAAATAAATTTACAAAGATTTTCTTTTTTATGAAAACAATTAAGTTTTTCCAAGGTGCTTTATAAACAACTTCATTTCAATAACGATTACTTATAAGTCTCACTTTAAATAAGCCATATGGTGATGAAAACCCAATTTTTCTCAAGGAATACTTTTTTATCTTATAAAAACAATGAGTGATCTTCAAAGGAGTGATGAAGAGTGGTTCACCAAGAACTAACTACAATATGATAGGAAATAAGCTTAGCCAAATAATCATGAGTTTCATGACTTTGATGGCACTCAAAAAGAATAATCCACAACGTAACTCAAATAGAGATGAGTACTTGCTCAATGGTTGCATCACTAATGCGAACATTAGGATGAAGCAATAAAAGATAGATAACATCGATACATTTAGAATTTAACAATCAGAGGTAGTCTTTTCATTAATCACAAACAAGTCAAAATTGTACCGTAACACATTACGTGTCAGTATGTCATACAATTCCAAGAACTCATCCTACCAACTGATGTCTAAGTTAAGTTAGGGATTTTTTTAAAAGATACCACAATGAATACTAATCTGCAAGAGTCATTAGGTGTTCCACATGTCCCGAAAGATCCATCGGTCCCAATTCAGAAGAAGATTTCTTCAATTTATTTCTTGGACACTAGGCATCCTCGTTAGTGGACAATGGCCTAGGAACAACGCTTAACACAAACTAACAATAATTTAAAACCTTATAATTCAATCACAGAACTTAACGACTTCCTCTTAACAATTTCATATTCCATAAAAGTTAGATTTTACTTTATTCAAGTTTTAATTAACTTATACTCAATGCGACATCCTACCTCATTTTCCAATACTTTCAACCTTAGTCATAAACCTTAAAAGGGTAATAAAAGCTCGATATGAACAACATTTAATTTCCAATCCTATAGCTCTTACAACAATAGTTATCAAATGAGTCACTAGAATGAAATGACTCACACATTCAATTATACTTCTCGGAAAGGTACTAGTGGCATGAGGCTTTTGGGTAATGGTTCCAATGACAGCCTCAAGTGCAACATTTACCCTTTCGATTTCAAATTTAAGAATTGGGTGACAACGAATCAGATGACACCTTTCCAGGTGGTAACGTTTTGTCAAGCTTCACTCTATAAGGAAAGATCGTCATGACATCGATATCAGGTTTAATCTCGCCAATTCTTGTTTAATATCACAATCAACTAATATCAACATTCCTACGAATATCAACCATTTTGTTGGGATCATAAATATCCACAACTTGGTTTAGATCTAGAATAGCTAGAATTTCATACGGGAATAGCTTCGATTGATTTACTAGGGGAGTTAGGGTTTCTTGTGACAATCTACGTCGTATAAATACCTCGTATAAATATCAAAATAATCATTAAACAATCATGTAATAAAATTACATCATATATATATAATCCAAGTTATATATATATATATATATATATATATATATATATATATATATATATATATATATATATATATATATATATATATATATATATATATATATATATATATATATATATATATATATATATATATATATATATATATATATATATATATATATATATATATATATATATATATATATATATATATATATATATATATATATATATATATATATATATATATATATATATATATATATATATATATATATATATATATTGAAATAACACTTCTCAGTCTGGCCTTGTCGGTAACTCGGGAATTCTTCGGCACCGTTATAGTCAAAAGATTTTTAGACATTTTTAGAAAAATGTTTATAGTTAAAAGATTTTGAAATGTTTTATTCAAAACCTTGGTTTTAAAAATCAATCGTTCTCTATAACGAGAGCTCTGGGTACCAAACTGTAACACCCCCAAATATACATAATTCAATACAACGGAAGACACGTTGGTGTTACGGGATAGCACATTACTCACATCATAGACAACGCTTAAAAATCACGTCGTTTAATAATAAAGCATTTCCATTCATAAATATCAAATTTACCTAGGTCCCAAGTCATATTATTTCATACAATTTTTACAAAACATTTGAATGGAAATTGTTGTTTAAGTGCGGGCCATGAATTCTTGTTGTCTTCCCGAGAATTACCTTCAAGTACCTGAGATAAAACATGTTAAAAGAAAAGGTCAGCGATAACGCCGAGTGAATTCATAGAGTTTAATAAAACCATCAATGTATCATCGGTATATAATTATTACCGAAAATCATTTTTGTACAAATCTTTATAGTAGACCATGAAATAGGCCAAAAACATTATATACAAATCCTTGTCAAAATCACAATAGGCTTTCGCCTTCAAAACCATTATACGAACCAATGTCGTATAAATATCATACAATACGTTTTATAATGTCGTGTAGAGTTAAATAAAAACCGTTATATGAATATGGTTATGTAAAACTAAAACACAAACATAATATCAATAATATGACCCCGTATTGCTAGTCAGGCAATATATCGTAATTCGGTGCGTATAGCAGTATTTCGTTATTTTGGATTATTATAAGCCGCATGACATTGTTACCTTACTACAACAAACAACGGGTAGCTAACCCGAAACTCATTTGCCCATCTAAAACAGCGTGTCGTCACAATAATCACGCTTAGATAAATCTTCTCATACATAAATTTGCTCACCAATCAATGTGGCACGACGGGGATCAACCGTCAAGGGGCGAACTGGGGTGATCGTCCCCAAATGGTACTATTATATGCATAAGCGTCTACCAAATCCCGGTAGTTCACAATTCATGCTAATGAGACTTTTAGTGATATAACCTAACTTTAATAATCCATTTCATTTCATTTATTGGGTCATATAATCATTCATCGGGTCATATAATCATTCGGGTCCAAATCAATAAACAAACAATCGGGACAAATGGTGTCCTATTTTATCAAAACTAACATGTTATCTCCCTCGCGGGTTTATAAAACATTTCATAAAAACATTTAAAAGAGTGTGAGGCTATGAACTCACGTTGATGTGGGAAAGCGGGTTATCGGCAATTCGGATGTACGATACGTGCTTCAATCACGGAAACCTTGACAAATAATACTTGTCTTAGACTTTTTTCCAATGACTTTATAAAAATAACAATTATGTATATATATGATGACTTTATATATATGATGATGATCAAGTGGGTTTATACATTTTTACTCATTTTAGTGTTTATGTGTTGGTAACTTCTTACTAGTTTTACCTATTAACATATTTTAAGTCCAATAAGCTTATTATAAGTTCTTTAACTTGTATTAATCCATTTTATACTTGTATTATCAGTATTTATACTTTACATGTCGGGCCCAATGGGTTAAGCCCAAATAAGTAGTTTTTATAAGTGTTTAACTTATTTAGTTAAATTATTAGTCCAAATATGTTAACTTAGCTCGTTAATGTCCGTATGTCATATAGTTCGGGTTTTTATCAGTTTTTACTTGTATTAAGTACTTATATATCAGTATATGTCTTTTAAAAAGTTTACATTAGACGGGTCCGACCGTCTAAATTTTAATTGACGAAAAACGTTACTTTTACGGTACTAGCCGAAAAGACGTAAAAATCATGTTTATAGTTTTTATAACTTATAAAAGTTACCAAACTACCATTTTTATATAATGTCCATTTATTTATCCTTATACATATTTATATAAATGAAATATATAAGTTAGTGGGTTTTAATTTCACATTTTATACTATATTATTTTGAGTGCTTATATAATAATATTAAACTTTAATTTCACAAAATCAGTCCTAAATTTTAAGTTCACTAAAATGTCCATATCTAGAGTTATATAATGATATAGGACCTCAAATTTTTATCACAGAAACTACATGATATGTGCTTCATTTTATTCGTTTATAGCTACTGATGAATCAACGTCTAACTATTTTAATAAATTCGTTCAAAACAGTGTAGGCAGATTTACACTCTAAACTTGTTTTGATCATATCTCACTCATTTTTATGATTCCATTGTATGGCCAACTATCACATGTGTATAACACCTAATACTTATTGTATATTAATTCCACTTTACCATTTTATCAGTTTAACATTTGGTTACTTACTGTTTTTATACAGCCATCATATTTAGAAAGATTTTAACCATTTTATATGTGGTTTTCCATTTTTTTACCCATGTTTATCAACACCAAATCCCCACATAATATTTTTATCATCATTCATCATCATATACGTATTCATAAATAAAGAAAATACAAGATTATATAATCAAAATAACAAGATGATAGGAAGAACAATCTTTATACCACCATTAGTGATGAAAAGATGAGGTTTTTGATAAACAAGACTTGGTTCTTGTTATCAAATCTTCAACTTTAGCAAGGAAACTTCTTGGGTCCTTTGGATAGATGAAAACATCCATGAATTCAGCCCTTTAACCTCATGAAAACTCCTTTTCATAGGTTAAGATCACCTCCAATCTTCATATGCTCTCGAAAAGTATACAAATTATTCCCTCGAGTACCTTTCAATAAATCAACCCCTTCCAAATTACGAATGAAGCAGGTATGCTCTCGAAAAGCAACTTCTAGGTTTGCATCACAAAATTATCCCATAGAAAATAAGTTGTGACCGAGACCTTCCACATAATACACTCTTGAAATAATAACATTCCCAATATGATATTCACCATAACCCATTATCTTTGCAATATGATCATTTCAAAATCGAACCGTACCGAGAAACTTGCTGACGAAATTTCTGAGCTAAGAGCGATCTCCGGTCATATGCTTGGAGCCACCAGAGTCCAAATACCAGAGAACAATTTGGACCACCTGTTTTCAACAACAACAGTAGACAATGCATTGGAAACTATTGGTTCCAGAGTGTTAGCAGATACAGATAAAATATTATCAGAATTGCTAACATTTTTGTGACCCTTAGATTTCCTGCGTTTTCTAATGTGAGTCTTAGCACTAACAGGTTTTACTGTTCCAGCTTTCTTAGGTTTTGGATTATTCGCGGGCACTACAGTGGGAGTAGACCTATTTAAAGGGCACTTGGTTCCTACAGTAGTGTCGGTGTTCCTAGTTAAAGGACACGCTTGTGTTTTGGTAGCCTTGGTACTCCTAGTTAAAGGGCACGCTTTCTTCGCTATAGTGGGAGTGATCCTAGTCAAAGGGCACATATTTCCTACGATAGTGAAAGTTCTACCAGTGGGGCTCCACATCCAACCAACTTGGGTTAACACTTTCCCAGTCGGTTTCCATTCTAATCCATTTTTCCGGGCATGCATCTCATTCACATGGTCAATAAGGCAAGAATCATGACGACTAGAAAACATACATTCATTGCAATTCCAACATTTTAAATTAGAATTTACAGTAGTCTTAGAACGCTGCACAACTGCGGAGCCTTTAGGTTTAGCTACATGATTCTTTTTATTGAAAACAGAAATAACATTCCTAGGATGGGCTTCTACTTTATTCTTCACTTGACTACTAGATGGGGGCAAGATCCTATCATTCTTATTGTATCTCTTAAGCTTAGATCTTTGAGCCTTAGTAGTGGTGCTTACTCCTTTAAAAGGCAACACGGGAATATTAGAAGCTAGTTTTGATTCCGCCTTATCTTTAGTGACCAAAGTTTGAGATGGTTTAGTCCTAGGGCCCTTATTATATGGTGTGACGACTATTAGGTTCCTTTTGATTGCACTAGAGGACGATACTGAGACAGTGGCTGCATTATCCACGACATTCTTACCTTTTAGAGTACGAAGTGTTTACTTTAACTCAGCCAAGAAAAGTTTTTTATCACAAATTTTTTCCCTCAAATCAGATATTTCCACCGACTTTCGATTCAATTGTTCAATCAACGATTGATTATGTGCAGTGGTATTAGCACATGCGGGCTTTACTGAATCGAAGAGTCGTGTATTTTTCTGTTTTAAGTTATCAACTTTGGATAAAATCTTGGAAACTCGATTATCTAGATCAAGTTTAAAATTCTCAGCGGCCTCAAGTAAGTTCACTCAGTTAAGCTCCTTAGATTTCTTTATTTCTATCGACAAAAATTTAGCAACTTTGTCACTTGGCTGACGTTGTTTTGATTGTAAATTCAATCGAAAATTCTTTTTAAAATTTGCATCATCGATATTAACACCTTCGAATAACGTTTCAAATATTTCTTGAATAAATTGTTGCTTGCATTCAAGCGAAATACAATGTGTTTGAATCTCATCAAAACCTTTTGAAAGCGAAGAATATGAATCTTGAAGCTTTAAAAATTCAGCGTTAGATTCATGACAAGTACTATCTACCACAGTATCCACAGATTCAACATTATGCACAATAGAATCATCATCAACACTTTTATTCACACAGACGGAAACTATATCATGAGACATCACTTGCTTCAGAAGCTGTTCATTTTGGCGTGAAACTCGTTCTATTTCAAGTAAACTGTTTTCATAAGCATCTTCCATTTCATTGAAAACACGTCTAACTTCTTCTATTTCCAAAAGCAAATCTTGATCAAGATTACTAAGACAGGCTTTAACATTCTTTACAAACGGAACAATTTCGTCTCGAAACGCCGCTCTAGTGTGCTCAAAGTTCCATTCACCTTCCGTTATGGCCGAGGCCGTCGTACGTTCCAAAATGACCTTGTCAAAATGGCTAAGTGTTGGTGAACCGCATGTAAGTCAATGGACGCCTTGCTTACCGGTGGAATTAACTTTGTTAAATCCGTTTTGACAAGTGTAGGAGACGTACTAGGAAGGTTTTCATTTGACAAACTTTGGGGCACAAGAACTGTTAATTCTACTAATTCCTTTTGTAAGCGAATGCGTGTCTTTTTCGAAAATTGATCTTTGTTATGTTGATCATAATCAATTGTATGGAATTTTGAAAGCATTTTAGAATGAGTTTCATCCGCAAGTGACTGTGTCTCCTCAGTACTACGAACAAAAGGTGCTTCTTTCGATTTGCCAATTATGGTCATATCATAAAGACCGGGAATATGTTCCTGAGCTTGTTTCGCATAACCGGGATTAGGTGGTAAATCTTGAAGACGCTTAAGTTCGAGTTCTTTAAATGATTTAGTTAAAAGATGAACCTTTTTTGTGGAAGCGTATTGTTTTAAAAGCTGTTGTTCTTTCAAATTTAAGAAGTTTTGTAGCATTAATTTCTGATTCAAACTTTTTAGACTCGAGTGTTTCGAAATCCATTTTAAGTTTCTGAAAATCATTGACAACCGACTCTTTTTCTTTTAATTCATTGGAAAGATTATCTTTTAATGATTCTATTTCTTTCAAGTGTTCAATCTTTTCAAAACGAAATTGGTCAAATTCATAACATGTTATTTTCTCTGCTTGAGGGACCATTTCAAAAGTTTTGACCTTTTCTTTATGCAACGCAAGCTCAGCAGTTAGGGTGGAATTGGTATCTACGGATTGTCTGAGGGCCATATGCATTTGATCAATAATATGTTTAGGCACCATGACCAAATCATGTTGAGCATAAGAATCCATACCCATTGTAGCATTTGGTTGAGGTTCACTCAAATGTGTAGGATTAGGTACCACATCATTTGAGTTACTAGTCCCCGAATGCTGTTCGAGGTTGTCATTTTCCTGCCCAACTTGATGTTGGTTATCATCAATATTATTAGATGTGGTTGGTACCTCACTGAAGACATCAGAACCGTAGTGAGAGAGATTAGCAACGAGAGCAGCTTGGGCAGAGTGAATGTCATCACAATCTGAATCATATGCGTCAAGATCATCTGCTTGATAAGCTGCATTAGAAGTAGAAACGACTGCAATGCCTTCAGTATCTGCTGCCCCTGGGTCTGCAATAAATGCTAACTCCTCTGAATAAAAAATCTTCCCCTTAGACTGAGCATCAACCAAATACATCTTCTCACGAAACCATGCATCATCCCTTCTCCTTTTCGGTTGAGTGCATTCCCTAGCCATATAACCTTGTCCTCGGCAATTGTAGTAAGTCACAACCTTTTTAGGACCAATAGGACTTCCATTTCCACTAGCTTGAGAATTCAAAGCTTGATTTTTCCCATTCCTTGTAGGAGGTCCATATGAATTTTGTCTTCCTTGAATTGGTTGCACCGTCACTTGACCATCTTGAACAGTGGCTTGTTGTCCAGGATTTGAAGAGGTGCGGAGCTGATTGTTTGTTGGTGGAAATCCTCTAGTTGCAACAAGTTCTGACAAGTTGGCAGTGAGATGGTTTAGTACATCAGTTGGCGTATCATTTGGAGTAAAGACCGGTGCTTGGATTGGTGGAAGTTCATTAGAGTAGAAAGCTTGTCCTGGTTGTGCTTGTATTAGAAAATATCCTTGCTGAGGAGTATAGCCCATTGGAGAAGTGTTGGCTTGTGATGGTGATGTTTGATATGGTGGTTGCTGTGGAAAAGATTGTTGATGAACACTTTGTTGAAATGCTTGTTGTGGCATCATTAGTGGTGGATAAGATGGTTGCTGTGGTTGCTGATAGTTGTGTGGTGGTGTCTGCTGCAAGTATGATGGTTGCTGATAAGTATAAGCCAAGTTTTGTTGAGAAGCATACATTGCAAGTGGATCATGAACTTGAGGTGTAGACAACCGAGCCTCGATCACATGGCATTCGTGTTGTTGAAGAAAAGCTTGAAGTTGATCCACATTGGTGTTATGCAAGTCCTTAGCCAATTTAACATCTGTCACGTATTTTTTCCATTCTGGAGGAAGAGTGTTCAAATACTTGGTGTTCAATTGAAAGGTGGGAATTGCCATGCCATAGATATTAAGCTCATTCAACAATAAGGTAAATCTCGGATAGTAATCATTGAGAGTCTCCCCTGGCACATAGGAAAACTTATAAAAAGTATCATAAAGCTTACACTCTCGTTCTTGTTTAGTTAACGAGGTACCTTGCATGAGAACACGACTTCTATCCCATAACTCTTTGGCAACTTTATGTTTGCTGACGAGTTTGTAGACATCTGGAGGAAGGTCTTGGAGAATGATGTTTGTAGCATACTTATCACATTTGTGTTGAATCTCCATATCTCCAGTCAACTCACCCGTTGTGCGAGGACGAGTAGTCGTACCTTCCGTCACTGTACCATAATCTAATGGTCCATTGAGCACCGATGCCCAAATGAGATGTCCATTCTCTTTGTTCAACATGTAAAGTTCCATTCAGGAAGTCCAATCCTCGTACATAGACTTCTCCAACATTGGTGGACGATTATCCGTACCCGAGAGGATGAACTTATCCGTAAGAGATGTGTACTCCATTTCAATAAGTTAAGATTTACAAAGATGATCGAACAATGAAATAAGGTTAAGTGTTTTTGTGTTGAAGTCGAGAAACAATGTTAAAATCCCCTAAAATATGTTCTCGATAAACCAAAAATATGTTCTCGAAATTTTTTAAGGAATAATTTTTGGATTGTCGGAATGTTGCTGGTATCGGAATGTCTAGATCGGAATGTCCAGATCGGAATGTCACTATCGGAATGTCCAGATCGGAATGTCACACTATCTGAATGTCCAGATCGGAATGTCACTATCGGAATGTCCAGATCGCAATGCAAGTTGTCAGAATGTTCAGATCGCAAAGCTCTATCGGAATGCTCAGATCGCAAAGTTCTGTCGAAATGCTCAGATCGCAAAGTGCTGTCGGAATATTCAGATCAGAATATGGCTGACACAATTCAGGCAGAGTAACGACTTAAAACTTCCTTATAACCGTCAGAATCCCAGATCGCAAAGAACGATCGGAATATCCAGATCGGAATAAGTATCGAAATCCAAGTATCGCAAAGTAGAACCAGTCACTTTCCGATGGTGATGGTTATTGCGATGGAAACCCTTTTCACTTGTACTTTCTGATGGTGATGTTGCTTGAAATTCGGAATGAAGAAAACAAGAACTTTTTGAACTTTTGATCCAAGAAAGATTGTGTTTTAACCAAAATCAAGACACCAAAAACACTACAACACTACTGAATACGTTATGCTTCTTGAAATCACGATCAAACACAAATTTTTTTTTGATTATTCGGCAATATGAACTCAAAAAGCCACAAAATGCTTATAAGAACATACGCAACACTAAAACAAACCTATATTTCATCCCGAGCTCTTGATACCATTTGAAGAAATGTAAATCTTGCTTATGTTTTTAGAGAGAGAAAGAGATAGAGAGATGGTGGATTACACACACTTCTAGAGAGAGAAAAAAATGTTTACTATGTGAAAAATGATAACCACACACCCTCTCCATCTAAGGAGAGGGTTTATATACCCAAGCCTTGTAATGGGATTGGGCTTACACGTTTGGCCCGGCCTACACATGTTGTAGGCTAGGCTTGGACTTGTTTGATAAATAAAGAAAGTTAACTAAACTACGAGCTATTGTTGGACTATTGTTGGAGTGACTGATCCTTCTTAATACGTAAAATGTATTTCCAACACTTAGCAACACCCAGTTTAAAAGCATTTAATTCTACAGTGCATGTGTTGACTTTTTTATACTGTTCATCTAGTTCTACTATTAAGCTATTAAATTTAAGAACACAACCTTTAGAACAAGGATGTACCTCAGTATCTTCATGTGAGAGAGCCATCAAACCAAGCTCTTGTTCTTCCTCATGTTCAGTCTAGTTCACCACTCCATCTATAGTCACCAATGCTTTGGTTCCTTTGGGACTCCTGCTGTTTTCTTTTGGAAAGTTTAAGTGATTCTTGAACTGGTTCTATAGTTGTTTTTGGACTTTTGACTTCTACTCTCAGCCTTGTCTCTAGTGCACTCCCTTGGAAAATGTCGATTCCTTCCACAATTATAGCATTCAAAGACTTGTCATATCCTAATGGCTCATTAGGATCAACAGTCATCTTCCTTCCAGTCTTCTTGAAGAACCTATTAGATCTTACATAAACCATAGAAGCTTGCAATTTGAGATCCATTTCTTCAACATCAGCATCATCCATTTAGAACAAGTCATTGAGAGTTAGTCTTGGCCTATTGTTTTGTCGAGCAAAGAATAAGAAGGCATCAGCGGTTGTGCTGACGAGAACAGAGTTAAGTTTGGCACATGCACACTACTTGAGAGCGCCCTTACCTGGTGGAACTCAGTGGTCTCTACCCTTGGACAAGAAACTGCTTATACTCTCACTTGGGCCAACCTCAAGAGGATGACTGAGAAGTACTGTCCTAGAGGAGAAATGAAGAAGTTGGAGATAGAGCTGTGGGATCTAAAGTGTAAGAACAATGATATCCTTTGGTACAACCAAAGATTTCAAGAGTTAAGCTTGATGTGCACCAGAATGTTCCCTTAAAAGAGAGACAATATTGAGAAGTATGTCAGTGGACTCCCTGACAACATCCATGACAGTGTGCTAGCTTCACCACCCACTACCGTTGAAGGTGCTGTGGAATTTACGACTGAGCTGATCAACAAGCGAGCCCGCAATCTGTCCGAAAGGAAAACGAACAACAAGAGAAAATCAGATGAAAGCTCTCGTAGCCAGCACCAGCAGCCATCCAAAAGGCAAAACGTTGGGCAAGGTGATGACACTACTCCCACAACCCGCACCAAGAACTACTCAAGATCCAAGCCTAAGTGTCCAAAGTGCAACTATCATCATGTTGCTGGAGGACAATGCCAAGGATGCTACAAATGCGGCCAACAAGGCCATTTCGCTCGTGAATGTCAAGCAAATGTTGCTACCCCGGGTCGACCCAATAACAATCCCGAAAGCAACAACAAAGGCAAGTCCAATGCTCGTGGGAGCGGAAGTAGACAACAGGGAAACCGAAACTCCATAGGTGGAAGCAGTAGTGGACCAAAGAAAGTTGTGGTAGGTTACGAGTGTGTAACCCCTGGACATGTGAGACTCGACTGTCCCAAACTGGTCAACCAGAAGAAGGACAACAAGGGAACTTGATGAGACTGCGTTTATACATAGTCTCATCGTCCAAAAACGGCTTAAAATGCATTAAATATCATCAAAATACCCCAATATATGCTTGTGTTTGTTTCTTGTGTATTTTAGGTACGGATATTAAGAAAATGACAAAAGATCACAAGAATCATGCAAAAATGAACACGGGAAACGAAGCCGCACAATGAACCAAGCCCTAATGAAGAAATTCCCAAGACCAACCCTTGAAGACTTGAATATTTATGAAGAAGGGTCCTCCAATATGGAAGAATTGACACTTTATACCCTTGTATCTTCATAATTACAAGATTTGTCCCTAAAGTTTGTCAATATTGCAAAAAGGGCCATCTACTTTGAAGAATTGGCAATTTTAGTCCCTCAACAAAACTAAAATGTCAATATTAATCCTCCTCAAAGTCAAACATATCAAGAAGGACTCCAAGTTACAAGAATTACAAATTTCATCCTTTGTAAATATCAAAATTACCAAAAGGACCCTTGAATTTGAAGAAATGGCAAAAATAGTCCCTCATTAATTATGACTTGGCAATTTCAGTCCTCCAAGATGTAAAAAAGACAAGTCAAGACCATTAACAATCAAGAAAATGCCAAAACAGTCCTTCAAGAATCACAAAATGGGAAGAAATACCCCTGAAAATACTTTGGAAAAGTATTTGGGGCAAAACTGTGAAAAAAGGAAACTTGAAATACAAAGGAATCCGGATTTTGAGTGTTTATTTACAAAGTGACAAAGAAAGAAGAATAGGGGGACCAAAATGGGCAGACAAAGAAACATACCTAGACCAGTGAGGGCTTGACACGTGCCCCACTAACACCCCACAACCAATCAGATTGCACCATTCCTCCACATCACCCTCCACTCACTGTTTAATATTAACTAACTTTTCAAAAGTTAATTAATATTATAAACTGGCGCTAAACACCTCTTAAACCCAAAACAAAGATCAAACCTGGTGTTCTTAGTGTTCATACGAAAATTGGGTTTTCTTAATTATGTAACAATTAAACCCTAATCTGCTCCAGAATGATGATTAAGGTGACCTTAATCACATCCCAACTTTCAAAAACTTTGCCACATCACTACATTGGACACATGATTCCCTTGCTTTTTCACCTTTGAGCTAACTGCCAAAATTGTGACAGCCATCTAACGTGTGTGATTCCAGCTTTCATCCTAAGCAATATTTTGGCCATTGGAAGCACTTTTGCTTTGCCAGCTACCACAAAACAACAAAGATCAGTCACATGAAGCCATGAAGTTCAAAAAGCTCCAAGGGCAATTTTGGGAGATCACAACTATTAGGGTTTACGTTTTTTAGCACTTAACTAGTTCATTGTATGCCTATATAAAGGCCTTAGGTTATTACATTTCAGTTTGCTCTTGAATTTTCAGTTGTTCACAAATCTGTAAATCTCATATTCATATCAATGAAATGTGTTTGAATTTGTTGAAGAAAGCTCAAGTGCCACTCTTATAATCTGTTTGTTATTGTTCTTTGTTCATTATTCTTAAATCTCAAAACCAGTTTTCAAGGAGTGTGCAAAAGTTTGCACATTTTCCTTCAAGCTTGATATTTTGCTAAGTTCTTGGTCTATCTTGGAATTCTTGGGCTATAAAACTGATCCTAGCATCCTGATATTTAGTTATCAAGGTGTGGTGAATCCTATAACTTGGGGATAATCAAGTGTGGAGTACAAGAGTTGCATTAATCAAGGCTTTTCAACCTTACTGTTTTTGATATTTTGCTTCTAACCTTGTTGAATCTTAGCAGGCTTTGTTGTGGAAGCTTGTAATTGTTCTTGCTAGTACATAAGCTCAAAATTCGTGGGTGTGGATGTACATCCATGAGGTTTGCATACTTAATCCCAAAATCTGTTAAAATCTTGCTTTTTTGTAATATTTGTGTGTGACTTGTTTTCTTGTGAATTTTGTGGCTTAATCTTGTTCTAATATGCTTATCTTATCTATTATTGTGTTGATTTGGGCTTGGGTAACCTTGGAATGATGTTTTGATTTGAAAATCTTGATTTGAAAAGTTAAAAGGGTGTTTGGGATTACCTGTCTTGAATCATAAGTTGTTATTGAGTTGTTAGAAGTTTGTGTATTTTCTTGGTATCTGATATATACTTGGTTGAGTGCCTATTGCTGCAAGTTTTTGGGTTTGAAACGTTAAATCATACATTGTGCTATAACTACTTGATTTTAACTGTTTTTGACCTAATATTTTGGTAAAATCTAGAATTTATGCATGCTTAGGGTTAAAAGTTGTTAAAACATCATTAATATAACATATGTGATAGAATTGAGTGTTTGAATATGGCTTGTTGGTCAATTGCATCAGCAAAATGAAAAAAAGCTGCATGTTTAGTGTTCATCAATAACTTTAAGTGCTTGAATCTTGCTTAATACTTTGAATCAGTGAATGAAACCTGTTTAGACTTGCTTATTTAAGTTTAATATTGCTTGTGTATGCATTTGGTTAAGTTTGGATGGCTGAATTGTGCTATAAGTGCTTATTGAACCTAATCTGCTTATTTGTTCATGTCTATGAGTGATCTGGTGATTGATTGATTAAACTGTACTAATTGGCGGTTGTTGATTGTGATTTCTTTGTTGTTATTGACTCCTTATGATCCACTGATCATTTGGGTGCCTTTGTGTAACTTGAATCTCCAAAAAAGTCACTAAAGACAAAAAAGTCAACAAGTCAAGCAGTGGAAAAAGTTTCCACTGCTCAACACCCAAAACTAGCCCCTGCTAGTGCAATTTTTCATTCAGCTTATCAATAAGCCATTTTGGCTTATCCAGACCTGCAACAACTTATTTTTTGTAATAGATCTTCATTATTTTACCCATTTGATTGAACTGGAGCTTATTAGACTTTGACTTTGACTTTTTGCTAGAAAACCAACTTATTTGACTTTTTCATAAGTGCTTATTTGCTTTTTCCAGCTTATTGAGTCAACTTATTTAAAATTTTTTTGTTGATTAAGCTTAGTTAAGTCATTTAAAAGCTTTTGCAATTTGAATCAGCTCTTGGGATAGCCTAGAACTCAAAAACGACTATTTTGTCGTTTTTTGTAGATTGCTTTTTGCATTTTCAGGCTTATTCCTTTGGCTTATTTTAAATTTATTTTTACGGAAGTTTTAAGCAACTCAAAAGAAGCTTGTGTGTCTAATTTGAGCTTATGGCATCAGCTTATAGCCTAATGGGCCAAAAAGCCCATTAAGAATAAGCTGTTTGGTATAAGCCATCTTATTTCACATTTTCAGCTTTTGGGCCTTTGAAAAGTTGTGTTTAAAATCAAATTTTGAGTTAGATAGGAGCTTTTGGGCTTAATTGGACAACATTTTTCTTATTGGGCTTATTTTGGCCCATTAAGGTGACTGCTTGGACTTTTGGCACATTTGGAGGCCCATTAGGGGTATTTTTGTAATTTCAACTTCATTTTCTACTTATTTAGGTTAAATTAAGCTAGTTGCAAGTTTTTAGAATTTTTTATAAATTTTGGATTTTTAATATTATTTTATTATTAAAAATTAAAATTTAGTTTTTTCAAGTTTTACATTTTTCCTAGGTTAAATACATAAAGTTAGGAATTTTACAACTTTTAGAATATTTTTATTGTCCTTGGATTAATTTTTATAATTGTTTTAAGTTTTAATAGTTTTTAATTGTTTCTAAATAGTTTTAATTAATTTTAAAATTTTCAAAAATAGTTTTAAATTAAGTTAGGGTATTTTAGAGGTTTACAAAGTGATAAATCTTATTTTGGGCTTTTTGTTAATTAAATTTATTTTTAGGGCTTTAATTAGCATTAAAAAATCATTATTTAATTAAATAAAAGGTTTGGGTGATTTTTGATTTTTTGTAAACTCTTAAAAAATTATTTAGGATTTATTGCAATTTTTTAGGAATTTTTAGTGTAAATTTTTAATTTTGGTGCTTTTACGGTTTTACGTGTACGACCTTTTCGTCTTAAGTTTAAATCCCCATCGTAACCGTCATTCTCTTCTTATCCCTTTTCTATTTTCTTTCTCATAATCATATAATCACATAATTAATCATTTCATTACGCACACACCAAGCCTCCTTGAGAACGATCCCCACTTTAGGTCATAACTCGTGGTTTTCCTAAACTACTTGTGTATTTACCCTAATTACACTTTGTTTTCCTAAAAAAGATTTTAAAAACACAACATCATTTTGGCGCCGCTGCCGGGGAGGCGTGTTGTGTTTTGATTTGGTAATTGTTGTTTTTATATATAGCCATATTATCTATTGTATTAGTAGCATTCTACTAATACGTATTATCAGTTTTTCGTTTTTTGTGTGAATACTATTACTATATTGTATACGTAGAACAATAAATACACTAGTACTCCAAAAGTGAGAAATCACAACCTTCACTTGGGAGGTCATTACCCAATCATTGTATTCGAATCTCAAACCAAAGAAAAAGGCAAAAATAGATAAATACTTTCGTGAAACTCGATTTTGAAATATACAAACTATAAGGTGGGTATAAGGCGGATATTATAAAATATATCCTAAGGAAAAAGGCTCTTAAGTGCTTCGCGCCGCCTCGTTTCCCCGCTTGCTTGTGAGTATTTGATTTTGAGAGCTAATCGAGGGTTTTGCCGCACAAAGTATTATTAAGTATCATATATACTTTCTTGGTTTCATTGATTAAACTCTCTTGAACGTTTTGGTGTTCCACCAACGTTCTAAAGTCATCGAAGGCGTTCACTTCACGTGATTGTTTTCATTCCTTGAGGCTTCTTTAATCAAGAGATTTGATTAAGAAGGAGATTTGTAGATTTTGGTCTACTTAATACAATCACAAAAATCCAAAAAAAAGTAAAAACAATCAAAAACAACAAAAAAAATTGGAAAAATACAAAACACCAAAAAGAATCTTCTTTGCTCATCCCCTCGTTGTGCGTGACGTTTATGCAAACCCGCAACCAAGCAAGACGTGCACGTAAACGAAAAAACCGAAAGGAGTCAACACCTACTCCTAATCTTTCTAATGAGGAGTCTCCTATTGAAGAACCCATTGTAAGAGAAGAACCAACCATGGCGAATCGAACTATGATGGAGTTACTTCATGCACCCACCAAGGGTTATGGAGAAGATATTGTGATTCCCGCTATCCTTGCGGAGAATTTTGAAGTGAAAACGGGTTTGTTGTCGATGATCCAAAACAACAAATTCTGTGGTGATGAGAAGGACAACCCGCACAACCATATCCGCCAATTCAATCGTCTAACCGTCACTTGCAAATTTAAGGATGTTGCTAATGACTCGATTAAGATGATGCTTTTTCCGTATTCCTTAGCGGGGCCCGCTAAAATTTGGTTAGAGAAAGAGCCACCCAATTCTGTATTGACGTGGAAGGATCTCGTGTCTAAGTTAGTGAACCAATTTTTTCCGCCCTCTAAGACTACGCACTTGAAAAACGAGATTTCAAAATTTTCACCAGAATTTAATGAAAGTCTTTCAACGGCTTGGAATAGGTTTAAGGAAATGTTACATGAGTGTCCTCATCACGGTTTTTCTGATTTGCATCAAATTGACACGTTTTACAATGGACTTAATGATCATGAAAGGGATTATCTTAATGCCGCCGCGGGTGGTAGTTTTTTGTGTAAAACGGTTGAGGAATCTTTGGTGATAATTGAGAATAGATCTAAGGTGTATAGTCCTCGTAGCACGTCTAGTGTCCGTAAGGCTTCGTCTTCGGCTTCACCTTCTTTGTCTACTACCATCGATGCTTGCCAAATTGAGGAGAACTTGGAAAACAAAATCTTTGATAAGTTTAAAGGTCTTTTGATTGAGTTCAAAGTTGGAGAACCAAGTGCTCCCGCTACGCCTAAAGCGGTTGAGGTTTCATGCATGTATTGTGGTGGAGGTCATGATTTCTCCGAGTGCATTACCAACGGTGGTAACACTTCGAGTGCCTACGCGGCCACGGGAACTTACAACCAAAACGGTCAAGTTACCCGCTCTAATCAATTGACTCCACCGGGTTTTGGTTCAAATCAAAATGCTAACAACAACTGTCGCAACAATCAAGTTGGTTTCAAAAAACAATTACAACAAGGGAAACTTTGGTAATCAAGGGGCTAATAATCAAGTTTCAAACAAAAATCAAAATGATTTTCAAAACAACAACAAAAGTTTGCAAACGTTGAAAGATCTTCCAAATGAATTTTTTGAATACGTTAATGGGAACGATGATAGGTTTGACAACATTCAAAGAGAAATCATTAGCCTAAGATCCGAGTTTAAGAATGACTTGAAGAAAGAGTTGAAAAATGAGTTAGCAAATGAGCTTAAAATCCATACAAAAAAATGGAAGGAAATGTAACTAGGTTACAACAAAACAAAAAAAAAATGGAACAAGGGTAACATGAAATTAAGCAATAGATGATTAAAGCCGAGAAGAGGCAATCCATGTTTAAGGATAAAATTTCATCTATGTTTGAGGAAATTATGTGCAAACCGTCTTCGAGTAGTCTTCCTAGCAACACCGTATCAAACCCTAAGGGTGAGATGAAAGTGATTACCACACGTAGTGATAAGACACTTAAGGAACCGACTCCTCAACCAATTGCTCCTACGTAGGATGCAATTGAGGAAGAACCAGAGGTGGTGGTCCAAAAGGAGCATGTTCCAATCCCACGAAGTACCGCTCATACCACACCTATGGTTGACCCATTACCAACATTGGAACCCGAGATTCCAAAGGCTATGCCTATGCCTCAACCCACACCACCTTCGCGCTATCCATCGAGACTTAGAAAGGACAAACGTCAAGAGCGCGACAATTACCAATATGAGCTTTTTATGAAAATGCTTTGTGATTTGAACTTTAATGTGAGTTTCGCTGATGCTTTGGTCATGATTCCTCGATTTGCCGCTAACTTTAAGAGTATGTTGAAGAACAAGGAGAACTTGCATCAATTGACTAGTTGTTCATCGGTTTATCTTAATCGAATACCTCAAAAAGTCAGTGATCCCGGTAAATTTTTGATCCCTTGTGCAATCCAAGATATGGAAGAGTGATTTGCCTTGGCCGATCTTGGTGCTAGCATTAACTTGATGCCACTTGCAATCTTCAAGTCGCTCAATCTTCCTAATCTTACTCCTTCACTAATGTCTATCGAGTTGGCCGACCATTCCACGATTCCCGCATGTGGATTGGTGGAAGACCTTTTTTTGAAGGTGGGAAAGTTCTATTATTCGGTAGACATTATCGTTGTCGATATTCCCACAGATCCTCAAGTTCCTCTCATTTTAGGTCGTTCGTTTTTAGATACGTCTATGGCTTTGATCGATGTTCATGCAAGAAAGATCACCTTACGTTTCAACGACGAGGAACTTGTTATAAACGCAACTCAAAACTCTCAAATTTCTCATGCTTATTCCGTTGCAACCATAAACCTTGTTGATATGATTGACGTGGTTTGCGAGAATTTTCACAAGAAGTTCTAGGTTTTGGTGATGATGAAAATAGTGGCAATCCCACTATGTTAGATCCCATTCTTGATAACTCGACACCAACCTTCACTCTATTTGAAGGAGGTGGTTTTACGTTGGAAGAATTCAATGTTCCACGTACTTGTAACGAAGATCCTAACAACGATGAGGACTTCTCGATTATCAAGGATTTTCTTAACGATTTCCCATTTCCTCCACCCGAGGAGGTTATGAGTATCGAGCCCAAATCTTTAATTGAGGAACCACCTATCCTCGAGTTGAAAGATTTACCTCCTCATCTGGAATATGTCTATTTGGAGGAGGGAGACAAGTTGCCGGTTATTATTGCGAAGGAACTTTCGGATGATGAAAAAACCGCACTTGTCGATGTTCTAAAGGATCAAAAAGGGGAAATTGCGTGGAAGTTATCCGACATTAAGGGGATCGATCCCAAATTTTGTACCCATAAAATCTTAATGGAGGAGGATTACAAGCCTGCAGTCCAATGTCAAAGGAGGGTGAACCCCAAAATTCACGACGTCATTAAAAAGGAAGTTCTAAAACTCCTTGACGGGGGAATGATTTACCCTATTTCCGATAGCCATTGGGTGAGTCCTATCCATTGTGTCCCTAAAAACGGAGGAATGACCGTCGTGCCATACGATGCCAAAGAGTTAATTCCCACTAGACTCGTGACCGGATGGAGTGTGTGCATTGACTATCGTAAGTTGAATGAAGCCACTCGTAAAGACCATTTTCCCTTGCCCTTCATTGGACCAAATGTTGGAGCGTCTTGCGGGAAACGATTTCTATTGCTTTTTAGATGGTTTTTCCGGTTACTTCCAAATCCCCATCGATCCTCGTGATCAAGAAAAAACAACGTTTACGAGTCCATATGGAACGTTTGCCTATCGTAGAATGCCATTCGGAATTTGTAATGCACTGGGAACCTTTCAAAGGTGCATGATGGCTATTTTTCATGATATGATCGAGAAGACGATGGAAGTCTTCATGGATGACTTTTCCGTGTTTGGTAATTCGTTCACTTCATGTTTGTCGAATTTTGAGAGAATGTTGAAGCGTTGTGAGGAAACCAACCTTGTGCTCAATTGGGAAAAATGTCATTTTATGTTTAAAAGTGGAATCGTCTTAGGGCACAAGGTCTCGAAAGCGAGGATTGAGGTAGATCAAGCTAAGGTAGACGTCATCGCCAAATTACCTCATCCCAAAACTGTTAAGGGAGTTAGGAGTTTTCTAGGCCACGCGGGCTTTTATCATCGATTCATCAAGGATTTTTCAAAGATCTCTCGACCTATGACACATCTTCTTGAAAAAGAGGCACGTTTTGTCTTTGACGAAGATTGTGTACGAGCCTTTGAAATCCTTAAGAGGAAACTTACCGAAGCTCCCATTCTTGTTGCTCCCAATTGGAACCTCCCCTTTGAGTTCATGTGTGATGATAGTGACTACGCTCTAGGGGCCGTATTGGGGCAACGTCATGAAAAGCACTTCTTGCCTATTCACTATGCTAGCAAGACGATGACCGAAGCTCAACTAAAATACACTACAACGGAGAAGGAGTTCCTTGCAGTGGTGTATGTATTTGAGAAATTTCGACCTTATCTCGTCGTGACGAAATGCATAGTGTATACGGATCATTCAGCTATCAAGTATCTTATGGCTAAACAAGATGCAAAGCCAAGATTACTTCGTTGGAGTCTCCTCCTTTGAGAATTTGATCACAAAATTTTTGACAAAAAAGGAGCCGAGAATCTAGCGGCCGATCATCTTTCTCGTTTGGAAGATCCTCACCAAAGTGTTTACGAGCCCAAGCAAATCACCGAAGTATTTCCGCTCGAGACACTTGGTGTAGTGAATTCTAAGCTTGATTCATCCACCACATGGTTTGTGGACTTTTCAAATTACCATGCGGGTAACTTCATCATCAAGGGTATGACGACTCAAGAAAAACGAAAATTCTTTCGTGACGTCAAGTTCTAATTTTGGAACGACCCTTACTTGTTTCGAACTTGTGCGGATCAAATCATCTGACGTTGTGTATTTGGCACCGAAGCTTCTAACATCCTTAGAGCTTGTCACGAGGGACCCACGGGTGGTCACCATGGTGCTAATCTCACGGCTAAGAAGGTGTTCGATGCCGGTTTCTTTTGGCCTACTATTTACCGAGAGGCACATGAACTTCTGAAGTCATGTGACTCATGCCAACGACAAGGAAAATCCTCACAAAAAGATGAAATGCCACAAAATATCATCCAAGTGTGTGAGATCTTTGACGTTTGGGGCATCAACTTTGTGGGGCCGTTCCCATCATCTCGTGGTAATAAGTACATCCTTGTCGCGGTTGACTACCTATCTAAGTGGGTGGAAGCTAAGGCTTTGCCCACCAATGATGCTCGTGTGGTAGTCAAGTTTTTGAAAAGCTTGTTTTCTCGGTTTGGAACCCCTCGTGCGATCATAAGCGATCGTGGAACCCATTTTTGTAACGACCAATTCGAAAGGGTCATAAGGAAATATGGGGTTACACATCGGCTTTCTACGGCTTATCACCCACAAACGAGTAGGCAAGTCGAGGTTTCAAACCGAGCTTTGAAGAGGATCTTGGAGAGATCCGTTGGGGAAAACCGACAATCTTGGTCGGATAAGTTGGACCGCTCATAAGACGCCCATTGGGTGCACTCCCTATAAGCTTGTGTATGGAAATAATTATCACTTGCCAATTGAATTGGAACACAAGGCTTATTGGGCCCTAAAGCATTGTAATGATGACATGGAGACCGCGGGAAAACACCAGAAAATGCAATTAAATGAATTGGATGAATTATGGGATATTGCTTATGAAAATTCATTGATTTATAAAGAAAAGACTAAAAAGTTGCATGATTCTAAAATAAAAAACCGTGTTTTTAACATTGGGGATCAAGTTTTTCTTTTTAATTCTCGTTTGAAAATCTTTTACGGTAAGTTGAAATCCCGTTGGTCCGGTCCATTCACCGTGATTCAAGTTTTTCCATATGGGACCATCGAGCTAGCTCAAAATGATTGCCCTAATTTCAAGGTGAATGGACATAGGTTGAAGCACTACTTTGGTGGGGAAGTTTCATCCTTGAACTACCTCGACCAAATCACCTTCCCCAATGATAATTAGTATTGAGGGGATCAAGTCGAGCTCCTGACTCGGTGATGTTGGAGTTTTTACCACCTGATAGGTGTGTAAACACCCATCCTTTTACCACTTAATTCTGGCTAAAACAAGACCAAAACATGTATTTAATATCATTTGTTTGGAATTATGCGTGGTTTTTGTGCTTATTGTGTTTTCAGAGCCAATCGGATGAATATTGAAGAAAACATGGGATTGCACGGGTTTTACTGAAGAAAAAGACTCAAGATAAAGTCTATTGTCCAAGAGATGCAAAAGATTTGAAGTCACTGGGCCTATTCGAAGATTTATCGAAGAAAAGGACCAAAGATGGAAGATTTATAAAAGTCGAAGAAACTCAAGTCTATTAAACGAAGAAATTAAAAGACGAGTTGAATTTAATCGACGACAAATCCAGAATCAGAATCGAAAACGGAAACTTTTCTGAAAAGACGAAAAGACAAGAAGAACGGGAGAAAGCCCACTCACCAACTAAAGGACAAGCCTATATAAAGGGCCCCCTCACACACATCCAGGAGCTAGCCTTTAATTTTTCTTCTCCCCCACCTTTTTCTCTTTAGTTCGTTTCATCACCATCACCACTAGGGTGATTGGTGATTTTAATCTTTGTTTTTCAAATCTTGTTATTTTAATTCTTGTTTGATCTTGTTAAAACATTAATCATTCAATACAAGTCTTGTTTAATCTTTCCATTTAATCTTTTCATCTTCATCTTTATCTTCAAGTTCTTGAGTTTTTATTTTTCTTGATTTGATCTTCAAAAGTTGTTGGGATTTGTGTTTTTGTTAGTGGGATTTGTAGCTTATGGTTAATAGATGCTTTGTGTTTAGTTTTATTTAAGTTTTTGGTTATAAATTTGGTGATTTTTGGATTAAAACGATTTTCCTTGTTCTTCGGTAACTGCTACTGTACCTGGGTTTCCCAGACTTCCGAACGAATCAGAAAGTTCCGAACCAAGCATAACTTCCGAACCAAGTATAACTTTCGAACGAATCAGAAAGTTCCGAACCAAGCATAACTTCCGAACCAAACAAAAGTTCCGAACCAAGCTGAAAGTTCCGAACCAAGTATAACTTCCGAACCAAGCAGAAAGTTCCGAACGAAGCCAAACTTCCGAACCAAGGGGCTTCATTCGGAAGTCCAAAATTCCGAATCAAGGAGTTTCATTCGGAAGTTCCAAACTTCCGAACCAAGGTTCTTTATCCGGAAATTTCCGAATCAAGGGGCTTCAGAAACTTCCGAACCAAAGGCAAAGTTTAAGAGTTCCGGGCCAGTTATCTTTTGAGCATTTTGAGGTTTACTGTTTCTTTACTGCTTGTTTACTGTTTCTTTATTTCAAATTTATTTTAATCTTAATTTTAATTTTAATTCAAGTTTTTATTAATCTTCAGTAAATTAATTGTCTTTGATTTAAGGTTTCATTTTAGCTTATTTAAACTTTTTATTAGATTAGAAAAAACAAACCCTTTTATTTAGTAACGAAGAACAATCATTCCACTTAAGACCGAGATCAATTCGAGAGGATTCCGAGATTTAATCTGAACCCACATAAAATCAGTGTATCAAATGGCGCCGCTGCCGGCTCTTCTCGTTAAGATCAAAAGTTTTTTGTGAGAACTTGGATTTTGGGATCCGTTCCCCGTGAACGTTCCTTTTCATCAAAATTTTCAAAAACAACTAAAAAATATAAAATTTTCAAAAATACAAAAAAATTAAAAAACATAAAAACCAAAAATATTTTTGCTTTGTTTTTCTTTGTTCGTTATTTTGCAGGTGTATGCGCACTCGATCCACGTCATATCAAGAGCCCGAGCCTCTCGATCACTTAGACATGGCCGGTGTACCACCTCCAAACAATAATAACAACAACAACATGAACAATAACAACAACAATGAGCCCCTTCCGGATAATCTCCCCATGATTGAATTGCTGCAAGCTCATGTCGATGGCAACACGGATCCAATTGTTATACCACCAATTGCCGCCAACAATTTCGAGCTAAAATCAGGCTTTATCCATATGGTCTCCGCTCAACCGTTCTTGGGACGAACCATTGATGATCCACATGACCATATAAAGAGATTCTTCCAACTCACCAACACGGTCAAGTTCAATGGTGTTCCACAAGAGGTTATAAGGTTACAACTTTTTCCCTTTTCTTTAGAGGGACAAGCCCGGCATTGGCTTGCTAAGGAACCGCCACAGAGTATTCTCTCGTGGACGGATTTGGAAACAAAGTTTATAAATTACTTTTTCCCACCCTCTCGTACTACCGCTTTGCGGAATGAGATCATAAATTTTAAACAAAAGTACGATGAGTCGTTCAGTGAATCTTGGGATCGTTTTAAAGATCTTTTAAGAAAATGCCCACAACATGGTTTTACCAAAGTACATCAAATCAATACTTTTTACAATGGTTTAAGCATGAGTGACCAAGATTCACTGAACAGTGCCTCGGGGGGTAACCTTTTGGCTAAGACTTCCAATGCTGCTTGGGACATCATTGAGAATAAATCTCGTGTGCAAACCAAGAGTGTTAGGACCAATGTCGCTAGTGCTAGCACTAGTGACAGCGACAAGCGACTTGACAAAATCACCACGCTTCTTGAATCGCTTGTCACCCACACCGTCAGCAACAACAACAGCAACAACGCCAAAAACGCTCAAGTGAACGCTGTCAGCCAACCTTGTGAGATATGCGGTGGTCCTCACTCTTACACAACTTGTACCGCCACCCAAGATTACCCTGCTGAGAATGTGAATGCGGCATATGGCACCTATCCTCAACCTGCTTATCAAGCCAGACCTCAAGGTGACCGTAACTTGCTTAGCTACCGCTCCAACAACTACCTCTCACCACCCGGTTTTCCCCCAAACAACCCAAACCAACAACAAAACCTTAACCGCCCTCCTCAACAACAACAACAACCTCGACAACCATACATCCCACCTCACAAGCAACAACAACCACCTCAACGTAACAATCAAGTCTACCAACAACCTGCTTACCAACCACCTGCATACAATGCTCCTCCCAACCAAACCACCACTGCATTACACCAAGAGGTTGCAACCTACATGAGAACCAATGATGTGATAGTGGGAAATCTCAAAGAGGAAGTGCGCAATTTGAAAGCAGACTTGGTCAAGCAAGGAAACGATTTGAGAGCCGACATGAGAAACACGTTGGATAGCCAAACTAATGATCTGAGAAACATGATGGCTAGTTTCTTCCAAGGTAATCAACCCTCTTCTTCGGGTACTCTTCCGAGTAACACCGTTGCGAACCCAAGAGGGGAGATGAAAGCAATCACTACTCGAAGTGGTAAAGGTACCAAGGAACCCGAGCTTCCTATACCTCCACCGGTGGTTGTGACTAAGGAGAACAAGTCACCTGCTCCTATTCCTCACCCTTCTCCTTCCCCAATTTCTCCACCTCTTCTTTCTACCCCTCCTCCACCCGTGGTTGTGAGTGATCCTATTCCCCTAAAGCCTTCCTCTTCTTCCAATATACCTTATCCTTCAAGGTTGAGGAAAGAGAAGCAAAAGAGCAAGGATGATATTCAGGTTTCGAACTTCCTAAAAATGTTCAAACAACTGAATTTCAATATCTCCTTCGCTGAGGCTCTCGCTCACATGCCCAATTACGCCAAAATGTTTAAAGATCTTCTGAGCGACAAGGAAAAGCTCCTCGATATTGCCAACACCCAACTTAATGAGAACTGCTCTGCAGTGCTCTTAAGGAAATTGCCAACCAAGCTTGGTGATCCGGGTCGTTTTCTTATCCCTTGCAATTTCCCGGGAGTAGAGAATTGCATGGCCCTAGCCGATCTAGGTGCTAGTATTAATCTCATGCCTCTAAGTGTTTGGAAGCAATTATCTCTCCCAGAGCTAGTCCCCACCAAAATGACTTTGGAATTAGCCAACCGTACGGTTGCTTATCCATTGGGGATAGCCGAAGACGTCATTGTAGGAGTCGACAAATTCACCTTCCCTGCTGATTTTGTTGTCGTCGACTACGAGATGGACCCCCGTGTGCCACTAATTGTTGGTCGTCAATTCCTTAGGACCGGTCGCACTCTTATTGATGTTGAAGCCGGTGAGCTTATCATGAGAGTGGGTGACGATAAAGTAGTCTTCAACATGGGAAAGTTGTCTAAACAGCCTTATTCATATGAGAGCGTTAATTGTATTGACGTTCTTGATGAAGCTTGTGAAGAACACTTTAATGATGCTTGCAAAAGTATTCCTGCCTCTCTTCCCAATGTTGAGACCGTGTCCTCTATTGATTCATCATTGTCTCTATTTGGAGATAGTGATTTATTCTGGAACAATCTTGAAGGTACCATGGGAGATGCGAATTTAGCTACTAATGATTCTCCTATCGATGGGGATGAAGACATGAATTTCTTTGACAATCTTCTCACCGAAGACAATCCTTCGCCTCCATCTCCCATGGTCATTGCTATCGATACTCCGACTTCGAATACGCCTCCCGTCGAAAATCCTCAGGATTTAGAACTTAAGGAGTTGCCGCCCCATCTCGAGTATGTATTCCTTGATGAAGAGAAGAAGTCGCCAGTTATCATTGCTAAGGATTTGAAGGATGAAGAGAAAGCCCGACTTGTCGCTGTGTTGAAAGATCATAAGAAGGCTATTGCTTGGAAAATCTCGGATATTCGTGGAATTGATCCTCACTTCTGCACCCACAAAATTCTCATGGAGGACGACTTCAAGCCCACAATTCAAAGCCAACGAAGGGTGAATCCAAAAATCCATGAAGTCATCAAAACAGAGGTTATCAAACTTCTTGATGCGGGTATGATTTACCCTATTTCGGATTCATCGTGGGTTAGTCCAATCCATTGTGTGCCCAAGAAGGGCGGAATAACCGTTGTTCCCAATGAACACAACGAGTTGATTCCCACTCGTCTCGTTACTGGGTGGAGAGTTTGTATAGACTACCGCAAACTCAATGATGCCACGAGAAAGGATCATTTCCCTCTACCTTTTATGGACCAAATGCTTGAACTTTTAGCCGGTAATGAATATTACTGCTTTCTTGATGGTTTCTCGGGTTATTTCCAAATACCCATCGATCCCCAAGATCATGAGAAGACGACATTCACTTGTCCCTATGGCACATTTGCTTACAAAAGAATGCCTTTTGGCTTATGTAATGCGCCCGGGACTTTCCAAAGGTGCATGTTAGCTATCTTCCATGACATGGTTGAACAAACCATGGAAGTCTTCATGGATGATTTCTAGGTCTTCGGGGATTCTTTCTCTTCTTGCCTTGCCAATTTGGAACGTATGCTTAAGCGGTGCGAAGACACTCGCCTAGTTCTGAATTGGGAAAAATGCCATTTTATGGTAAAAGAAGGCGTCGTGCTTGGACATAAGATCTCGAAAGCCGGTCTTGAAGTAGACCGTGCTAAAGTCGATGTTATCGCAAAGTTGCCTCCACCTTCAACCGTGAAGGGTGTGAGAAGTTTCCTGGGTCATGCGGGCTTCTACCGTCGATTCATCAAAGATTTTTCTCAAATCGCTCGCCCGATGACCCACCTCTTGGAAAAAGATACTCCTTTTATCTTCTCCAAAGAGTGTCTTGAAGCCTTCAACTCGCTTAAGGATAAGCTAACTAAGGCACCCGTCTTGGTTACCCCTAATTGGGAGCTTCCCTTTGAGTTGATGTGCGATGCTAGCGATTTTGCTATTGGAGCGGTTCTTGGACAAAGAGTAAACAAACACTTCCAACCGATCCATTACGCTAGCAAGACAATGACAGGGGCACAATTGCATTATACGACATCCGAAAAAGAGCTTTTAGTTGTTGTCTATGCTTTTGAAAAATTCCGCCCCTATCTTGTCCTTTCTACCACCATTGTGTATACCGATCATTCCGCGCTGAAGTACTTGTTGACAAAGCAAGATTCCAAACCAAGACTTCTTCGCTGGGTTTTGCTGCTCCAGGAATTTAAAATCGAAATTCGCGATAAAAAAGGAGCAGAAAACTTAGCCGCGGACCATCTCAGCAGACTTGAGGATCCTTACCAGGGGGATCATCCGAACAAAGAAATCAATGATTCTTTTCCCTTGGAGACCTTAATGTCTATAAACTCGAAGTCGAATGAAACCCCGTGGTTTGCGGACTTTGCAAACTACTTGGCGGGTGGAATTCTCAAGGAAGGGTTGACGTCCCAGCAAAAGAAAAAGTTCTTCACCGACATCAAGACTTATTTTTGGGACGACCCTTACCTATTCAAACAATGTGCCGACCTGATTATCCGCCGATGTGTTGATGGACCGGCAGCGTCGGAAATCCTTGATGCTTGCCACAAAGGACCCACCGGTGGTCACTTTGGTCCCAACTACACCGCCAAAAAAGTGTTTGATTCGGGATTTTATTGGCCCTCCATATATCGTGACGCTCACGATATGGTTAAAAAATGTGATGTTTGCCAAAAGCAAGGCAAAATCACACATAAAGACGAGATGCCTCAGAATTTCATACAAGAGTGTGAAATCTTTGATGTTTGGGGTATCGACTTTATGGGGCCATTCCCTTCGTCTAAAGGAAACAAATACATCCTTGTAGCCGTTGACTACGTTTCAAAGTGGGTTGAAGCCAAAGCTTTGCCTACTAATGACGCAAGGGTGGTTTGTAACTTTTTGAAAGCTCTTTTCGCTAGATTCGGTGTGCCTCGTGCCATTATTAGTGATCGTGGTACTCATTTCTGCAATGACCAATTTTCTCGAGTCATGGCTAAGTACGGTGTAAATCATCGTCTTTCCACAGCCTACCACCCACAAACTAATGGCCAGGCTGAAATATCCAACCGAGGACTTAAGCGAATTCTGGAAAGAACCGTGGGAGAGCATCGTGCCTCATGGGCTGATAAACTTGATGATGCTTTGTGGGCTTTCCGTACTGCTTACAAGACCCCGATCGGCTGTACGCCTTATCGTCTTGTGTACGGGAAAGCATGCCACCTCCCCATTGAGTTGGAGCACAAGGCTTATTGGGCCTTGAAGTGGGCTAATTTTGATATAAACAAAGCCGGTGACCTACGCAAGATCCAACTCAATGAGCTCAATGAACTCCGTAATGAGGCTTATGAAAATTCTTTAATCTATAAGGAAAGGACTAAGCTCATTCACGACTCTAAGATCAAAAACCGAGAGTTCCATGTTGGAGACAAAGTCTTACTTTTTAACTCTCGGTTGAAAATCTTCTCGGGAAAGCTCAAATCTCGTTGGTCCGGCCCATTCACCATTGCCCAAATTTTTCCATATGGTACTCTCGAGCTCGCTCAACCTAATGGACCTAATTTTAAGGTGAATGGCCAACGAGTGAAGTTGTACTTTGGTGAGGACAGCTCTCAGGAGGTGATTCCATCCCTCACCACGTTCCCCATAAACTAATTTTGGGTCGAGTCAGGCTCGTGACTCGGTTATCAAAAACAAGCGCTCCTCGGGAGGCAGCCCGAGTATCTATCCTTTTATGTTTTAATCCCCTAAGTGTAGGGGGGACTTCTATACGTGTTTGCCTTTGTGTGGTGTGATTACAGGGATAAGTGCACTCTTGGAATTTTTGAAGAACCGTGCTCCCGTGTTATTCGAAATCCGGTTCTATCTCTCAACTATCGTGATTCAATTTTCTTCATACTCACATTTGAAATTGATCACTTTAGTCGTCTCTTCCTTAACTTGAGTTAACCAACGTGCACAATGTCATAAGTGTAGGGGAAACTTTTCCCACATGCTTAAACATTGAGGACAATGTTTATCTTAAGTGTAGGGGGGACTTCTATCGAAGTTTTAAGTGGACTTTTCCATGAAAATGCCTTCAATTAACCGGAAAATCATATTTTTCAACATTTTTCAAATTTTTTATTAACTTTGGCCATTTAGTCGTAATTTTTAAATTTTTACCTTTGCTTTCATATGTATATATCCCGCAAATAAAGTCAAAAATATTAATAAAGTGGTGTAGCTAGTTTAGAAATCTTTGACATATTAGGCCCGTTGCGTTTATTTTGACTCAACCCGAATAGACTTATCTAAGTTTATTCTAGCTAGTATCCTTAACCATGTAGACCTTAATTGGTTTATTAGGCTAAGTATCCACGAGTCTCATTACTTGAGATTTTAAATTGTGGAGGACGAGAAATAATAGAGTCAATTATAAGTCGGTATTCTTGCACAAGCTCACTTGGTGTAATTATTTGCCTATTCTCCCATCACTTGCTAATAATTTATCTGCAATAAGTAAGGTCGTACGATTTGAAAAGTTACTTAGCTTCTAGCCCAAGATCGTTTAAAAGTTTCTCGGTAATGATAAGAGTTCATAGCCAAGGCATAACTTATGAAGCGGGGCGCGAAGATTGGCGAGTCCGAAAAGGCCCTAACAAGGCATGAGGATTCAATTTTATTGCTGAAGATCCAGAGTGATGTGAAAAACATTATTCCTAAAATCAATATGAAGGATCAAGACTCACGACGAAAAGCAATCAACTCCCATAAAGATCATGGAGAAGTCTATCCGAAAAGACCCTAACAAGTTATGAGGATAAATAGATCCAAGTCCGAAAAGGAGGCGGATCGTTGTATCTCAAAATCCCAATTAGAGATTGAAGAAATAATCATGAAGTCGTGGTCAACAAAGTTGGAGTACCCCTCAAAAGTCTCCAAGTGAAGAAACTCTATTATGATGAGAAGACCATTATCTCAAGAACGTCTCTCGAAGATATGAAGTATGAGGTACATGCCAAATATCGACCCGAGAAAGGTCTCAAATCGTGAACCAAGTTATGCCAAGATATGAACTTTTTGATATCCCGAGAAGCAGTTTTAAGAGATTTTGTCCTTTAGCTAACTATTGATCAAATCGTCCTACTTTGCTTTCGGCCTAAATAAACTATCAAAATAAGTCCAAAAATGCATCTTCATGATCATTCTAAGACAAAAATAAAATATAAGAGATACACCTAGGAATAAGGGAGTTTAAGCATTTAATTAAGCCATGTGTGTAAGTGCTTGAATTGCCAACTTATAATAACAATGATCTCGTTTTTAAGCTTAGTTTGGGGAACGTGAAACTTGAGGGTGATAAATCTTCGCAGCACCAAAGCCCTAATGTAAGTCATCGATTTTTTTTTGCAAGTTATTACCATGTAGTTATTTTCAAGTGAAAATGGTTTTCTATCCTTTTAAATTTTAATTTCTTTTAGTACTTTAATTTAAATAAGGCCAAGGTTGATTAATTATGAGAAAAGTGTAAACTTGCTTTATCACTAAGCATTGCATGAGGGCATGGCAATGGTTAAGTGTAGGGGATTTGATAGGTGTGTAAACACCCATCCTTTTACCACTTAATTCTGGCTAAAACAAGACCAAAACACGTATTTAATATCATTTGTTTGGAATTATGCGTGGTTTTTGTGCTTATTGTGTTTTCAGAGCCAACCGGATGAATATTGAAGAAAACATGGGATTGCACGGGTTTTACTGAAGAAAAAGACTCAAGATAAAGTCTATTGTCCAAGAGATGCAAAAGATTTGAAGTCACTGGGCCTATTCGAAGATTTATCGAAGAAAAGGACCAAAGATGGAAGATTTATAAAAGTCGAAGAAACTCAAGTCTATTAAACGAAGAAATTAAAAGACGAGTTGAATTTAATCGACGACAAATCCCGAATCAGAATCGAAAACAAAAACTTTTCTGAAAAGACGAAAAGACAAGAAGAACGGGAGAAAGCCCACTCACCAACTAAAGGACAAGCCTATATAAAGGGCCCCCTCACACACATCCAGGAGCTAGCCTTTAATTTTTCTTCTCCCCCACCTTTTTCTCTTTAGTTCGTTTCATCACCATCACCACTAGGGTGATTGGTGATTTTAATCTTTGTTTTTCAAATCTTGTTATTTTAATTCTTGTTTGATCTTGTTAAAACATTAATCATTCAATACAAGTCTTGTTTAATCTTTCCATTTAATCTTTTCATCTTCATCTTTATCTTCAAGTTCTTGAGTTTTTATTTTTCTTGATTTGATGTTCAAAAGTTGTTGGGATTTGTGTTTTTGTTAGTGGGATTTGTAGCTTATGGTTAATAGATGCTTTGTGTTTAGTTTTATTTATGTTTTTGGTTAAAAATTTGGTGATTTTTGGATTAAAACGATTTTCCTTGTTCTTCGGTAACTGCTACTGTACCTGGGTTTCCCAGACTTCCGAACGAATCAGAAAGTTCTGAACCAAGCATAACTTCCGAACCAAGTATAACTTCCGAACGAATCAGAAAGTTCCGAACCAAGCATAACTTCCGAACCAAACAAAAGTTCCGAACCAAGCTGAAAGTTCCGAACCAAGTATAACTTCCGAACCAAGCAGAAAGTTCCGAACGAAGCCAAACTTCCGAACCAAGGGGCTTCATTCGGAAGTCCAAAATTCCGAATCAAGGAGTTTCATTCGGAAGTTCCAAACTTCCGAACCAAGGTTCTTTATCCGGAAACTTCCGAATCAAGGGGCTTCAGAAACTTCTGAACCAAAGGCAAAGTTTAAGAGTTCCGGGCCAGTTATCTTTTGAGCATTTTGAGGTTTACTGTTTCTTTACTGCTTCTTTACTGTTTCTTTATTTCAAATTTATTTTAATCTTAATTTTAATTTTAATTCAAGTTTTTATTAATCATCAGTAAATTAATTGTCTTTGATTTAAGGTTTCATTTTAGCTTATTTAAACTTTTTATTAGATTAGAAAAACCAAACCCTTTTATTTAGTAACCAAGAACAATCATTCCACTTAAGACCGAGATCAATTCGAGAGGATTCCGAGATTTAATCTGAACCCACATAAAATCAGTTTATCACCACCCTTTAGGAAAAGAGCAATAAATAGGGCAAGTGTGCACGACGATTTAGGAAAACCGTGTGTGAATGACCCTAAAAGTGAGTTCGTTCTCAAGGAGGCTAGTGCGTTTTGTATTGAATTGATATTGATTTATGATTATATGATTGAAAAAGAAAGAAAGAAACGGGATTAGAAAAGAAAGACGGTTACGAAGACGAATTAAACTATGACGAAAAAGGCGATCACGCAAAACCGTAAATAGTACAAAAATTAAAATTTTAACCTAAAAATTCCTAAAAATTACTAAAAATCCCCAATAATATTCTAAGAGTTTACAAAAAATCCAAACTTTCTAAAACCTTTTAATTAATTAGATAATGACTTTTTAATGCTAATTAAAGCCCTAAAAATCAAAATTAATTATTAAAAAGCCCTAAACAAGATCTAATAGTTTGTAAACCTCAAAAATATCTTAATTAAGCTAAAAACTATTTTTAAAAATTTTAAAACCAAATTAAACTATTTTTAAACACTTAAAAACTATTAAAATCAATTAAAACTTAAATTAATTCTAGAAAATAATTGAAAAGTCCTAAAAATATTTGAAAAGTGACAAAACTCCTAATTAAGTGTCCTTAACCTAGGAAAAATGTAAAAACCAAAAAAAACAAACTTCAATTTTTAATAATTAAATAATATTAAAATATTCAAAAAATTTCGAAGTTCATAAAAAAATTCTAAAAAATTACCAAAAATCTAGAATATTATAACTAAGACAAAAATGCAATCTGAAACCTATTTAATAATTTTATATTAAATTTTAAAGTTAGCTAAAAACCCTAAAATCCAATAAAATCAAAAATAAGCTAAATTGAAAACTTAAAAAGCTGTAAACCTCAAAAATATAATTCAAAACCTAAAAACTATTTTTTCATATTTTTAAATTACCTTTTTCTATTTTTAATGACTTTTTAAAATTAAAACTTAAAATAATCCTAGAAAATTAATTAATAAAGGGAAAAATAAATTTTTTAAATAGAAAAGACAAAAAAACTAATACAAACCTAAGAAAAATACTAACTGGTAAGAACCTTAAAGAAATAAGCTGGAAAAAGCTTATTTATAAGCTGCTAATTAAAATAAGCTACAAAACAAATGCCCTTAAGTAATATTTGAAATGAACCTTGTGCATAGAAAAGCACTGGGATCACTGGTTAACACGTATAGTCCTCCAACGAGGGGTCCCGTGTTCGAGCCCAGGCCAAGGAGCTTTTTGCAAAAAAAAAATTTTTTTTTACTTTAAAACTTAATCCAGTAACTTAACTCACTCCAAAACTCACTTAATCAAAGAAAATAAACAAGAATCAAAGCCAATGAGACCAAAAACGTGCCCAGATATGCACTGGTTTCTGATGAACACAAAGTGTTTTCACTTGATATCTTCACAAGTGAAAATTTGGAACAAGAGGACTTGTCCTTGATTTTGGTGTTGTTTTTGATGGACAAATGGCACCCCTACACTCAGTTGGAGTGTAGGGAGTCAATACAAACAAAAAAACAAGCACAAGAAATCACACAAGGTCAATCACAAATGAGCAAACAAGTTTCTGATAAGGTTTAAGTTTCTGATGAATGTTGCTGATGCAATTAGCACAATAATGAAATTCAAACCTCAAAATCTTGCATACAAGTGTACCAGATCACATAAAAACCATACACAATCCTAAACAAACCTATATCCTAGCATAGATCAAGGTTTGAAGCACAAATCTCACAAAATCAATCCTTAAATGTAGTTACTGCTTTTTTACTATATTTTCCAAATTTTTTACTTGCAAAATGCTTTTAAACCCACCAAAATGAAATACAAGAGCATATATCACTTAACTAACACCAAAGAAGTGTGTGAGATAGGTTTTTACTCAAGATTTAAATCATTAAACTAAAAATAAGCCCTAATCCAAACACCTCTTTATAACTGAAATTCAATTTTTTTCAAAGCAAAACTATAACAAACTCAACCAAACTGATTTAAACTACTTGAAACATGCATAAAACATCTTAACTAAGCAAAATCCAGCACTCAAACAAACTAAAGAACAACTTCTACACAAAATCATGCAAAATCACATAAACTGAATATTCCTTTCAAAACTAAAAAAGGGTCAAGTAAGCTACCTTGTTGGGCCTACATCCAGGCCCAACAGTGACTGAATAGCCACCTCGAAACAAGCCCGGGCTTGTGCAAACTTTTGGTAAGATGTTTATGAAGAACTTCTTTAACAAAAAAATGGATAGAGATGGCTCTTGTTTTGAACCTGCTAAGAGCAAATGACAACAACAAAAGTGACCTGGTATGAGAGCCAATGAGCTATAAGAATGACTTATTGACAAGTCTCCTTATAGCTTATAGCTTTTTAAATGAAACAGTGATGTTAAAAACTGGTTTTTAAGGCTTTCTGAAAATTTCCAATAATACTTAAATCAACAAATACCTCAAACCTTACTTGAGCTTGATATTCAACAAGGATATCAGGCTCATGTAATCAGTTTAAAGCACTTGGAATGGTAAATTAAAGCTGGTCAAACTTGAGTCTCCAAACAACAAAAACAGGAAATGAAATTTTTAACTTGAAAACTTAAAATGCAAATGAAAAGTAAGTGGCTCTTTTGTTTCTCGTCAACAACTCAATACCATTTCATTTTATGTAATAAAACTGGATTTACAAGGCTATGACCTAGGAGAAGGAAAAAAAGAACAAAAACTGAAATGTCCTATGTGCCTTTATATAGAGGCTACAATTGATTCTAGAAGCAAAAGGAAACTTAAACCCTAATAACTTGAACTTCCCAAGCTACCCCTGGACGATTTTTGAATTTTCAGTCAAAAAAATATGCCATGTGATGATTCTTGTTCTCTAGTGAAGGCCAGTTGTTGTGGAGTGATCTACAACGTTCAAATGAGCTTGGGGACCAAGTAGAATGCTTGGAGACGTTGATGGACTGGCTCAGTTTGTCTTCAAGCTCTTGTGTGACGTTTTTGGGAGGTGGGAATGGTTTGGGTGAAGATAAATTACCCATCTGGAAGAGTTGGGGAAAACCCCTTTGAATTAAATAGGTAATTAGGACTGGATTTTTTAGGGTTTATGTGTGGGAGGGAAAGAAGATTAGCAGGTTTAATCCGGTTTTGGGGGTGATTTTATTTAAATAAGTGTTTGGGAGGGAAGGGATTAAATAATCAGATTTGATTATTTAAGTTGGGTGGAAATCTGACGTGGGAGGGGAGGGAGTTGTGATTGGTGGGAAGGTGGAAGTGGGGTGACGTGGAGAGTGATGATTGGAGGGTGTAGGTTTGGCTGTCTGGCACAATTGGTCCCTCACTTTTCAAACTTTCTTCATGTTGTATAAAATGGCTATCAACGCCACTTTTACACATAACAACTTTGGGAAGTTGGCAGTTTTGGAACAAAAACTTTATAAGCTTGAAACAAGGACTAAACATGTAAATTCTTCAATATTCAAGGGCTGTTCTTGACATGTCTTCATAATTTAAGGATTTGACTTGTTTGTTGACTTCTTGGAGGACCATTATTGACAATTTAGTTTTGTTGAGGGACTAAGTTTGCCAATTCTTCAAAGTTAAGGGTCCTTTTTGTAATTTTGACAAACTTTAGGGACGAAACTTGTAATTATGAAGATACAAGGGTATAAAGTGCCAATTCTTCAAACTTGGAGGACCAATATTCATAATTATTCAAATCTTCAAGGGTTTTCTTTGGAAAATTCTTCATTAGGGCTTGGTTCATCGTGCGGCTTCGTTTCTCGTGTTCGTTTTTGCGTGATTCTTGTGATCTTTTGTCATTTTCTCAATATCCATACCTAAAATACACAAGCAACAAACACAAGCATATATTTGGGTATTTTGATGATATTTTTATTCACTTTATTGAAATGATAACTAGCTACACTATTACTATTACTACTACTTGTGTTTTAGACATAATGTATGATTTTCATCGCAAAATGGGACGTTTAGGTTCATAAAATAAGAACATGTGAATGCTTCGTTAGAAATAATTTCATCGTCCTCGATTTTCACTCCAATTCCATGCCAAGCGTGAAACGAGATCATTGTCATTATAAGTTAGTATTGCTAACACTACTCATATGCCCTAATCACGTACTTATCCTCCGATTATTCCTAAGTTGTATCTCTTATATTTTATTTTGTCTTGAATGTTTCACGAGGATACATTGTTTGACTTATGCGATAATAGAGAATTAGGTCTAAAAATAGAGTCCTAACGGTGTAACTAAGACCATCAAATCAATAACCCCTCCTAATAGACAACGATGTTAAAAAATTAAGTTGACAAGAAGAATCGATAAACACGGTTTTATAACGGTTTTGAACATGAGACTTATTACCAAGACTTTTATACGCCCCCTAACGGAAGGGCCTTATTATCTTTGGTTTACCTCCATCTTTTATTCAACTTCGCCATGAAGCTTTTATTATGACTTCGGTCTTGCCTTGCCTTTTATTATCCGCCTCATCGGTGGTTTTATTAGCCAAAGACGTATATCCTCACGCTAAAGCGAATTTTGGATCTTTAATGCTTCGAAGATTAAGGCTTAATTCACTTTCAATTTTTGCATAGATTTTAGGCCTTGTGGGGCTTCAAATTGTTTGCTAGATTTTGGTGAGCACTTGAAATCTTATTATTGGGTGAAGCTTTCGATTATTAGGGTGCCAATACTTCAAAACCGTGACGCTGGCGATACCTTAATGTCTTTCCATATTAATTACACAGAAGCTACTAGAAAAGACTAGAAACCCAACAATCCTAACTAAACCGCTAAGTCAATATTTATTAAGCAAAAAAAATATTTACATGCGAAGGGAGAATAAGCAAACAACGAGAACACATGAGTTTTTGAAAGAATACGAGTACTCTACGTTTAGCATAGTAACTTATAATTAACTCTATCATTTCTCGTCCTCATTTAAGAGACTTAGCCTAATGTGTAGTTAAGGAATCAAAGCTAAGTGCTCAACACGCACGGTCGAGTCAAAAATTACTCTTATTCTCGCCATCGGAAAATCTACATTCGTGTCTTCAAACACTTATAAAACATGAGAAAAATTTTAAAATTTGGCCATTTTTAGCCTTATTTTGCAACAAAAACGATAAACAAAAAGATAAACTTTGGAAAGCGTGAAGGTTTAGCAAGGCAAGTATCTATTCACCCCCCATACTAAAGTTAAACATTGTCCTCAATGTTTCGAGTATAGGGGTGCAAACACCCCCATACTAGAGACGTAGTCGAATGCCTAATCTAGCATGGAAAGGGTGTAACCATTAAATTAATAGCCGTTTATGAAGTGTGCTAAAAACCTAAGGTTAGAACATCAAAAGGATATATCATGGATATTGAGAAATGTCTCCAAAGCGAACGATCAAGTGCTCCCATAAAACGAACACGAGAGGCTCCAATCTTGAAGATCATGATCTAAAAACCACAATTCACAAACAACCACGGAACAAAGGTTGGAAGGGCACAAATCCCCACACGTAAGCTACATTAGAAAGCGATAATATGTACATAGGATAAGCATGGGACTCCCCCACGAGGCACCTCGTTTTTGATTACCGAGTCATGAGCTCGACTCGATCCCCTCAATACTAATTATCATTGGGGAAGGTGACTTGGTCGAGGTAGTTCAAGGATGGAACTTCCCCGCCAAAGTAGTGCTTCGACCTATGTCCATTCACCTTGAAGTTAGGACCATCATCTTGAGCTAGCTCGATGGTCCCATACGGAAACACTTGAGTCACGGTGAATGGACCGGACCAACGGGATTTCAACTTACCAGAAAAGATTTTCAATCTTGAATTAAAAAGCAAAACTTGATCCCCAATGTTAAAAACCCGGTTTTTAATTTTTAGAATCATGCAAATTTTTAGTCTTCTCTTTATAAATCAATGAATTTTCATAAGCAATATCCCTCAATTCATCTAATTCATTCAATTGCATTTTCTGGTGTTTTCCCGGGTCTCCATATCATCATTACAATTCTTTAGGGCCCAATAAGCCTTGTGTTCTAATTCGATAGGCAAATGACAATTCTTTCCATACACAAGCTTATAGGGAGTGCACCCAATGGGCGTCTTATGAGCGGTCCTAAAGGCCCATAAAGCATCGTCTAACTTATCCGACCATGATTGTCAGTTTTCTCCTACGGATCTTTCCAAGATCCTCTTTAAAGCTCGGTTTGAAACCTCGACTTGCGCACTCGTTTGTGGGTGATAAGCCGTAGAAAGCCGATGTGTAACCCCATATTTCCTTAGAACCCTTTCAAATTGGTCGTTACAAAAATGGGTTCCACGATCGCTTATGATAGCACGAGGGGTTCCAAACCGAGAAAACAATTGCTTCAAAAACTTGACTACCACACGAGCATCATTGGTGGGCAAGGCCTTTGCCTCCACCCACTTAGAAAGGTATTCAACCGCAACGAGAATGTACTTATTACCACGAGATGATGGGAACGGCCCCATAAAGTCTATACCCCAAACGTCAAACTCACACACTTGGATGATATTTTTTGGCATTTCATCTTTTTGTGAGGCTTTTCCTTGTCGTTGGCATGCATCACACGACTTCACAAGATCTTGTGCATCTCGGTAAATAGTAGGCCAAAAGAAGCCGGCATCAAACACCTTCTTAGCCGTGAGATTAGCACCGTGGTGACCACCCGTGGGTCCCTCATGGCAAGCTCTAAGGATGTTAGAAGCTTCGGTGCCAAAAACACAACGTCGGATGATTTGATCCGCACAAGTTCGAAACAAGTAAGGTTCGTTCCAAAAGTAGAACTTGACGTCACGAAAGAATTTTCGTTTTTTTTGAGTCGTCATACCCTTAATGATGAAGTTACCCGCATGGTAATTTGCAAAATCCGCAAACCATGGGGTAGAAGAATCAAGCTTAGAAGTCACTACACCAAGTATCTCGAGCGGAAATGTTTCGGTGATTTCCTTGGGCTCGTAAACACTTTGGTGAGGATCTTCCAAACGAGAGAGATGATCGGCCGCTAGATTCTCGGCTCCTTTTTTGTCAATGATTTTGTGATCAAATTCTTGAAGGAGGAGAATCCAACGAAGTAATCTCGGCTTAGCATCTTGCTTTGCCATGAGATACTTGATAGCCGAATGGTTCGTATACACTATGCATTTCGTCAAGACGAGATAAGGTCGAAATTTCTCAAATGCATACACCACGGCAAGGAACTCCTTTTCCGTTGTAGTGTATTTAAGTTGAGCCTCGGTCATCGTCTTGCTAGCATAGTGAATAGGCAAGAAGTGCTTATCATGATGTTGCCCCAAAATGGCCCCAATAGCGTAATCACTAGCATCACACATAAGCTCAAAGGGGAGGTTCCAATTGGGAGCAACAAGAATGGGAGCTTCGGTAAGTTTCCTCTTAAGGATTTCAAAGGCTCGTACATAATCTTCGTCAAAGACAAAACGTGCCTCTTTTTCAAGAAGATGTGTAATGGGTCGAGAAATCTTTGAAAAATCCTTGATGAATCGACGATAAAAGCCCGCGTGGCGTAGGAAACTCCTAACTCCCTTAACGGTTTTGGGATGAGGTAATTTGGCGATGACGTCTACCTTAGCTTGATCTACCTCAATCCCCGCTTTCGAGACCTTGTGCCCTAAGACGATTCCACTCTTAACCATAAAATGACATTTTTCCCAATTGAGCACAAGGTTGGTTTCCTCACAACGTTTTAACATTCTCTCTAGGTTCGAAAAACACGAAGTGAAAGAATCACCAAACACGGAAAAGTCATCCATGAAGACTTCCATCGTCTTCTCGATCATATCATGAAAAATAGCCATCATGCATCGTTGAAAAGTTCCCGGTGCATTGCAAAGTCCGAATGGCATTCTACGATAGGCAAACGTTCCATATGGACACGTAAACGTAGTTTTTCTTGATCACGAGGATCGATGGGAATTTGGAAGTAACCGGAAAAACCATCTAAAAAGAAATAGAAATCGTTTCCCGCAAGACGCTCCAACATTTGGTCCATGAAGGGCAAAGGAAAAATGGTCTTTTCGAGTGGCTTCATTCAACTTACGATAGTCAATGCACACTCTCCATCCGGTCACGAGTCTAGTGGGAATCAACTCGTTGGCATCATTCGGCACAACGGTCATCCCTCCCTTTTTAGGGACACAATGAATAGGACTCACCCAAGGGCTATCGGAAATAGGGTAAATCATTCCCGCGTCAAGGAGTTTAAGGACCTCCTTTTTGATGACGTCGTGAATTTTGGGGTTCACCCTCCTTTGACCTTAGATTGTGGGCTTGAAATCCTCCTCCATTAAGATTTTGTGGGTACAAAACTTGGGATCGATTCCCTTAATGTCGGATAACTTCCACGCAATCGCCCCTTTGTGATCCTTTAGAACATCGACAAGTGCGGTTTTTTCATCATTCGAAAGATCCTTCGCAATAATAACCGGAAACTTGTCGTCCTCCTCCAAATAGACATATTCGAGGTGAGGAGGTAAATCTTTCAACTCGAGGATAGGTAGTTCCTCAAGTGAAGATTTGGGCTCGATACTCATAACCTCCTCGGGTGGAGGAAATGGGAAATCGTTGAGAAAATCCTTGATAATTGAGAAGTCCTCATCGTTGTCGAGGTCTTCGTCACAAGTACGTGGAACATTACATTCTTCCAACGTAAAACCACCACCTTCGAAAGGAGTGAAGGTTGGTGTCAAATTATCAAGAATTGGATCTAACATAGTGGGATTGCCACTAGTTTCTTCATCCCCAAACCCTAAAACTTCTTGTGAAAATTCCTCGCAAACCACGTCGATCATATCAACGAGGTTTATGGTAGCAACGGAATAGACATGAGAAAGTTGAGAATTTTGAGTTGCGTTTATAACAAGTTCCTCGTCGTTGAAACGTAAGGTGATCTTTCTAGCAAGCACATCAATTAGAGCCATAGACGTATCTAAAAACGAACGACCTAAAATAAGAGGAACTTGAGGATCCGTGGGGATATCAACAACGATAAAGTCTACGGGATAGTAGAACTTCCCCACTTTCACAAAAACGTCTTCCGCCAAACCACATGCACGAATCGTGGAATGGTCGGCCAACTCAATAGACATTAGTGAAGGAGTAAGATTAGGAAGATTGAGCGACTTGAAGATTGTAAGTGGCATCAAATTAATGCTAGCACCAAGATCGGCCAAGGCATAACATTCTTCCATATCTTGAATGGCACAAGGGATCAAAAATTTACCGGGATCACCGACTTTTTGAGGTATGCGATTAAGATAAACCGACGAACAACTAGACAATTGATGAAATTTCTCCTTGTTGTTCAACATACTCTTAAAGTTAGCGGAAAATCGAGGCATCATGACCAAAGCATCGGCGAAACTCACATTAAGGTGCAACTCACGAAACATTTTCATAAAAAGCTCAAATTGGTAGTTGTCGCGCTCTTGTCGTTTCTCCTTCCTAAGCCTCGATGGTTAAGGCAAGGGTGGTGTGGGTTGGGGCATAGGCATAGCCTTTGGAATCTCGGGTTCCAATGTTGGTAAAGGGTCGACCGTAGGTGTGTCATGAGAGGTACTTTGTGGGCTTGATATATGCTCATTTTCGACCACCACCTCGGGTTCTTCCTCAATTTCCTCCACCATTGGAGTAATTGGTTGAGGAGTCGGTTCTTTAAGTGTCTTCCCACTTCGTGTGGTAATCACTTTCATCTCTCCCTTCGGGTTTGTTACGGTGTTACTAGGTAGACCACTCGAAGTAGAGGCTTTGTTTCCCATGACGGCTTCTAAAATGGCATTAAGCTTATCATCTTGACTATTAAACTTCAAATCTTGACTAGCGGCTTTTTGGTCAATTCTTTGTTCAAGCCTAGCATGACTTTGTTCAATCTTATTGTTTTGACCTCTAATTTGATTGGCAAAATCATTTTTCAACTCATTTCTAATGTTAAGATTTTCTTTCACAAAATTAGCCAATTCCTTGGTGTTTTTAGCCGTGTCCCTAGCTTGACTAGCCAATTGCTCTTGTATGTTTTCCAAAATCTTATCATTTGCCGTGGCGTAATTCAAAAAGTCCATTGGAAGTTCTTTAGTGTAAACATTTTGAAGACCTTGACTTGTGTTTTGAAAATTACGGTTTTGATTTTGATTTTGCAATTGGCTACTAGTTCCTTGATTCCCATAGTTGTTATTACCCTTGAAATTGTTCCTTTATTTGCTTTGGTAACCAACTTGATTGTTTTGATAATTGTTAGCATTTTGATTTGGTGGAAATCCCGGTGGAGTCAATTGATTAGTGCGAGGAACTTGACCGTTTTGGTTATAAGTTCCCGCGGCCGCGAAGGCACTCGAAGTGTTACCACCGTTGGTAATGCACTCGGAATAATCGTGAGCTCCACCACAATACATACAAGAAACCTTAACCGCGTTAGCCGTAGCGAGAGTGGGTTGTTCACCAACTTTAAACTCAATTAACAATCCTTTCAACTTATCAAAAATCTTGTTCTCCAAATTAGCCTCGATTTGGCAAGCATCAACGGTGTGTGACAATGATGGCGAAGGCGAAGACGAAGTCTTACGAACACTCGACGTGCTACGAGGACTATAGACCTTAGACCTATTCTCAATGATTAACAATGCTTCCTCGACCGTTTTACACAAAAAATTACCACCCGCGGCGGCATTAGGATAATCACGCTCATGATCGTTCAAGCAATTATAAAACGTGTCTATTTGATGCAAGTCAGAAAAACCATGATGAGGACATTCGTGAAACATTTCCTTAAACCTATTCCAAGCCGTTGAAAAACTCTCATTATACTCTTGTGAAAACTTTGTAATCTCGTTTTTCAAGTGCGTAGTCTTAGAGGGCGGAAAAAATTGGTTCACGAATTTTGAAACGAGATCCTTCCACGTCAATATAGAATTGGGTGTCTCTTTCTCTAACCAAATTTTTGCGGGCCCCGCTAAGGAATACAGAAAAAGCATCATCTTTATCGAGTCGTTTGAGACGTCCTTAAACTTGCAAGTGGCAGTGAGACGATTAAATTGGCGAATGTGGTTATGAGGGTTGTCCTTTTCGTCACCTCGAAACTTGTTGTTTTGAATCATGGATAACAAACCCGTCTTAACCTCAAAATTCTCCGCAAGGATAGCGGGAATCACAATCGCTTCTCCATAACCCTCGGTGGGTGCTTGAAGCAACTCCATCATAGTTCGATTAGCCATGGGTGCTTCTTTCACTACAATGGGTTCGTCAATAGGAGACTCCTCACTAGTAGGAGTGATTGATTTGTTTCTTCGTTTACGAGCACGTATTGCTTTAGAGCGAGTTTGCATAAATGTCACGTACAACGAGAAGGCGAGCAAAGAAGATTATTTTTGGTGTTTTTAGTTTTTCAATTTTTTTGTGGTTTTTGATTGTTTTTACCTTTTTTGGATTTTTGGAATGTATTAGGTAGACACATATCTACAAATCTCCTCCTTAATCAAATCTCTCGATTAAAGAAGCCTCAAGGAATGAAAACGATCACGTGAAGTGAACGCCTTCGATGACTTTAGAACGATGGTGGAACACCAAATCGTTCAAGAGGGTTTAATCAATAGAAACCAAGAAAATATATATGATACTTAAGTAATACTTTGGGCGACAAAACCCTCGATTAGCTTTCAAGATCAAAATACGCACAAGCAAGCGGAGGAAACGAGTCAGCGCGAAGCACTTAAGAGCCTTTTTCCTTTAGGTCGTGAAATACAACCGCCTTATACCCACCTTATAGTTTGTATTTCTCAAAATCGAGCTTCACGAAAGTATTTATCTATTTTTGCCTTTTTCTTTGGTTTGAGATTCGAATACAATGATTGGGTAATGACCTCCCAAGTCAAGGTTGTGATTTCTCACGTATTTGGAGTACTTGTAAATTTATTGTTCTACGTATACAATATAGTAATAGTATTCACAAAAAACGAAAACCGATAATACGTATTAGTAGAGTGCTACTAATACAATTAGCTATTTATGGCTATATATAAAAACAACAATTGCTCAACCAAAACACAACACGACTCCCCGGCAGCGGCGCCAAAATGATGATGGAGTTTTTACCACCCTTTAGGAAAAGAGCAATAAATAGGGCAAGTGTGCACGACGATTTAGGAAAACCGTGTGTGAATGACCCTAAAAGTGAGTTCGTTCTCAAGGAGGCTAGTGCGTTGTGTATTGAATTGATATTGATTTGTGATTATATGATTGAAAAAGAAAGAAAGAAATGGGATTAGAAAATAAAGAAAGAAATGGGATTAGAAAAGAAAGACGGTTACGAAGACGAATTAAACTATGACGAAAAAGGCGATCACGTAAAACCGTAAATAGTACAAAATTAAAATTTTAACCTAAAAATTCCTAAAAATTACTAAAAATCCCCAATAATATTCTAAGAGTTTACAAAAAATCCAAACTTGCTAAAACCTTTTAATTAATTAGATAATGACTTTTTAATGCTAATTAAAGCCCTAAAAATCACAATTAATTATTAAAAAGCCCTAAACAAGATCTAATAGTTTGTAAACCTCAAAAATATCTTAATTAAGCTAAAAACTATTTTTAAAAATTTTAAAACCAAATTAAACTATTTTTAAACACTTAAAAACTATTAAAATCAATTAAAACTTAAATTAATTCTAGAAAATAATTGAAAAGTCCTAAAAATATTTGGAAAGTGACAAAACTCCTAATTAAGTGTCCTTAACCTAGGAAAAATGTAAAAACTAAAAAAAAAAACAAACTTCAATTTTTAATAATAAAATAATATTAAAATATTCAAAAAATCCGAAGTTCATAAAAAAACTCTAAAAAATTACCAAAAATCTAGAATATTATAACTAAGACAAAAATGCAATCAAAATTTTCTAAAACCTATTTAATAATTTTATATTAAATTTTAAAGTTAGCTAAAAACCCTAAAATCCAATAAAATAAAAAATAAGCTAAACTGAAAACTTAAAAAGCTGTAAACCTCAAAAATATAATTCAAAACCTAAAAACTATTTTTTCAGATTTTTAAATTACCTTTTTCTATTTTTTAATGACTTTTTAAAATTAAAACTTAAAATAATCCTAGAAAATTAATTAATAAAGGGAAAAATAAACTTTTTAAACAGAAAAGTCAAAAAAACTAATACAAACCTAAGAAAAATACTAACTGGTAAGAACCTTAAAGAAATAAGCTGGAAAAAGCTTATTTATAAGCTGCTAATTAAAATAAGCTACAAAACAAATGCCCTTAAGTAATATTTGAAATGAACCTTGTTCATAGAAAAGCACTTGGATCACTGGTTAACACGTATAGTCCTCTAACGAGGGGTCCCGTGTTCGAGCCCAGGCCAAGGAGCTTTTTGCAAAAACTTTTACTTTTTTTTTACTTTAAAACTTAATCCAGTAACTTAACTCACTCCAAAACTCACTTAATCAAAGAAAATAAACAAGAATCAAAGCCTATGAGACCAAAAACGTGCCCATATATGCACTGGTTTCTGATGAACACAAAGTGTTTTCACTTGATATCTTCACAAGTGAAAACTTGGAACAAGAGGACTTGTCCTTGATTTTGGTGGACAAATGGCACCCCTACACTCAGTTGGAGTGTAGGGAGTCAATACAAACAAAAAAACAAGCACAAGAAATCACACAAGGTCAATCAGAAATGAGCAAACAAGTTTCTGATAAGGCTTAAGTTTCTGATGAATGTTGCTGATGCAATTAGCACAATAATGAAATTCAAACCTCAAAATCTTGCATACAAGTGTACCATATCACATAAAAACTATACACAATCCTAAACAAACCTATATCCTAGCACAGATCAAGGTTTCAAGCACAAATCTCACAAAATCAATCCTTAAATGCAGTTACTGATTTTTTACTATATTTTCCAAATTTTTGACTTGCAAAATGCTTTTAAACCCACTAAAATGAAATACAAGAGCATATATCACTTAACTAACACCAAAGAAGTGTGTGAGACAGGTTTTACTCAAGATTTAAATCATTAAACTCAAAATACGCCCTAATCCAAACACCCCTTTATAACTGAAATTTAATTGTTTTCAAAGCAAAACTATAACAAACTCAACCAAACTGATTTAAACTACTTGAAACATGCATAAAACATCTTAACTAAGCAAAATCCAGCACTCAAACAAACTAAAGAACAACTTCTACACAAAATCATGCAAAATCACATAAACTGAATATTCCTTTCAAAACTGAAAAAGGGTCAAGTAAGCTACCTTGTTGGGCCTACATCCAGGCCCAACAGTGACTGAATAGTCACCTCCAAACAAGCCCGGGCTTGTGCAGACTTTTGGTAAGATGTTTATGAAGAACTTCTTTAACAAAAAAATGGATAAAGATGGATCTTGTTTTGAACCTGCTAAGAGCAAATGACAACAACAAAAGTGACCTGGTATGAGAGCCAATGAGCTATAAGAATGACTTATTGACAAGTCTCCTTATAGCTTATAGCTTTTTAAATGAAACAGTGATGTTAAAAACTGGTTTTTAAGGCTTTCTGAAAATTTCCAATAATACTTAAATCAACAAATACCTCAAACCTTACTTGAGCTTGATATTCAACAAGGATATCAGGCTCATGTAATCAGTTTAAAGCACTTGGAATGGTAAATTAAAGCTGGTCAAACTTGAGTCTCCAAACAACAAAAACAGGAAAAGAAATTTTTAACTAGAAAACTTAAAATGCAAAATGAAAAGTAAGTGGCTCTTTTGTTTCTCGTCAACAACTCAATACCATTTCATTTTATGTAATAAAACTGGATTTACAAGGCTATGACCTAGGAGAAGGAAAAAAAGAACAAAAACTGAAATATCCTATGTGCCTTTATATAGAGGCTACAATTGATTCTAGAAGCAAAAGGAAACTTAAACCCTAATAACTTGAACTTCCCAAGCTACCCCTGGACGATTTTTGAATTTTTAGTCAAAAAAATATGCCATGTGATGATTCTTGTTCTCTAGTGAATCTACAACGTTCAAATGAGCTTGGGGACCAAGTAGAATGCTTGGAGACGTTGATGGACTGGCTCAGTTTGTCTTCAAGCTCTTGTGTGGGTCAGGGGAAGGTTGGTTTGTCACATGGGGTGAGATTGTGACGTTTTTGGGAGGTGGGAATGGTTTGGGTGAAGATAAATTACCCATCTGGAAGAGTTGGGGTAAAACCCCTTTGAATTAAATAGGTAATTAGGACTGGATTTTTTAGGGTTTATGTGTGGGAGGGAAAGAAGATTAGCAGGTTTAATCTGGTTTTGGGGGTGATTTTATTTAAATAAGTGTTTGGGAGGGAAGGGATTAAATAATCAGATTTGATTATTTAAGTTGGGTGGAAATCTGACGTGGGAGGGGAGGGAGTTGTGATTGGTGGGAAGGTGGAAGTGGGGTGACGTGGAGAGTGATGATTGGAGGGTGTAGGTTTGGCTGTCTGGCACAATTGGTCCCTCACTTTTCAAACTTTCTTCATGTTGTATAAAATGGCTATCAACGCCACTTTTACACATAACAACTTTGGGAAGTTGGCAGTTTTGGAACAAAAACTTTATAAGCTTGAAACAAGGACTAAACATGTAAATTCTTCAATATTCAAGGGTTGTTCTTGACATGTCTTCATACTTTAAGGATTTGACTTGTTTGTTGACTTCTTGGAGGACCATTATTGACAATTTAGTTTTGTTGAGGGACTAAGTTTGCCAATTCTTCAAAGTTAAGGGTCCTTTTTGTAATTTTGACAAACTTTAGGGACCAAACTTGTAATTATGAAGATACAAGGGTATAAAGTGTCAATTCTTCAAACTTGGAGGACCAATATTCATAATTATTCAAATCTTCAAGGGTTTTCTTTGGAAAATTCTTCATTAGGGCTTGGTTCATCGTGCGGCTTCGTTTCCCGTGTTCGTTTTTGCGTGATTCTTGTGATCTTTTGTCATTTTCTCAATATCCGTACCTAAAATACACAAGCAACAAACACAAGCATATATTTGGGTATTTTGATGATATTTAATGCATTTTAAGCCCAATTTGGGCGATGAGACTATGTATAAAAGCAGTCTCATCACTCGGTAATCAAAGACGAGGTGCCTCGTGGGGGAGTCCCATGCTTATCCTATGTACATATTATCGCTTTCTAATGTAGTAACGTGTGGGGATTTGTGCCCATCCAAAATTTGTTCCGTGGTTGTTTGTGAATTGTGGATTTTAGATGATCATGATCTTCACGAGTGGAGCCTCTCGTGTTCATGGGAGCACTCGATCGTTTTCTTTGAATACTTTCTCAATATCCATGATATATCCTTTGATGTTCTAACCTTAGGTTTATAGCACACTTCATAAACGGCTTTAAATTTAACGGTTACACCCTTTCCATGCTAGATTAGGCATTTGATATGAGCAAAAACTCATATCAATTTATCAACAAATCACCCTAAAACACAATAAAAATACCCAAACTTTGTGCTATAAAGCGGAATTATGTGGTATGTTTTGTGTTTGTGCTCAAATAGGTAAGAAAGATACATTTTCAAGCAAATAAAGGAAAATCAAGCTTAATTTGATGAAAAAGACAAAAGAGGATCAAAAGTGACAAGACATTAAAGACAAAGGACCTATCTTGACAATCTGCCAAAGATGAAGGACCAAAAGTGTAATTTTGTAAAAGTCAAGATCATAGTCAAATCTGGTCAACTCTCAAGTCAACTCAGTCAAAGGATCAAATTTGTTCAAGAATGAAGTTTGAAGGACCAAATATGCCAAAGAAATGAAGTTACTAGCTCAAATTTACAAACTGCCAAGTTCAAGGGCTTATTCTGCCATTTTTGGAAAGTTGAAATGAGTTTTATCCGTGTGTTATGCTTATAGCCAATGAGAAGGGAGGAATTTATGGTCCTGGATTGCCAACTCATGTCATTAATTACAGAACAGCCGCCAAGCATTTAATGGTTAAAATCCCAACAGTTAAACGCACTACTCATTGTTCAACCAATAGGAAGAGGCCATGCAATATTCAGTTTATCTGTTTTGGATTATGATCCGTGTGCACTTTATTTACCCACCCAAAACACAACACGTGTCCTTCTTCCTCAACCAAATTTACCAGGATCGACTTTGAGCTAGAGAGGATTTCAAAAGATGATTTTAACATCAAACTTGCTCATTTTTGAAGGACGAATTCAATGGTCACAACCAATTAAGCTGAAATCAACTCAAGATAAAACCCCCAAATCTGTTCTTCATCAGCAAAATCCAATATGCAGATTTTTGACACGTGGAAGCCTGGGATTGGTTCCAACACGTCACCAACCCTAACTTCTTTACTCCTAAAGTCTATAAATAAATGTTTAGTCTCATTTCTTGTAGTTGTAGAAAGTGTGAAAATCACACACACTTAGTTTTCCTCTCATCTCATTTCTTAGTTCTTAGCTTAACAACTCAAGAGTTTGACACACTCTAGAGTCTGTTATAGTTAGTTGTAACAGTTTAACAACCTTGTAACTACTTTTCATTCAATAAAATTCAAATTCCTATTTTCCCTCCAAAAGTTCTCATACTACTTACTGTTCATTACTTGCTTCATTGGATCATCTTGTTGCTGTTGATAGTTTGTTATGATCATAACCTGATCATAGTGAACTAATTGAGAAGATTGTAGCTGATTTGTTGATCCAGTTCATTTCTAGCAGAATTTGATGAATTCCAGTCCAGTTATGATGATTCTCATGGTTGTAGCTGATTGATTGGTTATTGATAAGTTATTTCTAGTGCTAAGGTGGTGGTTAGCACTAGAATAGAGAGCTCAACGCTCCTCTACTCCCCAAAGGCGGCCTTTGCATAAAGGTTTTGAGTTTCTGATTTTAATTCCACTTAATAGTTGATTGCCTGCTACTTTCCTAGATAATCTTGGTTGATTGCATGATAAAAAGTGTTATAGCCTTTAATTGATCTGATTTTAGTAAAATTGTAGCTTAATATAGCTTATAGCTTTGTTACTTGACCTGTTTTCAGTTTATCTCAGTCACAATAGCTTTGCTTATCATTTTGTGTTCTAGTTGTGTTCATTGCTTGTTACTAGTTATTATACATGTCTTTTTGGCTACTAAACTTAGTTGGATAAAGCTTTTAACTCAGTCTTATCATTTGCTTAGAAAGTATTCACAAAAATTCCAAAAAGAGTAGAAAGTGGTGTTTGGCATTAGCTTGAATTTGATAATCAATTGTTAGAAATTGGCAGGTTTTGGTTGATTTCCAGTTTACAAGTCATATTAAATAGTTTTTAGTCACTTGTTAGTCAAACTCTTGGTCAAAAAGGCAATTGGCCATCTAAAAAGTCTGGGCCAGTTTTCTTCAGGCTTTGTTTCAAAAAGTTGTGATTTTAATCTGCTAGGTATTCTTTTGTTACTTGATGAAATTACACCAAACTAGTTCTCAATTCTAGGTCAATATATGAAGTTTTAAAGTCTACAAGGAAAGTGTACAGTATCAAATAATCAGCAAGAAATAAGCAAAAGTTTAAGCTCATTGAGCAAATGCAAGTTACTGTAATTGGTGAACTTCTTTTTCATATCTCAATATCCACTTCATAAACTGGTCGATTTTCTTTCACAATATCATTCAGTAAGTGTTCCTGGTTAATTTTTAAGATTTTGGGCTTATTGAAAATTCTTGGTCAACGTTGGTCAACATAAGCACTCTTTTTGCTTATTTTAAGTTTCTGACCTTATTATTGGATGCTTTTTCATGATACTTAATTTCCCGTTCTTATTTTGAGCTTATTAATCATTTTCATCACTAAAATCTAGTTGTGCAAGTCTGGATTAGCTTATAGCTTATTTTGTGCTTATTGAAACTAGCTTATCAGCTTTTTAGTCACTTTTAGCAAATTTCCTTGGATAGGTCTAGCTTATTTCTGATTTTGAATCATTTGCAAGTGGTTTGGTCAAATTTGGTTGAGTAATAAGCTCAAACGAGCTTATTAAGGTTTGTAACCCGTTTTTGGTTAATAGTTTTTAAAAAATGCATTATAGTCCTTGAAGAATTAATCTTTTCTTAATCATGGCTTAACTTTCTATTTTTTAGGTTTTGCAACTAATCAGTCCCTAAACTTTCAAGTTTGTTTAAAATTCAGTTAGGAAATTTAAATTTTGTTGAGAATTAGTTACTAGTTTGGATAATTTTTATTTTAAGTCCCCATAGTTTACTGTTTTTTCACATTTAGTCCTTGTACTTTTAAGCTTTACATTTTTAGCATTTACATTTCATAGAATTTACATTTTTAGTCCTTATAGTTTGTAAAATTTACATTTTGCATTTTAATTGAATAAAAACTTGGAATTTGCACTGTGTTTTACATATAAGTAGACAATAATTTTTCATTTTGCAAGGCTTGTTTGAATTAGCAATAGAATATCCAAAAAACATTACCAACCAAGAACAATTAAAAACCCGATATTTTTAGGACTTTTAATTTATTAAGAACTGAGAAAAACGAACTTCAACTATACACATTTCAAATTACCTTTTGAGATTATGTGTGACGCTAGTGATTATGCGGTGGGGGCCGTCTTAAGACAAAGAGTTAATAAGCATTTTCAACCTATACACTATGCGATTAAAACCATGACCGGTGCACAACTTCATTACACTACCACGGAAAAAGAGTTTCTTGCTATAGTCTATGCTTTTGAGAAATTTAGACCATACCGTGTGCTATCCAAAACCATAGTGTATACGGATCATTCTGCTCTCAAGTATCTCATGACAAAACAAGATGCTAAGCCTAGGCTTTTGAGATGGGTTTTGTTGCTTCAAGAGTTTAAGATAGAAATTCGTGGTAAAAAAGGGGCCGATAATTTAGCGACGGATCATTTGAGTAGACTTGAGCATCCTTTTCAAGGAGATTTTCCACATCAAGAAATCAATAAATCCTTTCCATTAGAGGAGCTCATGTCTATCTCTTCCCAAGAGGATGCCACTCCATGGTTTGCGAATATAGCAAACTATCTTGTGGGCAATGTGCTTATTGAGGGTCTTACTTATCAACAAAAGAAGAAATTTCCTAAGGAAGTTAAGTACTACTTTTGGGATGATCCTTATATTTTTAGGCAATGTGCGGACCAAATCATTAGACGGTGTGTAGATGGGGCCGAGGCATTTAAGATCTTAGAAACGTGTCATAAAGGACCTACGGGTGGACATTTTGGGCCCAACTATACTGCCAAGAAAGTCTTTGATTCGGGTTACTATTGGCCTTCCATTTACAAAGATGCCCATGAAATGGTGAAATTTTGTGATGTGTGTCAAAGACAAGGAAAAATTACGCAACGTGATGAGATGCAACAAAATTTTATTCAAGAATGTGAGATATTTGATGTGTGGGTCATAGACTTCATGGGACCTTTTCCATCTTCTAAGGGAAACAAGTATATACTTGTGGCGGTGGATTATGTGTCCAAATGGGTGGAGGCTAAAGCCTTACCTACCAATGATGCTAGAGTTGTTGTGAAGTTCTTAAAGCAATTGTTTGCTAGATTTGGTGTACCTCGGTCCATTATAAGTGATCGTGGTACGCACTTTTGTAATGATCAATTCACGAGAGTTATGAAGAAATATGGAGTTAATCATAGACTTTCTACCGCGTATCACCGTCAAACCAATGGTCAAACCGAGGTCACAAATCGTGGTTTAAAGAGAATTTTAGAGAGAACGGTGGGAGAGCATCGAGCTTCTTGGTCGGATAAGCTTGATGATGCTTTGTGGGCTTTTAGAACGGTTTTAAGACACCAATTGGTTGTACTCCTTATAGGCTTGTCTATGGAAAAGCGTGCCACCTTCCATTCGAGTTAGAACACAAGGAATCTTGGGCTCTCAAGTGGGCTAACTTTGATTTAAACCAAGTCGGTTCACATAGGAAAGATCAACTTAATGAGATGGATGAATTGCGAGCCAATGCCTATGAAAATTCTTTGCTTTACAAGGAAAAGACTAAGAAATTGCATGATGCTAAGATCAAGAACCGTGAGTTCAAAGTTGGAGAGCCGGTTCTCCTCTTTAACTCAAGGTTGAAACTTTTTGCGGGCAAGCTTAAGTCGAGATGGTCTGGTCCATTTACTATTGCTCAAGTATTTCCATATGGAACTATTGATTTGTCACAACCCGATGGTCCAAATTTTAAAGTGAATGGTCACCGTGTGAAGCATTATTTTGAGGAGGACATTTCCGTTGAAATGGTCCAAGAGATCCCCATTTTCCCCATGAATTAATTCATTGAGGGACGAGTCGAGCTAGAGACTCATTAACTCAAGCATCGTATAAATAGGTTTAGAGTGTTGTAGGTTAGCAATAAAGGTATAGACTTGGTGATAAGTGTAGGGGAGACCTTCTTTTGTCTTCATGATTGTTTGTAGGGTTGCTCACTCATTTTATGCTTTGGAGCTTATGGAGGAGGCCCTTGTATCTGGTTCACTTCGTTACTATTGTGATCTTTCATTGACACCTAGTGCTTAAACATGAATTCACTAATAGTTGTCCTTTCCTTAACTTGGGTTAAGCAACGTCTATTCATTGTCATAAGTGTAGGGGAAGTTTTTATACTTCCATTCTCTTAAACATTGAGGACAATGTTTAGCTTAAGTGTAGGGGGGTCTTCTATCAAAGTGACCTTACCTAGAACTTGTCATTGTCTTTCATGATAACATGGAAAAAAAATTTCAAACATTTTTCAAATTTTTGATCTACTTTGGCCACCAAAAATATGCATTCATAATTTTTGCATTAATTATTTTTCATTTGCATAACACATTTGCATTGTATATATTTCTTCTTTTATTTTTCATCAAAAGTTGGAAAAAGGAAAAAAATATAATAAAAACATGGTTTAACAAGTTTAGACTTCTTTGACATATTAGGCCCGCCATGGATATTTTGACTCAACCCGAGTTTGCTTATCTAAGCATTCTCTAGCTAGTATCCTTAACCATGTAGTCCTTCATTGGTCTATTAGGCTAAGCATCCACCAATCTCATTCTTTGAGATTTTAAATTTGTGGAGAATGGGAAATGATAGAGTTGAAGCAATTATAAAAGGGCTAGATAAACTTCATGATAATTACTTGTGGCTAAACCCTTCTCTTCTTTACCTCTAATTTCTTCGCACGTATATATGTTAATAAATAATCAAGAACTTTTTTAATTGGTTTGTAATCTCTTATGCATTTTTGACTAATCATTCATGGTTGATATAAGTACGCCTTAAGATTCTAAGTTAGAACATTTTATGTGTACTAGACTTATGTCATGCTCAATATTTAGCGGGTGTTTTTCCTTTTATTCTTTTCAAATTTCTTAGTGAGGAATAAAGAAAAATAATAGCGGCTTATGAAAAAAATATGAGTGGCTAGAAAAAGAAAAAAAAGAAGAAAAAGAAAAGAAAAAAAATAATAATAATTATACAAGACTCCCAAGAGGGGCAGTGTGGTGTTAATTATAGTGACTATTGAGTTCCAATATTACCTTGACGGGTTGCGGGGATTTAATAGATTGATCCAATCCAATATTACCTTGACGGGTTGCGGGGTTGAAGATCCAAAGTCTCAAAAAGATGGCGGATGTAAATTATTGCGTGAGTTTTATTTTCCTTTCTTTAGCGAGTGTGTAGCTACTTATGAAAGCATGACATGAGGATTTTACACATAAGGCGAATGACTTATTACTCTTGAAACGGACTTATATTAATTGTGAGCGGGTTTTCAAGTAATAGATGAGAAGATTACTTAGGATTAAAATCGTGCTTCCTTATTTTTGGATTTTACATTTCTTATACTTCACACTTGAAATAATGACAAATTTTCCTACAAGCAATTTGCTCAAATAATGACCGGTTCCACATTTAATTGTCATGAATAAGTTGATGCACTTTTTACTTGTGAATACAATGATCCCATTTTTAAACTTGGTATGGGGAAAGTGAAACTTGAGGGTGATAAATGTCCATGGTACTCAAGCCCTAATCAAAGTCATAGAATTCTTTATGAGTTATTTCCATCAAAACCATTTCAAGAAAAACCAAAAAGATATAGATAGAATTGTATTTTGTTCATTGCAATGTTTAAATGATCAAAATCATGCATCATTTAGTTTAGAGTAGTGTAGATTCATTCCATATTGGCCAAGGTGAATTAATTATGAGGAGAATGTAAATTTGTGCTTAAATATATAGCATTGCATGAGGACATGACAATGTTCAAGTGTAGGGGATTTGATATGAGCAAAAACTCATATCAATTTATCAACAAATCACCCTAAAACACAATAAAAATACCCAAACTTTGTGCTATAAAGCGGAATTATGTGGTATGTTTTGTGTTTGTGCTCAAATAGGTAAGAAGGATACATTTTGTTGGGTCAAAAAGTTGATGTGGCAGAAACTCAAAAATGAAGAAAACGTGAAGTTATTGTCTAAGCGTTGTCAAGACTAATTTGGGCGTTGACAAGAGTTAATTAGGCGTTGATGGCCCAAGCATTGTCGTGTGCAATCCAAGCATTGTCACATGCAATTCAAGCATTGACAAAACGTAGACAAAGAAGCTTATGGAAGCTTCTATTTAGATAAACATGCAAAAGATATTCTGCATAAGTTTATTTAAATAGAAGATTTACTTGTTTATTCATCATTATCTCTTGTAAACCCTAATCCTTACACTATAAAAGGAACCAAGGGTCATAGGTTTTATTCATTCAATTCATTCACAATGTAAACCTAAAGTGTGTGTCGACTAGACGTGGGATTCAATGTATACACGTCTAGTGATTGTTGATTATTAATATAATTAGCAATCCATGTGTTTTAATTCATGTTTCGTGCTTAAACACCTTGTTAATGATTGTTGTTCTAATTCCGCTTTGATTATGTTAATCATATGAACAATGATCATTCCTAGTAGCTTAAAAGATCCGGAAACCAAGGTTTCCACAATTGGTATCAGAGCCTCGTGGCTCGTGATGCTAGGACCAACAAGGTGTTCGTAATGTTGAAAAGAAGAAAAATCCGTCTAGGGTTTTTCTGGACGTTTTTGTGTGCGCAGCAGTATTCAGAAGGTCATAACTTTTGATTGAACCGTTGGATCGTCACGATATTTAATATGTGTGTTCTACATACATAGATCTAAACATCCACCGGAGGGATTGTCGAGTTTTATCCCTAGGCAAAAGTTATTAAGCGTCGAAGTTGGCAGCAGAGGTGATTTTCAGTTTTTCAAGCTTTCACATAATATCATGATTAGGGTTTCTTTAAACCCTAAATCAATTTAAAAGCAGAAAAAATTGAAGGTTTGAGGGATATAGCAGCAAGAAAAAGAACACATGAAGGAAGCACATGATGGAATATGTGTTCTTCGATTCCAGTCACGTAATGACATGCGGATCTTCGGGAGTTGCTGTTTTAGACGTGAATCATGGCTGTAACAATGGTTAGATCGTTAGTAGCACTGTTTGATATTGAAGTGTTCACACGATTCCAAGAATTCTATTGGTGGACAATCTTGCGTTCACACGATTGAAGAAGCATTCACACGATCTGAGCCCTAATATTATGTTACTCTACATGCTAGTCCATGGTAAATTTGAGTCGCTTGATTCTGATTGGAGGAAAAACTTTGTGTTCACACGGTATGGAAGCTATGATTGGTTAAGCATTTGAGACATTCACACGGTCAAAGGAACAAAACAAGAGATGTTACAATGTGTTCACACGATTAAGATATTGTGATTGGATGATACGAGTCAACATGCGAAGAACGTGGCTTCTATTTTAAGACTTGAATCTTTTAAATGTTTACTTAGAAAAAATTTATTCTTATCTTTGTAATGTAAACGTTGACAAGAAAGAGTGAACGCAACAGAGTATTGTTTTGACGCTGAAAAGAATGAACGCTGACAGGATTTAAGGTTGGCGCTGACGTTTGTAATTGAGGCGCTGACAAAAAGGATTTTGACGCTGACAGAATAAGGCAACACTGATAGAGTTGACAGTGTCGTCCGATATATGAACTTCAACGCTGATAGGTATTGTCTGATATCGGACAATACAACTGCCAAAGATGTTGGATAAAATGTGATATTGGACAACACAAGAATCGCTGCTGTTGAGAAAATTGGACGTTTTTAGCACACAAAAAGGAGGAAAATACACACAAAGGTACATGGAATCTCCGTTTAATTTAGAATATCATGGTGATATTTATGGCTCGGATACTTTTAAATGGAATTAATGATCTTAAAGCGAGTTAGCAACTATTCGTGAGAATTTGATGGATATTTTAAACTATGTAATCGGGATAGCCTTGTAAAAGAGTTATCCGTTCAACAACTTTTACATATGGTATGAAGATGTGATTCCATTAAATTCGTCATAAAGAGGTGTTAGCTTAAGGGGAAGAATTCTTATGGTAAGTTTGATGATTGAAGAAGATTTTCGCGAGTTTGTGTTCTATCATATCTTAAAGTCGTGGCGTACCATTCACTGACTTTAAAGGTAACTTGTTCGTGCTTTACATGGTTGGTGATGAAGACTTGTCATAACACTTGAAGGAGTTACATTATCGTGCTCAGTGTCTCACAAAGGATGAGAATATTGACAAGGGATCGAGGTCTACTTATATCATACTCTATAAGTTCTTAGTCACATGGATAGTACAAGACATGGAACACAAGATTTGGTTATTCTACTTCTACATCAAGAATATCTTATTTATTTTTCTTCAAGATCATTACATAGAGCTACTTTTGGAGAATCTTCAACATTGCATACATTGTTTACTTCCTTGTTGATGTGACAAAAAGGGGAAGAAATACGGTGCTACACTTGAGGGGAAGCAATTTGAAGATCATGTACAACTTACAAGAGATACACATAGAGTTTTGCCACCATCAACTAGGGGAAGATTGTTGAGTCAAAAAGTTGATGTGGCAGAAACTCAAAAATGAAGAAAACGTGAAGTTATTGTCTAAGCATTGTCAAGACTAATTTGGGCGTTGACAAGAGTTAATTAGGCGTTGATGGCTCAAGCATTGTCGTGTGCAATCCAAGCATTGTCACATGCAATTCAAGCATTGACAAAACGTAGACAAAGAAGCTTATGGAGGCTTCTATTTAGATAAACATGCAAAAGATATTCTGCATAAGTTTATTTAAATAGAAGATTTACTTGTTTATTCATCATTATCTCTTGTAAACCCTAATCCTTACACTATAAAAGGAACCAAGGGTCATAGGTTTTATTCATTCAATTCATTCACAATGTAAACCTAAAGTGTGTGTCGACTAGACGTGGGATTCAATGTATACACGTCTAGTGATTGTTGATTATTAATATAATTAGCAATCCATGTGTTTTAATTCATGTTTCGTGCTTAAACACCTTGTTAATGATTGTTGTTCTAATTCCGCTTTGATTATGTTAATCATATGAACAATGATCATTCCTAGTAGCTTAAAAGATCCGGAAACCAAGGTTTCCACACATTTTCAAGCAAACAAAGGAAAATCAAGCTTAATTTGATGAAAAAGACAAAAGAGGATCAAAAGTGACAAGACTTTAAAGACAAAGGACCTATCTTGACAATCTGCCAAAGATGAAGGACCAAAAGTGTAATTTTGTAAAAGTCAAGATCATAGTCAAATCTGGTCAACTCTCAAGTCAACTCAGTCAAAGGATAAAATTTGTTCAAGAATGAAGTTTGAAGGACCAAATATGCCAAAGAAATGAAGTTACTAGCTCAAATTTACAAACTGCCAAGTTCAAGGGCTTATTCTGCCAATTTTGGAAAGTTGAAATGAGTTTGATCCGTGTGTTATGCTTATAGCCAATGAGAAGGGAGGAATATATGGTCCTGGATTGCCAACTCATGTCATTAATTACACAACAGCCGCCAAGCAATAGGAAGAGGTCACAACCAATTAAGCTGAAATCAATTCAAGATAAAACCCCCAAATCTGTTCTTCATCAGCAAAATCCAATATGTAGATTTTTGACACGTGGAAGCCTGGGATTGGTTCCAACACGTCACCAACCCCAACTGCTTTACTCCTAAAGTCTATAAATACATGTTTAGTCTCATTTCTTGTAGTTGTAGAAAGTGTGAAAATCACACACACTTAGTTTTCCTCTCATCTCATTTCTTAGTTCTTAGCTTAACAACTCAAGAGTTTGACACACTCTTGAGTCTGTTATAGTTAGTTGTAACAGTTTAACAACTTTGTAACTACTTTTCATTCAATAAAATTCAAATTCCCATTTTCCCTCAAAAAGTTCTCATACTACTTACTGTTCATTACTTGCTTCATTGGATCATCTTGTTGCTGTTGATAGTTTGTTATGATCATAACCTGATCATAGTGAACTAATTGAGAAGATTGTAGCTGATTTGTTGATCCAGTTCATTTCTAGCAGAATTTGATGAATTCCAGTCCAGTTATGATGATTCTCATGGTTGTAGCTGATTGATTGGTTATGGATAAGTGATTTCTAGTGCTAAGGTGGTGGTTAGCACTAGAATAGAGAGCTCAGCGCTCCTCTACTCCCCAAAGGAGGCCTTTGCATAAAGGTTTTGAGTTTCTGATTTTAATTCCACTTAATAGTTGATTGCCTGCTACTTTCCTAGATAATCTTGGTTGATTGCATGATAAAAAGTGTTATAGCCTTTAATTGATCTGATTTTAGTAAAATTGTAGCTTAATATAGCTTATAGCTTTGTTACTTGACCTGTTTTCAGTTTATCTCAGTCACTATAGCTTTGCTTATCATTTTGTGTTCTAGTTGTGTTCATTGCTTGTTACTAATTCTAATACATGTCTTTTTGGCTACTAAACTTAGTTTGATAAAGCTTTTAACTCAGTCTTATCATTTGCTTAAAAAGTATTCACAAAAATTCCAAAAAGAGTAGAAAGTGGTGTTTGGCATTAGCTTGAATTTGATAATCAAGTGTTAGAAATTGGCAGGTTTTGGTTGATTTCCAGTTTACAAGTCATATTAAATAGTTTTTAGTCACTTGTTAGTCAAACTCTTGATCAAAAAGGTAATTGGCCATCTAAAAAGTCTGGGTCAGTTTTCTTTAGGCTTTGTTTCAAAAAGTTGTGATTTTAATCTGCTTGGTATTCTTTTGTTACTTGATGAAATTACACCAAACTAGTTCTCAATTCTAGGTCAATATATGAAGTTTTAAAGTCTACAAGGAAAGTGTACAGTATCAAATAATCAGCAAGAAATAAGCAAAAGTTTAACCTCATTGAGCAAATGCAAGTTACTGTAATTGGTCAACTGCCTTTTCATATCTCAATATCCACTTCATAAACTGGTCGATTTTCTTTCACAATATCATTCAGTAAGTGTTCCTGGTTAATTTTTGAGATTTTCGGCTTATTGAAAATTCTTGGTCAACGTTGGTCAACATAAGCACTCTTTTTGCTTATTTTAAGTTTTTGAGCTTATTACTGGATGCTTTTTCACGAGACTTAATTTCTCGTTCTTATTTTGAGCTTATTAATCATTTTCATCACTAAAATCTAGTTGTGCAAGTCTGGATTAGCTTATAGCTTATTTTGTGCTTATTGAAACTAGCTTATCAGCTTTTTAGTCACTTTTAGCAAATTTCCTTGGATAGGTCTAGCTTATTTCTGATTTTGAATCATTTGCAAGTGGTTTGGTCAAATTTGGTTGAGTAATAAGCTCAAACGAGCTTATTAAGGTTTGTAACCCCGTTTTTGGGTTAATAGTTTTTAAAAATTGCATTATAGTCCTTGAAGAATTAATCTGTTCTTAATCATGGCTAAACTTTCTATTTTTTAGGGTTTGCAACTAATCAGTCCCTAAACTTTCAAGTTTGTTTAAAATTCAGTTAGGAAATTTAAATTTTGTTGAGAATTAGTTACTAGTTTAGATAATTTTCATTTTAAGTCCTCAAAGTTTACTGTTTTTGCACATTTAGTCCTTGTACTTTTAAGCTTTACATTTTTAGCATTTACATTTCATAGAATTTACATTTTCAGTCCTTATAGTTTGTAAAATTTACATTTTGCATTTTAATTGAATAAAAACTTGGAATTTGCACTGTGTTTTACATATAAGTAGACAATAATTTTTCATTTTGCAAGGCTTGTTTGAATTAGCAATAGAATATCCAAAAAACATTACCAACCAAGAACAATTAAAAACCCGATATTGTTAGGACTTTCAATTTGTTAAGAACTGAGAAAAACGAACTTCAACTATACACATTTTCGACTACGTCTCTAGTATGGGGGTGTTTGCACCCCTAGACTCGAAACATTGAGGACAATGTTTAACTTTAGTATGGGGGGGGGGTGAATAGATACTTGCCTTGCCAAACCTTCACACTTTCCAAAGTTTATCTTTTTGTTTATCATTTTGTTGCAAAATAAGGCTAAAAATGGCCAAATTTTAAAATTTTTCTCATGTTTTATAAGTGTTTGAAGACACGAATGTAGGTTTTCCGATGGCGAGAATAAGAGTAATTTTTGACTCGACCGTGCGTGTTGAGCACTTAGCTTTGATTCCTTAACTTCACATTAGGCTAAGTCTCTAAAATGAGGACGAGAAATGATAGGGTTAATTATAAGTTACTATGCTAAACGTAGAGTACTCGTATTCTTTCAAAAACTCATGTGTTCTCGTTGTTTGCTTATTCTCCCTTCGCTTGTAAATATTTTTTGCTTAATAAATATTTACTTAGCGGTTTAGTCTTGATTGTTAGGTTTCTAGTCTTTTCTAGTAGCTTCCGTGCAATTAAATTGGGAAGACATTAAGGTATCGCCAGCGTCACGGTTTTAAGTATTGGCACCCGAATAATCAAAAGCTTCACCCAATAATAAGATTTCAAGTGCTCACCTAAATCAAGCAAACAATTTGAAGCCCTACAAGGCCGAAAAATCTATGCAAAATTGAAAGTGAATCAATCCTTAATCTTTGAAGCTTTAAAGATCCAAAATTCGCCTTAGCGTGAGGATATACGTCTTTGGCTAATAAAACTACCGATGAGGTGGATAATAAAAGGCAAGGCAAGACCGAAGTCATAATAAAAGCTTCATGGCGAAGTTGAATAAAAGATGGAGGTAAACCAAAGATAATAAGGCCCTTCCGTTAGGGGGCGTATAAATGTCTTGGTAATAAGTCTCATGTTCAAAACCGTTATAAAACCGTGTTTATCGTTCCTTCTTGTTGACTTAATTTTTTGACATCGTTGTCTATTAGGAGGGGTTATTGATTTGATGGTCTTGGTTACACCGTTAGGACTCTATTTTTAGACCTAAATCTCTATTATCGCATAAGTCAAACAATGTATCCTCGTGAAACATTCAAGACATAATAAAATATAAGAGATACAACATAGGAAAATGGGAGGATAAGTACGTGATTAGGGCATATGAGTAGTGTTAGCATTACTAACTTATAATGAAAATGATCTCGTTGCACGCTCGGCATGGAATTGGGGTGAAAATCGAGGACGATGAAATTATTTCTAACGAGGCATTCACGTGTTCTTAGTATATGAACCTAAACGTCCCATTTTGCGATGACAATCATACATTATGTCTAAAACGCAAGTAGTAGTAATAGTAGTAGTATAGCTAGTTTATAATTTAATAAAAGTGAATAAAAATGAATTTTGGAGGTGCTACGATTCTTTATTCTAGCATTGCGTGAGGGCACGACAATGGTTTAGTATGGGGGAGTGATGAGACTGCTTTTATACATAGTCTCATCGTCCAAAAAGGGCTTAAAATGCATTAAATATCATCAAAATACCCCAATATATGCTTGTGTTTGTTGCTTCTGTATTTTAGGTACGGATATTGAGAAAATGACAAAAGATCACAAGAATCATGCAAAAACGAACACGGGAAACGAAGCCGCACAATGAACCAAGCCCTAATGAAGAAATTCCCAAGACCAACCCTTGAAGACTTGAAGATTTATGAAGAAGGGTCCTCCAATATGGAAGAATTGACACTTTATACCCTTCTATCTTCATAATTACAAGATTGGTCCCTAAAGTTTGTTAGTATTGCAAAAAAGGCCCTCCACTTTGAAGAATTGGCAATTTTAGTCCCTCAACAAAACTAATATGTCAATATTAATCCTCCTCAAAGTCAAACATATCAAGAAGGACTCCAAGTTACAAGAATTACAAATTTCGTCCTTTGAAAATATCAAAATTACCAAAAGGACCCTTGACTTTGAAGAAATGGCAAAAATGGTCCCTCATTAATTTTGACTTGGCAATTTCAGTCCTCCAAGAAGTCAACAAGACAAGTCAAGACCATTATCAATCAAGAAAATGCCAAAACAGTCCTTCAAGAATCACAAAATGGCAAGAAATACCCCTGAAAATACTTTGTAAAAGTATTTGGGGCAAAAGTGTGAAAAAGGAAACTTAAAATACAAAGGAATCCGGATTTTGAGTGTTTATTTACAAAGTGACAAAGAAAGAAGAATAGGGGGACCAAAATGGGCAGACAAAGAAACATACATATACTAGTGAGGGCTTGACACATGCCCCACTAACACCCCACAACCAATCAGATTGCACCATTCCTCCACATCACCCTCCACTCACCGTTTAATATTGACTAACTTTTCAAAAGTTAATTAATATTATAAACTGGCGCTAAACACATCTTAAACCCAAAACAAAGATCAAACCTGGTATTCTTAGTGTTCATACGAAAATTGAGTTTTCTTAATTGTGTAACAATTAAACCCTAATCTGCTCCAGAATGATGATTAAGGTGACCTTAATCACATCCCAACTTTCAAAAACTTTGCCACATCACTACCTTGGACACATGATTCCCCTGCTTTTTCATCTTTGAGCTAAGTGCCAAAATTGTGACAGCCATCCAACGTGTGTGATTCCAGCTTTCATCCTAAGCAATATTTGGACCATTGGATGCACTTTTGCTTTGCCAACTACCATAAAACAACAAAGATCAGTCACGTGAAGCCAAGAAGTTCAAAAAGCTCCAAGGGAAATTTTGGGAGATCACAGCTATTATGGTTTACGTTTTTTAGCACTTAACTAGTTCATTGTATGCCTATATAAAGGCCTTAGGTTATTACATTTTAGTTTGCTCTTGAATTTTTAGTTGTTCACAAATCTGTAAATCTCATATTCATATCAATGAAACGTGTTTGAATTTGTTGAAGAAAGCTCAAGTGCCACTCTTATAATCTGTTTTTTATTGGTCTTTGTTCATTATTCTTAAATCTCAAAACCTGTTTTCAAGGAGGTGTGCAAAAGTTTGCACATTTTCCTTCAAGCCTGATATTTTGCTAAGTTCTTGGTCTATCTTGGAATTCTAGGGCAATAAAGCTGATCATAGCATCCTGATATTGAGTCATCAAGGTGTGGTGAAGCCTATAACTTGGGGATAATCAAGTGTGGAGTACAAGAGTTGCATTTATCAAGGCTTTTCAACCTTACTGTTTTTGATATTTTGCTTCTAACCTTGTTGAATCTTAGCAGGCTTTGTTGTGGAAGCTTGTACTTGTTCTTGCTAGTACATAAGCTCAAAATTCGTGGGTGTGGATATACATCCATGAGGTTTGCATACTTAATCCCAAAATATGTTAAAATCTTGTGTTTTGGTGATATTTGTGTGTGACTTGTGTTCTTGTGAATTTTGTGGCTTAATCTTGTTCTAATCTGCTTATCTTATCTGTTATTGTGTTGATTTGGGCTTGGGTAACCTTAGAATGCTGTTTTGATTTGAAATTCTTGATTTGAAAAGTCAAAAGGGTGTTTGGGATTACCTGTCTTGAATCATTAGTTGTTAGATGTTTGTGTATTTGCTTGGTATCTGATATATACTTGGTTGAGTGCATATTGCTGCAAGTTTTTGGGTTTGAAACCTCAAATCATACATTGTGCTATAACTACTTGATTTTAACTGTTTTTGACCTAAGATTTTGGTAAAATCTTGAATTTATGCATGCTTAGGGTTAAAAGTTGTTAAAACATTATTAATATAACATATGTGATAGATTTGAGTGATTGAATCTGGCTTGTTGGTCAATTGCATCAGCAAAGTGAAAAAAACTACATGTTTAGTGTACATCAATAACTTTAAGTGCTAGAATCTTGCTTAATACTTTGAATCAGTGCATGAAACCTGTTTAGACTTGCTTATTTAAGTTTAGTATTGCTTGTGTATGCATTTTGTTAAGTTTGGCTGGCTGAATTGTGCTATAAGTGCTTTGAACCTAATCTACTTATTTGTTCATGTCTTTGAGTGATCTGGTGATTGATTGATTAAACTGTACTAATCGGTTGTTGTTGATTGTGATTTCTTTGTTGTTATTGACTCCTTATGATCCACTGATCATTTGGGTGCCTTTGTGTAACTTGAATCTCCAAAAAATTAACTAAAGACAAAAAAGTCAACAAGTCAAGCAGTGGAAAAAGTTTCCACTGCTCAACACCCAAAACTAGCCCCTGCTAGTGCAATGTTTCATTCAGCTTATCAATAAGCCATTTTGGCTTATCCAGACCTGCAACAACTTATTTTTTGTAATAGATCTTCATTATTTTACCCATTTGATTGAACTGGAGCTTATTAGACTTTGACTTTGACTTTTTGCTAGAAAACCAACTTATTTGACTTTTTCATAAGTGCTTATTTGCTTTTTCCAACTTATTGAGTCAACTTATTTAAAAACTTTTTGTTGATTAAGCTTAGTTAAGTCATTTAAAAGCTTTTGCAATTTGAATCAGCTCTTGGGATAACCTATAACTCAAAAACGACTATTTTATCGTTTTTTATAGATTGTTTTTTTGCATTTTCAGGCTTTTTCATTTGGCTTATTTAAAATTTCTTTTTATAGAAGTCTTAAGCAACTCAAAAGAAGCTTGTGTGTCTAATTTGAGCTTATGGCATCAGCTTATAGCTTAATGGGCCAAAAAGCCCATTAAGAATAAGCTGTTTGGTATAAGCCAACTTATTTCACATTTTCAGCTTTTGGGCATTTGAAAAGTTGTGTTTAAAATCAAATTTTGAGTCAGATAGGAGCTTTTGGGCTTAATTGGATAACATTTTTTTTATTGGGCTTATTTTGGCCCATTAAGGTGACTGCTTGGACTTTTGGCCCATTTGGAGGCCCATTAGGGGTATTTTGTAAATTCAACTTCATTTTCTGTTTATTTAGGTTAAATTAAGCTAGTTTGCAAGTTTTAAGAATTTTTTATAAATTTTGGATTTTTAAATTTATTTTATTAATATTTTATTATTAAAAATTAAAATTTTGATTTTTCAAGTTTTTACATTTTTCCTAGGTTAAAGACATAAAGTTAGGAATTTTACAACTTTTAGAATATTTTTATTGTCCTTAGATTAATTTTTATAACTATTTTAAGTTTTAATAGTTTTTAATTGTTTTCAAATAGTTTTAATTAATTTTAAAATTTTCAAAAATAGTTTTAAATTAAGTTAGGGTATTTTAGAGGTTTACAAAATGATAAATCTCATTTTGGGCTTTTTGTTAATTAAATTGATTTTTAGGGCTTTAATTAGCATTAAAAAATAATTATTTAATTAAATAAAAGTTTTGGGTGATTTTTGATTTTTTGTAAACTCATAATACATTATTTAGGATTTATTGCAATTTTTTAGGAATTTTTAGGTTAAATTTTTAATTTTGGTGCTTTTACGGTTTTACGTGTACGACCTTTTCGTCTTAAGTTTAAATCGTCATCATAACCGTCATTCTCTTCTTATCCCCTTTCTATTTTCTTTCCCATATTCATATAATCACATAATTAATCATTTCATTACACACACACATCAAGCCTACTTGAGAACGATCCCCACTTTGGGTCATAACTCGTGGTTTTCCTAAACTACTTGTGTATTTACCCTAATTACACTTTGTTTTCCTAAACAAGGTTGTAAAAACACAACATCAGAACTTCTTCCCAATTGTACATGGCCGAAAATGCCCAAGCTAATCCAGACTCCAACGTCGTCCCTGGTACGTTTTTACTAAACCAACGATATGCATCTGTCTTGTTTGACACATGGGCAGACCAAAGCTTTATATTTACTAAATTTAGTAAGGAACTGGAAATCACTCCCTTAGTTCTAGACCCCTGGAAAAGTTGTGACGGTTGACACCATCATTCGAGGTTGTACATTAAGCCTCTCCATGTAACAACTCATAAATTTCCTCTATGTAATATACACTCATGATATATATGAGAACTACTTTTTTGGGTTAAATTTCTGCTTCACTATATCTCAACTATGTAAAGTAACTTACATAGAAATCTAGACGTGCTTACGCAACCACTATTGCCAATTATATACATGATTACATCATGTAAACCCCTAAGTATGTCAAGTATATATATATCAAAGATCATTTTGTTAAATATTCAATCAATACAACATCTTATATCCCACAATTTACCAAAACAAGCATTATACCTTTACGGTTGATTCAAAAACCCTAATTACAAAATGAAACAAGTTTGAAGTATGCAAGGCTTATGTAAAAGCTACTTTAACTAAAGTTTATTGTGATACACTCATTGAATCATTGAGCAAGTATTCAAATAACCATTTACAAGTCATTTATGTATAAAGCCCTAATTTGGTCATCTTATGTCCTAAATCATGTTCAAACTTTCACACCACTCTACCACAAGGTACAAGTACTCATTTTATAGATCCTAAACCCAAAACGGTACCTCTACATCATGTTAGACTCCAATCTAGCACCTCAATCCAAGATTTCAACATGACCTAAGCTAAAACAAGTCATTAACCTAGTTTTACCCGGTTTGACCTAGTTTTCAAGTTTAACCTAGTTTAACCCAATAAAACCCTTAAAACTCTTGGTGAATCATTACTAAACCTCAAACACAATCCCCAAATCTGTCTAAACATATATACTAAGACCCTAACTTATCAAATCCTAATCACAAAACCATAGCAAACCCGGCATGACTAAAACTAGTTCATACTTATAATTTCAGAATATGACCAGCCAATAAAACATAGAATTTGGACAAATCAATAAGACCTGAGTATCTAGTAAAAGAACTAGGTTTTAGCCCTATGTCTTGTGGTCATTTTGCAAATTGAATCACCCCGATTCGACATCATATGAATTAGTTATAGCCGAAATGCCAAAGGTACGCAGATTCGGCATACTTGTAGTAAACAGCTATTATCTCAAGATTTTGTGTAGTAACCCTTGAATATGTAAAACCAAAAGTTGTAGAGGACTCAAATATCTATCAATTCTCACAAATTTGAGCTTAAACGGAGTCACGGTTTGTAAATGACAAACAATTTACCGGGACTATTGTTGGCTGTCCAGAAACAGCCATGTATAAGCATAACCTTGTTAAACCAAGCACCCTAACACCTCAAGAACCTCTATGATCAAGCTACTACTGATCCTAGCACCTTAACACACACCTCCCTCATGCTTAGCACCTCCCTACATCATCCTAAGCAAGCAAGAAGGTAGCTTACAAGCACCTTGCCACCACATGCTTCCTAAACTTCACCATGTGCTTACACCTTGCAAAGCTACATCCCTAGCTTGTAATACTCATCAACTAGCTTAGCCTTAACATCCTCCTAGCTTATCCTTGTCATGTACTCCAGCACTTGACACCTATCCTTTAAAAACTTAGCCATGAAGCCTTTCTTTGCCTATAAATAGCCATAACTAACACATAACTCTTCATTCCATTCTCAACTTCTCTAAAGCACTAAAAACTCTCTCAATCCAAGCACTAGCAGTAGCCTAAGGATGATATGATGTTCTAAGAAGGTTTACAAGAAAAGAAACCAAGAGTACAAGACCTAGAAGCCATTAACAAGTTGTAGTGATCATCAAGGCCTCAAAACTAGCACATACTCCCCTTTTCATCTTGTTCTTGCTCTATTTGTATTCAAGTAAGTTCTAAACACCCATGTTTGATCTTAGATATGTTATAGAACACCTAGAGATGTTGTTATAATGATTACATGCCTTATGATACCTTAAACATTCATGAAACTATGATTAAACCTAGAAAACCCTAAATTTTTACTACTTATGATCAATTTGATTTCAAAGTTTTAAACTTATTATGTTATTGTTATAAGATGTTCATAAGACTTATAAGACATATAAGAACACAAATGAAACTTTACTTTAGCTTTTGATTCATAAAACAAGTCTATTTTAGTGTTAAAACATGTTATGAAACTATTTTCAAGATAAAGGACTAAATGAGATATTTTGAAAAATATATAATAATCCTATAAGGTTTGATATTTTATAAACTAAATACAAATAATCCTTTTTATACATTGATTAAAACATATATAAACTCTAAAAACATTATAAATATAAACATAACTTATTATCGAATAACTTTTAAAGAAACCTCAAAACCTATTTTCCTTAACACACACACGTATCCTACTACTAGGGAATTTCATATTAAGATGTTCCATCTCGATATTACGTTCTGACTGAGTGGTTGGGTTTACGAGTTAAAGTGCCCTCGCTCCTCAAACGTTTATAGAATGGCTTCTGACATATGATGACCCGAATAGTGATACAACGATATTCATAAACTAATGAATCAAAGAAATAAACCTTTTTAAACTATATTAAACAAAGTTTTGAAACATAACACAACTTAACTAAATACTTGACATACGATACCTCAGGTTGCGTGGTAAAAGCCGTCTACCTGAGTCCCTCTTGATATCAAGCAGATATCCCTAACCTAAGGTGAGTTCATAGCCTCACTTTTAAATGCTTTACAAACCCGTGAGGGGGATATATGCTCTATACAGGAATACAAGTATTTTGGTATGCTATCCTGATAAATTATTGCACGAGTACCTTGATCTGCCACTATAACATACATTTCATGAACCATAATCACCGTAACGTGAACGCGAATATTGTGAATAGATCTATTTGGAGTGTGACAACTCCCGTTGGTTTGCCTATACTTTTGGCACCAATAGCACTATATTTGAGAACAAAGAGGGTAACCTTGGCAAGTTACGCCTTACTTCTAGTCATTGATTGGTCTGCAGTACCATCACTGGACTTAGAAATGTTAACGTGGGGTGTCATGAGCTCAGATGCAATAATTATGATTTTAACGAGTGTAACAACATATCCCATTGATGATTAAACTTGTATTCAAACTATTATAACTCAAACCTATGAATTTCACTCAACCTTTGTGTTGACTTTGAGCATATTTATCCCAGGTAACTGAAAATCACACGGACTATGGCACGGAGAGGCAAAGGACATGAGGACGTCCAATCTTGTTATCATTCACTTTTATGTTTTCAAAATGTTCTTCGGGACCTCTGTTTGTAAATACTCTGATGAATAAATGAATGATAACTCTCTTTTAAAAAATGTCTCTTTTGAGTCGTTTTCTATTATTGAGTACTGTGTATCATGAAGTAATACCCCAAAATAGCTTCCGCTGCTATATGTAAAAATGAGGGTGTTAAAGATTGGTATCAGCGCCACAGTTATAGAGAACAAGGTTTTTACCTTAACTATAACTAATTTTTGAAAAAAAGTCCTCCGTGCCACTGCTTTCCCCAAACGCTATATGAAGAGTAAATAACCTAAGTATATATGTATTAACTATTTATGTACTTATGATTATTTTTCTATCGAAACTATTACAGAACTATGTTTCCCAATCCTATAATCCCGAAGGAAGAAGTGAATTCGAATCCTAACTCACCAGATTTCTCTCGTGATTCGGATTTTTATTCTGAATCTGAGCCTGATTTGGATTCTGACTATTTCCCGAATCCTAACGATGTCTCTGATTATGATTTACCGGAACAATGGAATCAATACTTTATAGCTTCATTAGCTATTCAACCTAATCCTGAAGATCCCTATATGTAAGTCTATAATGAAAATCTCGTTATCCCACCTCAAGCTCCAACCACACAACCTCCAGATTACTATACTCCAGATGAACCTTTTCCAACTAATAAGAAAACTTGTTTTCCATCACCTACACCATCATATGTATTCGAAACAGGAGAAAGTTCACACAAATCACCATTAGAAAGGCACCAAGAATGGATATAAATGATCTTAAACCTCTTGAATGAAATACCCTTGGAACGAATTGAAGAAATAGAAAATGATATTTATGGTCTTAAAAATGGGAGGGTCCTCATTCAGAAAGACTTTAGGAGGTTAGAGATCGAACTAGAAAAGGCTAATACTCAAATCATGGAATTACAAAAGAAACAAGAACTCCATGCCGATGAAGTCGTACTTGCTCGAGTTAGAATCTCTACTCTCGAGATGATCATCGAAGATATCCAACTACGTCATCATTCTGATACCAAGATCCTCCTAGAAGCTATCCAAGACCTTAAAAACCATAAGTGAACAACACGAGACTACAAGACCCTAACGTAGTTACGGGTATGTTCCTTCTTAATCAACATCTGGCTAGAGTATTATTTGATTCTAGAGCTGATAAAAGCTTCGTATCTACATCTCTTGCTTCTAAACTAAATATTATCCCCATTAACTTAGGTACCTATTATGATATCGAGATGGCCGATGGAAACTTAGTCAGTACTAATACTATTCTCCAAAACTGTACCTTAACCTTGTCAAAACAACCTTTCAAAATTTATCTCATGCCAATTCAACTCGGCAGTTTTGATGTTGTTATTGGTATGGATTGGTTATCCAAAACTCATGCCAAAATCCTATGTAAAGAGAAAGTCGTTCATATTCCTATAAATGATGAAACTCTAATTATCCGAGGAGATCGAAGTAAAACCCGACTAAATCTTGTATCTTGTATAAAAACTGAGAGATATATATCTCGAGGTTTCCAAGTATTCGTAATTCAAGTAACGGAGAACAAGCCTGACGAGAAGCGACTTGAAGATATACCTATAGTCAGAGAGTTTTCAGAAGTTTTTCCCAAAGATCTACCTGGCCTTCCTCCTACTCGCCAAGTAGAATTTCAAATCGATTTGATTCCGGGTGCTGCAACTATAGCTCGATCACCTTATAGATTAGCTCCTTCAGAAATGCAGGAACTATCTACTCAACTTCAAGAATTAACCGATCGTGGTTTTATTCGTCCTAGTACATCACCTTGGGGAGCTCCTGTCTTATTTGTCAAGAAAAAAGACGGAACTTTTAGAATGTGTATCGACTACCGAGGTTTGAATAAACTCACTATAAAGAATCATTACCCGTTACCCAGAATTGATGACTTATTCGACCAACTTCAACGTTCGAGTATTTACTCAAAAATCGACCTACGCTTAGGTTATCATCAACTGAGAGTTAGGGAGGAAGATATTCCAAAAACCGCATTCAGAAATCGGTATGGACACTATGAATTTCAAGTGATGCCATTTGGGTTAACTAATGCACCAGCTGTATTCATGGATCTCATGAACCGTGTGTGTAAACCTTACTTGGATAAGTTTGTAATTGTGTTCATCGATGATATTCTCATCTATTCTCGCAATGCAGAAGATCACGCAAACCATCTGAGAATAATTTTTGAATTACTCAAGAAAGAGAAGTTGTATGCTAAATTCTCAAAGTGTGACTTCTGGATCAATGTTGTGCCATTTCTTGGACATTTGATTGATAATCAAGGGATCCATGTTGATCCTGCAAAAATTGAAGCAGTCAAAAATTGGGCATCTCCTACTACACGTACAGAGATACGCCAGTTTTTAGGACTTGCTGGTTATTATCGAAGGTTCATCGAAGGTTTTTCAAAAATTGCAAAGCCTTTGACTGAACTAACCCAGAAGAACAAAAAGTATATCTGGGGAAAAAATCAAGAAACAGTTTTTCAGTTGTTAAAACAAAAGTTGTGTGAAGTCCCAATTCTAGCATTACCTGAAGGAAACGACGATTTTGTCATTTACTGTGATGCATCTCATCAAGGTCTTGGATCTGTTTTGATGCAAAGAGAAAAAGCCATTGCTTATGCATCTTGACAACTTAAGACTAATGAGAAAAATTATACCACACATGATCTCGAACTAGGGGCAGTCGTGTTCGCTCTTAGAATATAGAGACACTATTTGTATGGTACAAAGTGTATAGTGTTCACCGATCATAAGAGCCTACAACATATTCTTGATCAAAAAGAACTAAATATGAGACAACGACGTTGGTTAGAACTACTCGATGATTATGATTGTGAAATTCGATATCATCCTGGAAAGGCTAATGTCGTAGCAGATGCCTTAAGCCGAAAAGAACGAATTAACCCACTTCGAGTCAGATCGCTAGTTATGACTCTCCATCTAAATCTACCTAGGCAAATCCTTAAAGCTCAAAACGAAGCACTCAAAGAAGAAAACCTTAAGTTTGAGAACTTAAGAGGAATGGACAAAACTTTTGAAATACGTCCTGATGAAACTCGTTGCATCAAGAATAGAAGTTGGTTACCATATTATGGTAATTTGAGGAGCTTGATTATGCACGAATCCCATAAATCAAAGTACTCCATTCATCCAGGTTCTGAGAAAATGTATCAGGATCTAAAGAAACTCTACTCGTGGCCTAACATGAAGGCAATCATTGCTGAATATGTAGGCACGTGTTTAACATGTTCCAGAGTTAAAGCTGAATGTCAGAAGCCATCTGGTTTACTGATACAACCCGAAATTCCTATGTGGAAATGGGAAAGAATAACTATGGATTTTGTTACAAAACTTCCTAGAACATCTAATGGACATGACGCAATCTGGGTCATTGTTTATCGTCTTACAAAATCTGCTCATTTCATTCCCATTCGAGAGATTGATAGTATGGAGACTCTTACGAGGTTATACATAAAAGAAATCATCTCCCGACATGGAGTGCCAATATCTATCATATCAGATCGTGATCCTCACTTCACATCTAGATTCTGGAAATCAATACAAAGTGCTTTGGGTACTCAGTTAGACATGAGTACAGCCTATCATCCTCAAACCGATAGTCAAAGTGAAAGAACTATTTAGACACTTGAAGACATGCTCCGAGCTTGCGTTATTGACTTCGGAAAAGTGTGGGAAAGACATCTACCGTTGATAGAATTATCCTATAATAACAGTTATCACGCCAGTATCAAAGCGGCTCCATTCGAAGCACTTTATGGGCGAAAGTGCAGATCTCCGGTCTGATTGGCTAAAGTTGGAGATGTTCAACTTATAGGACCAGAAATAATCCATGAAACCACCGAGAAGATCTTTCAAATTTGACAACGCTTACAAACCGCTAGAGATCGACAAAGAAGTTATGCCAACATAAGACGAACACCTTTAGAATTCCAAGTTGGAGATCGTGTTATGTTGAAAGTATCACCTCGAAAAGGTGTCATTCGTTTTGGAAAACAAGGAAAGCTTAATCCACGATACATTGGACCATTTAAAATCCTTGAACGGATTGGCCCAGTAGCATACAGAATTGAGCTCCTTGAAGAGCTCAGTACTGTAAACAATACTTTCCACGTTTCTAATCTCAAGAAATGTCTATCAAACGAATCTCTTATCATTCCAATGAAAGAACTTCAGCTTGACGATAAGCTCAATTTCATTGAAGAACCTGTGGAAATCATGGACCGAGAGGTCAAACAAATTAAACAAAGTCGTATCCCTATTGTCAAAGTACGATGGAACTCAAAAAGAGGCCCAGAATTTACCTGGGAACGCGAAGATCAGATTCGTGCTAAATACCCACACCTATTTTCAAACACTACTCCTATATCAAACTAAATCTCGGGACGAGATTTCCTTAAGGGGAAAGACTATAATAACTCAAAAATTTCCTCTATGTAATATACACTCATGATATATATGAGAACTACTTTTTTGGGTTAAATTTTTGCTTCACTATATCTCAACTATGTGAAGTAACTTACATAGAAATCTAGACGTGCTTACGCAACCACTATTGCCAGTTATATACATGATTACATCATGTAAACCCCTAAATATGTCAAGTATATATATATCAAAGATCATTTTGCTAAATATTCGATCAATACAACATCTTATATCCCAAAATTTACCAAAACAAGCAATATACCTTTACGGTTGATTCAAAAATCCTAATTATAAAATGAAACAAGTTTGAAGTATGCAAGGCTTATGTAAAAGCTACTTTAACTAAAGTTTAGTGTGATACACTCATTGAATCATTGAGCAAGTATTCAAATAACAATTTATAAGTCATTTAAGTATAAAGCCCTAATTTGGTCATCTTATGTCCTAAATCATGTTCAAACTTTCACACCACTCTACCACAAGGTACAAGTACTCATTTTATAGATCCTAAACCCAAAACGGTACCTCTACATCATGTTAGACTCCAATCTAGAACCTCAATCCAAGATTTCAACATGACCTAAGCTAAAACAAGTCATTAACCTAGTTTTACCCGGTTTGACCTAGTTTTCAAGTTTAACCTAGTTTAACCCAATAAAACCCTTAAAACTCTAGGTGAATCATTACTAAACCTCAAGCACAATCCCTAAATCTGTCTAAACATAAATACTAAGACCCTAACTTATCAAATCCTAATAACAAAACCATAGCAAACCCGGCATGACTAAAACTAGTTCATACTTATAATTTCAGAATATGACCAGCCAATAAAATATAGAATCTGGACAAATCAGTAAGACCTGAGTATTAAGTAAAAGAATTAGGTTTTAGCCCTATGTATTGTGGTCATTTTTCAAATTGAATCACCCCGATTCGACATCATATGAATTAGTTATAGCCGAAATGCCAAAGGTAGACAGATTCGGCATACTTGTAGTAAACAGCTCTTATCTCAAGATTTTGTGTAGTAACCCTTGAATATGTAAAACTAAAAGTTGTAGAGGACTCAAATATCTAACAATTCTCACAAATTTGAGCTTAAACGGAGTCACGGTTTGTAAATGACAAACAATTTACCGGGACTATTGCTGGCTGTCCAGAAACAGCCATGTATAAGCATAACCTTGTTAAACCAAGCACCCTAACACCTCAAGAACCTCTATGATCAAGCTACTACTGATCCTAGCACCTTAACACACACCTCCCTCATGCTTAGCACCTCCCTACATCATCCTAAGCAAGCAAGAAGGTAGCTTACAAGCACCTTGCCACCACATGCTTCCTAAACTTCACCATGTGCTTACACCTTGCAAAGCTACATCCCTAGCTTGTAATACTCATCAACTAGCTTAGCCTTAACATCCTCCTAGCTTATCCTTGTCATATAATCCAGCACTTGACACCTATCCTTGCAAAACTTAGCCATGAAGCCTTTCTTTGCCTATAAATAGCCATAACTAACACATAACTCTTCATTCCATTCTCAACTTCTCTAAAGCACTAAAAACTCTCTCAATCCAAGCACTAGCAGTAGCCTAAGGATGATATGATGTTCTAAGAAGGTTTACAAGAAAAGAAACCAAGAGTACAAGACCTAGAAGCCATTAACAAGTTGTAGTGATCATTAAGGCCTCAAAACTAGCACATACTCCCCTTTTCATCTTGTTCTTGCTCTATTTGTATTCAAGTAAGTTCTAAACACCCATGTTTGATCTTAGATATGTTATAGAACACCTAGAGATGTTCTTATAATGATTACATTCCTTATGATACCTTAAAACATTCATGAAACTATGATTGAACCTAGAAAACCCTAAATTTTACTACTTATGATCAATTTGATTTCAAAGTTTTAAACTTATTATGTTATTGTTATAAGATGTTCATAAGTCTTATAAGACATATAAGAACACAAATGAAACTTTACATTAGCTTTTGATTCATAAAACAAGTCTATTTTAGTGTTAAAACATGTTATGAAACTATTTTCAAGATAAAGGACTAAATGAGATATTTTGAAAAATATATAATAATCCTATAAGGTTTGATATTTTATAAACTAAATAAAAATAATCCTTTTTATACATTGATTAAAACATATATAAACTCTAAAAACATTATAAATATAAACATAACTTATTATCGAATAACTTTTAAAGAAACCTCAAAACCTATTTTCCTTAACACACAGACGTATCCTACTACTAGGGAATTTCATATTAAGATGTTCCATCTCGATATTACGTTCTGACTGAGTGGTTGGGTTTACGAGTTAAAGTGCCCTCGCTCCTCAAACGTTTATAGAATGGCTTCTGACATATGATGACCCGAATAGTGATACAACGATATTCATAAACTAATGAATCAAAGAAATAAACCTTTTTAAACTATATTAAACAAAGTTTTGAAACATAACACAACTTAACTAAATACTTGACATACGATACCTTAGGTTGCGTGGTAAAAACCGTCTACCTGAGTCCCTCTTGATATCAAGCAGATATCCCTAACCTAAGGTGAGTTCATAGCCTCACTTTTAAATGCTTTACAAACCCGTGAGGGGGATATATGCTCTAAACATGAATACAAGTATTTTGGTATGCTATCCTGATAAATTATTGCACGAGTACCTTGATCTGCCACTATAACATACATTTCATGAACCATAATCACCGTAACGTGAACGCGAATATTGTGAATAGATCTATTTGGAGTGTGACGACTCCTGTTGGTTTGCCTATACTTTTGGCACCAATAGCACTATATTTGAGAACAAAGAGGGTAACCTTGGAAAGTTACGCCTTACTTCTAGTCATTCATTGGTCTGCAGTACCATCACTGGACTTGGAAATGTTAACGTGGGGTGTCATGAGCTCAGATGCAATAATTATGATTTTAACGGGTGTAACAACATATCCCATTGGTTATTAAACTTGTATTCAAACTATTATAACTCAAACCTATGAATTTCACTCAACCTTTGTGTTGACTTTGAGCATATTTATCCCAGGTAACTGAAAATCACACGGACTATGGCACGGAGAGGCAAAGGACATGAGGACGTCCAAACTTGTTATCATTCACTTTTATGTTTTCAAAATGTTCTTCGGGACCTCTGTTTGTAAATACTCTGATGAATAAATGAATGATAACTCTCTTTTAAAAAACGTCTCTTTTGAGTCGTTTTCTATTGTTGAGTACTGTGTATCATGAAGTAATACCCCAAAATAGCTTCCGCTGCTATATGTAAAAATGAGGGTGTTAAACTCCAATCACCCGTTCAACATCGATCTGATCCCAGTAAGTCTTAGTAGCTTTGATATCATCTTTGGCCTAAATTGACTAGCAAGTATGATGCAGTTATCCTATGTGATCAAAAACTGGTTAGTATACCTTGGGGTGATGAAACCTTGATTATACGAGGGGACGGTAACCCCGATACAGTCAACACTAGATTTAGCGTCATTTCTAGCACCGACAAGCCAGGGAATACTTGGTCAAAGGATGTCCCATTTTCCTAACCCGTTTTTCCCTACGTGACAAGATAGGCAACCTTAAACCTGAAAGACACATCCAACTCACAATGGGTGTATTCTGTAGGGTTATATTCGCCACTTTAGGCAACCCTAAACCTGAAGGACACATCCAACTCACAATGGGTGTATTTTGTAGGGTTATATCCGCCACCTTAGGCAACCCTGAACCTGAAGGACACATCCAACTCACAATGGGTGTATTTTGTAGGGTTATATCCGCCACCTTAGGTAACTCTAAACCTGAAGGACACATCCAACTCACAATGGGTGTATTTTATAGGGCTGTGTTCGACATCCTTCGTAAAGAGGTGTTGAATGTCCCCTGTTTTTGTACAATCCTTTTTTTTTCCTCTTTGGGTCCAATTAGTTCGACAATACCATCATCCACTAGACTCTGGGAGGTGTAACTTCCTCCCTTTAGATGTCAAATTTTTTTTTGCAAACTTTGAACCAATGATAATGGATGCATGACCCTTTTTGCAACACCCCGCAAGGCGCGTACCTCTTTATTCTTGGCATCTTCTTTTATTTCCACCATTTTAGGTACTTCTTTTCTGCGCCCCTCTCACTTAGCCCCGTGGCGAATGAAGCAGATTCTTTGCAATTTCCTACCCAATCACCATCAACAATAATCTTAACCTCTCTGTTGGATAGAAGCCTTAGTACTATTAACTAATTTCTGTATCCCACCAACTCGAGGTATAATTGTAAGTCTTTCGCGTAAAGCTGTTGACATAGGAAGGGTTATAGTTAAAATATTCTTTTATTTTATTTTACCTTCAGCCCCAATTTTCACCAACGGGTGTGGAGATATAACCTATATCTCCCTCGTGAAAAGGATGCTGAAGTAGTGCACCCCCAGCTTTCCCAGCATATAAAACAAGCTGGCGTGTCCTCCTCGTGCCAGAAACCATCTGCCATTGGCTTGCCCTCGTAACCAAATCCACAACACCATTGGTCCTCTCTCAACTATTGGAAGGAGGTAGCTGCGACCCCCGTTGAGAAACCCGTATCTATCCATCCATAGTAGCAGTCTCCTTTACTGCTTAATCGGATGTATAGTGCGACCCAGATAAATATCTCTTTGCTTTGCTTCCTATCCATCCATATAATCAGTCTCCTTTACTTCTCAATCGGATGTATAGTGCGACCTGGATAAAGAACTCTTTGCATTACTTCCTATCCATCCATAGCAGCAGTCTCCTTTACTGCTCAATCGGATGTATAGTGCGACCCGGATAAAGATTTATTTGCATTGCTTCCTATCCATCCATAGCAGCAGTCTCCTTTACTTCTCAATCAGATGTATAGTGCGACCCAGATAAAGATCTCTTTGCATTACTTCCTATCCATCCATAGCAGCAGTCTCCTTTACTACTCAATCGGATGTATAGTGCGACCCAGATAAAGATTTCTTTGCATTGCTTCCTATCCATCCATAGCAGCAGTCTCCTTTACTGCTCAATCAGATGTATAGCGCGACCCGGATAAAGATCTCTTTGCATTACTTCCTATCCATCCATAGCAGCAGTCTCCTTTACTGATCAATCAGATGTATAGTGCGACCCGGATAAAGATCTCTTTGCATTACTTCCTATCCATCCATAGCAGCAGTCTCCTTTACTGCTCAATCGGATGTATAGTGCGACCCGGATAAAGATCTCTTTACATTGCTTCCTATCCATAGCAACAGTCTCAGTTACTACCCAGTCGAATGAATAGTGCGATCCGGATAAAGATCTCCTTGCATCACCTTCTGTTCACCCGTAGTAGCAGAAGCCTTCATTACTACTCAACCGGATGTATAAGGGTAACCTAGGTGTAGACCACTTCGTGTTTATGCCACCATCCGTACCTGAGAGAGAGAGAGAGTCTGAAATGAACCCTATACTTAGAACATCTTTCACTTAAAAGATAACTACGTTTTTAGTAGCTTTGAGGACAAAGCTAAAATAACAGGGTGGTGCTGTAAAATCCATGATTTTACCATGAATTAATATAATAAAATTTCACTCAATAACCCTAGAACAATCATTCATGTGTTATATCTCCTTAAGATGTATGTGAACTTGTCCATTACATACTTACACTTTTGTAGACTTGTCTATTTGCATAACTTGAAACATGTCTTTAAGAACTAGGAAAAACAAGTAATAAAGTTATAACTAGCAATGAGTGTACCACACTTAACACAATTTGAATATATACTACATTACGCATATGTAGCCATGTATATGTGTATGCAGACTATGGGCTTGCTTAATCTTTCTTGGACTAGCCCAAGATCTTGTCTACTATATTAAGCCCAACATAAGCCCATGACAAGCCCACCTTTTTCCCATTTTGGGTGGATATACACGGCACCCCCCATGTGGAAGAGGAAGAGATGTCTTGGTATGGGGAGAGGCTACACTTAGCACAAATGTCCTTACCAAGGAAATCATGCCTTTTGTATTCCTTCTCTCTCTCTTCCCTTTTAGCCGAAATCTCACACACATACATTCTCCATATTCTCATGCAATCTCTCTATCCTCTTCTCTCTCTCAAACAATTCGGCTATAAGCCACACACATCCAAGTTTTGAGCATTAAATCAACTAGATCTTTGTCTCATCTTAACTACTAATCATTTAGTAGTATCATCATCATTGGAATCACTAGAACAAGCCCTAGCCGAATCTATAAGGCCACAGCTTGGTTTACATTTAGGGTTTCTTCATCAATTAGATTAGATCTCTAATCTCCTTGTTCATCTAGATCATCCTTGGTACTTTTAATCAATAAAGGTATACTCCTTATACTCTTTCATTTCTTCATGCATGCATCATCATACATCTATAAACACAAGTAAATAACTTGTTAAAAATCAAGATTTTGTAAAGCCATGGCCATTATAGGTCACGACATATTTATGAAAACCATAGTCATGGTTAAAACTATTTAATAAAGAAACCTATGGCTTGTATACTGTATGTCTTAACTTGATTAAAAGTCATATGAAACATTTTATGAATCTAAATGTAGCATGAGTTACAAATCTTGCTTTATGGGATTTTGGTTAACTAATAATCATAGATCTCATAAAATAAACTTGTGTAACTTGAAAATCATGAAGACCATGACCTTAAAGGTCACGGCTAAAATAAATGATGAACATATGATTTATGTACTAAGTTTTAATGATGGGAAATGTATTATTACATATGAAATGGAATACTAAAATTCGCTAAAATGATTTATGTGAACATATTTAGCCGTGGGCTATGTATGACCTAGAATGGTTTTAAATGTACATGCATGCTTATATAAACCATAGATCTAATGATAAGAGTTAACCTAAACATGATGAATATAAAACAAGATTATAAAATCTTATGGGAACCTTGGGAGAAAACAATATAGTCGTGGGCTATATGTAGTTTTCTTGGAATAATGGTAACTTTGGAAATATGCATGTAACCTAGATAATCATGTTGTATTTTTATAAATATTTACAAGACTTAAAACTAGCTAAAATGTTCATCTTGGAAATACCAAGATTTAAAATCATAGCAGTGGGCTATATGTATGTATGTATGGACTTGTGACTTGTTTTCTTGATTTGTACATAGCTAGATCTTATTTTGGAGACACTTATAAGTACATGCAACCTTAAAATAAGTTTTGACTCATCTTAATAAGCTATGATTAATTATAGTCGTGAGTTATAAGCTCATATTAGGGCTTATGACTTGCATGCAACCTTGTAACACATCTAGATCTTATTTGGTACATCACATAAATTAAACACTAAGTTTTATTCTTTTATTAAGATTTAAAACTAAATATGAATAAGCTAATAATAAGCTTATAAGAAAATCCTAGATTAATACTTACATAAAATGAAAAGTAGTATTAATGGACTAATTAAGCCCATGCAACATTAGTCCAAGACTTAATGGACCTAATTAGCCCATTTAATAAATCTTAGTAACCTAATGGACTTAAGTTTATACTTGAGCCCATTTAAAATGATTAATGGACTCAAAATGTAATTAAGCCCAATAAATGTGTTAAAGGCCTATTTAACAAGTTATTAACTTAAAAATGTATTTAGGCCCACTAAATGGCCCATTAGATGTTTATCCCATTTAATAAGCCCTTATAATGTTTTGAATGTTAAATAAAAGTTTTTATAATAAAATATAACTTATAAAAACTTTTGGAGTAAAATGACAATTTATGAAACTTAAGGACTAAAACCGTGACTTATGAAACTTGTTTTGATAAATTAGTAAACAAAAGGACTGAAAATGTAATTATCCAAAAGTCTAGGGTTTAATTAATATCATCCGTGACATATTAAACCATAGGGACAATATTGGGAAGTTTCTAAAAGGTTATTTTGTCATTTTAAAACCCTTGGGACCATTGTTGTATTAATCCGAAACTTAAAGAAGCCCTAGGGGCTGTTTTGGTCATTTTATGAAAGTTATAAAACCTAGATTTAACTAGGGGGACTAAATCTGACATAAACCGAAACTTTAACAAGCCCTAGGCACCAAATGTGTAACAATTCGAAAGTTTACTTTGTTTAAAAATATGGAAGGACTAGTTTTGCCATGTTCTGAAACATTAATAAGCCCTAACCCTAATTCTGTTTTTTAACTTAGTAAAACTTAAACAAACCTAAACTATAAGAATTTATAATATAAATTCTTAGACTTTTAATTTATAAATTATTTTATAAATGTTAAATAATTTATAGGAAGTTTTAAGTTAAATAAAATATTATATTTTATTGTTCAAAGATAAAATATTTATATTTTTGCTTTATGAAATAAATTGTATAAACAATATGGACATGTATTACTAATACATAAACTCATATAATTTTAGGAAATAAAATTATATAAACGTTAAATAAATTGAATACTAATATTTAAGTATAACCTTTTTATGTTTACTTAATTATGAAACTTAATAATAAGTTTAAATGAACGATTATAATACATGAACTGCAAACGTGAACTAATATTTTAAGTAGGATATTTCATGTCTACTTATATAAGAAACTTAATTGTAAGATGAATGGTTATTATTAATACATGTATTACGAATGCAAACTGATATTAAAAGTTAAACATTTTATGTTTATTTGGAAATGAAACTTATATAGATAAGTTTAAATGGATATTGTTAATACTTGTACTACGGTTATTTAGATAAATGCCTTAGCACAAATGAACTGACTAAAAATCTGTATAAACGTACACATATGTTCTTTGTACTATCTATTAAGGCTGTACTATTTGATTAGGCATAACTTTTGGCGTGAGCATTGTTTAGATATTCGTGTTATACAGCTATTGCCAACTCCCAAGTGAGTTTACAGCCCCATATAACTATTGATAAACTTTTTCTTCTACGTGGGAGAAAACATGCAACTATTTTAAAATGGACATAACTAAATTGTATAAACTTGACTATGATTGACTACTTTAAAAACTGTTAAATTGTTGTAAATCACCTGTATGTTATAAATAGATCTATTAGGGATTGACCATCCCCATCTGGGTGAGTCATGCTCACTGTGCCTTGGCCGGGACAACATATGTATACCATGTTGGAACTGGGTTTGGGTGTCTTTTTGTAAGACACTACGTCCTCATCTGGTGAGGACTATGAAAGGTTAAGCTTCAGTTTCGAGTAATAGCAAATGTAATCTACTTTTTAGTAAGAATTCTTTTTGCATTGTTACTTCTATGATTAATGTATGTCCAAACTAATAAATGTTAAAACATGTAAATTCACTAACTTTATGTTGATCCTCTAAACATGTTTATCTTAGGAAAATGAAGTCAGAACAAGATATGTGCATGGACTAAAGCATCTATGTAATCTGCATCGTAGGAATCGTCAAGGGTTCCATTTGGGGAAAATGAACAATCTACTTATGACATGTTAAAGACATTTTTTATTTATTTGTTTAATAAACATGTAATTTGATTTGAATAACTCCTTATCTTATGATCTATGGACTATGTGCTATCGATCCACCCTTGTGAAATCTTCGTTGATAATTCTGCATATTTTTACCCTACCAGGGGTGTCACACCGAGCCTCGATCACGTGGCATTCGTGTTGTTGAAGAAAAGCTTGAAGTTGATCCACGTTGGTTTGATGCAAATCCTTATCCAATTTAACAGCTGTCACGTACTTGCTCCATTCAGAAGGGAGAGTGTTCAAATAATTGGTGTTTAATTGAAAAGTAGGGATTGCCAGGCCATAGATGTTGAACTCATTTATCAATAGAGTGAATCTAAAATAGTAATGATTTAGAGTCTCCCCGGGTACATATGCAAACTTATCAAACGTATCATATAGCTTACACTCTCGTTCTTGTTTAGTTAACGAGGTGCCTTGCATTAGAACACGAATTCTATCCCATAACTCTTTGGAAACTTTATGTTTACTGATGAGTTTGTAGACATCTGGAGGAAGGGCTTGGAGAATGATGTTTGTAGCTTGTTTATCACACTTGTCTTGAATCGTAGCATCTCCAGTTAATTCAACCGTTGTGCGAGGACGAGTAACAATACCTTCCGTCATAGTACCATATACCAATGGTCCATTGAGCACCGATGCCCAAATGAGATGTTCGTTCTCTTTATTCAACATATAAAGCTCCATTCGCGAAGCCCAATCCTCATACATAATCGTCTACCACATAAACAATACAATAATCCCGTGGCTCTGATACCATTTGTAGGATATTGTAAATCTTTCTTATATTCTAGAGAGAGAAAGAGATAGAAAGATGGTGAGAACACACACACTTAGAGAGAAAAAGTATGAAAAACACACTTTAACTATGTGAAATTATGAAGTGAACCACACCCTCTCCAACCAAGGAGAGAGTTTATATACCCAACCCCATGAGATGGGCTTGGGCTTACAATGGGCCGCCAGCCTACAGAAGTTGTAAGCTTGGCATGGCCTTGTTTGTTTACTATTACGATGCTAGACTACGAGCTACTAACTTATATATTGTTGGAGTGACCGAACCTTTCTAAATACGTAAAACGTATTTCCAACATCATTTGTTTTATTTTAGGTTAGATAGTTTAGAGTAGGTTTATTTTTAAAGAGTAGTAGTAGTTTTATTTTTTCAAGCTTTGTATTTTTACTTTCTTCCAAGCTTTGTACTAGCTTATTTTTAAGCTCTTTTAATTAATGAAATTTCTTCTTCTGGCTTATTGTCAATTTCTTTTAGCTTAAATCTCATTCTTCCTTTCTTTTTACTTTTAATAATCTAGCTTATAATTTAGGATAAGTTTTTATAACTTTTTCCAAATAAGTTAGATTTATATCAAAGATTGGAATAAGTCATCTTATTTCAAGCTTATTGTTGCCTTATATTCCTAGATCTACCTTATTGTTGGAGGATTTATTTAATTAGCTTTTTAGCTTTATAAATCTCATATTTTCTAAGCTTAGGCTTACAACTTATTTATAAGCTAGTTTTTAATTAGTTTCTTTTATATTATTTAGTTTACATCTTTAAATATTTGCAAAGTAGTTAATTAATTTAGCTTAAATTTATTTTTCATCTTAGTAGCTTAAAAATTAAAGTAGTTTCATAAAACTATAAAATTTAGTTTAAATCTATTAGTTTTTTAAATAAATTAAGTAGATCTATAATTTTTAGCTTTAAAATTAAAATTATTTTTATAAAACCTTTAAAATAGTTTAGATCTCTTAGTATTCATCATAATCATATATTAATTGTTGCTTATTATCCTAACCTCTTTTGTTCTTTTGATCTCGCCAAATCTATTTATTACTTTTGATGGGAAGCTTATTGTTTTGATAGATTAGGTTGGTAGATGAATTATTTAATGCATTTGGTTGGTGATAGTTGTAGTAGTTGCGATGTTTTGGTTTGATTTGGTCGGTCGTGTACTTTACGGGCCATATTTTATTAATTTGGTAGGCCGTGTACTTTACGGGCCATAAATTATTGATTATGTTGATGTTTTGTTAAGAGAGTTTCTTCGGAACACGGGTACTAAGTTCTCTCCTTTCTAATTATCTAGCTTTATCGTTTTAGCTTAAATAATTAGATTAATTTAGTTTAAATTGTTTTTAAAAAATATCTATTTTATTAAAATTGTTTATTAATTAGTTTTAAAAGTTTTTTTTGTTTTTAAAATTGTTTTAAAAAGTAGTTTTCATTTAGACAAGCTTAGTTTTAGTATAAAGTTTACACCTTTTGTGATTATTAAGCTTATTAGTACATAAAGCTTCAAGCTTAATGATCTAATAAGATTAATAAGCTAAAAAGGTTATAACTTTATGCTTTAATCTTAAGTTTATCTTTGCGATTTAATTTTTGTCATTTTTTACTTGTTATTACGTGCTTGCATTTAGATTAATTTTGTATTTAGATTAATTTATATTTATAATTATAGTTTAGTTTTGTTGCATCTAGATTATAAATTGTAGTATAATTTTATAGCATTTTAGATTTATTTTTTGTGAACTATTTCCTCTTTTATTTTTATATATTCCTTAGCCTAAAAGTATATTCCTAGTTTTTTGTTTAATTAGAAATAGATAACCAAACAAGCTATTATTTACCAAAAATAATTAATGTCTTAACGATAAAATTGGATTTCAATTCGAGTCGAGTCTAGGAGAAAAAGATATACTTAAAAACAACCATTAGGGTTCCTCAATGAAGGTAAGATCTTCACGAATCTGTTCAAGAGGATACTAAACCATGTGAAGCGGATGATACTTGTATCCACTGAGTAAAGACACATGGAAAACGTCATGAACGTGAGAAAGCTGCATAGGTAACACTAAAATATATGATACTTCACCGACTCTCTCGATGATATCAAATGGTCTGATGAATTGAGGACTGAGTTTTCCTTTGATTCCAAAACGTCTAACACCACGTGCCGTTGATACCTTAAGAAAGACATGACCTCCCATGTTGAAATGCCAATCCCTAAGATGCTTGTTGGCATAACTCTTTTGGCGTGCACGAGCTTCTTGCAGTTTCGCCCTAGCTACGATGACTTTCTCGTTGGTCAACTCTATCATCTCCGGACCTTCAAGTGTTCGCTCACCAACCTGATCCCAGCAGATTGGGGCGCGACACTTCCTGCCATACAACATCTCAAACGGTCTACACTTGATGTTAGCGTTCCAACTTTTGTTGTATGCAAATTCTACCAAGCAGATATAATCGTCCCAGCTTCCTGTCCATTCCAAAGGACATGCTCGAAGCATGTCCTCTAATGTCTGAATGGTACGATCCGACTGTCCGTCTGTTTGAGGATAAAAAGCCGTGCAAAGCTTAAGTTTCATACCCCAAGCTTTCTGCAGACTCCTCCATAATCACAAAGTAACCCGAGGATATCTGTTCGAGACAATGCTGTATAGAGCACCATGATGTCTCATGATCTCCTTATTATAAGAGTAAACCAATTTGCTAACTGTATCATCCTTGTGGATCGATAAGAATGAGCCGATTTGGTAAGTCGGTCAACGATAACCCAAATTGCATCATGCTTCCTCTTGGTCTGAGGAAGTCCGGTGACAAAATCCATGGTGATCTTGTCCCACTTCCATTCTAGAATGTCTAATGGTTGTAGTAGACCACGAGATCGTTGATGCTCGATCTTAACCTGCTGGCAGGTAAGACATTTATATACATAGGTAATAATATCCTGTTTCATACCACTCGACCAAAAATACTGCTTGATGTCGTGGTACATCTTGGTTGAACCAGGAGGAATGGAGAATCGGGAGCTATGAGCTTCAACCAATAATGCTTCCTTGTGTGTAAGATCATCATGAACACAAAGTCGAGTGCACTGCCATAAGATACCGTCGTCATCTAACCGAAACTCCGTCTGCTGCTCTAAGTTTTGAATAATTGCCCAGATTTCACCATCATCCTTCTGAGCTTCCTTGAACTTAAAGAGTAAGTCAGGCTCCACTATAAGATTAGCCCAGTAGCCATGCTGTCCACGTACCATTATCTCAATATCTTGTTGCTCCAAGTATCGTATAATCTCGTCCTCTATCTTGATGCCGTTAATCATACCCGACTTTATACTAAGAGCATCTGCCTCTACATTCGCCTTTCCGGGATAATACTGCAGATTAATGTCATAATCCTTCAACATCTCTAACCACCTTCTTTGCCTGATGTTCATTTCACGTTGAGTGAAGATGTATTTCAGGCTCTTGTGATCTATGAAGATATCACATGATTCGCCATATAAGTAGTGCCTCTATATCTTTAGTGCAAACACGACTGCTACAAGTTCCAAGTCATGCGTATGGTAGTTCTCCTCATAAGGCTTATGTTGTCGTGATGCGTAAGCAATCACTTTCCCATGTTTCATGAGAACACAGCCAAGTCCCTTCCCTGAAGCATCACTATAGATCTAAAATCCACCTGTACCATATGGGAGAGTAAGAATCGATGCAGATACCAGCCTCTGCTTTAGGCCTTCAAAGCTCTTATCTCTTTCTTCAGTTCAAACGAATTTCTCCTCTTGCCGCATCAGTTTGGTCAATGGCAGTGCTAATCGGGAAAAGTTCTCTACAAACCCACGATAGTAACCAGCTAAGCATGGAAAAGTACGAACTTCAGTTGCTGATGTCGGTCTCGGCAACTTAGTAATAGCCTCAACCTTTGCAGGATCCATGGTTATTCCCTCTGTGGATACAATGTGGCCCAGAAATGCCACTTTACTCAACTAGAATTCACATTTGGAGAACTTGGCATACAACTGCTTCTGGCGAAGTATCTGTAATACTGTACGAAGATGGTCTATGTGTTCCTCCTTTGACTTAGAGAATATCAGAATATCGTCAATGAAGAACTTGTCCAGAAACTCATGGAAGATACGGTTCATCAAGTCCATGAAAATTGCTGTAGCATTGGTAAGGCCAAATGGCATGACTACAAATTCATAGTGTCCATAACGTGTACGGAAAGCATTCTTGGCGATGTCCTGCTCTTTCACCCGTAAATGATGATAGCCCGACCTCCGATCAATCTTGGAGAAATGTTTGGCCCCTTAGAGTTGGTCAAACAGGTCATCAATGTGTGGCAAAGGATATGGATTCCTTGTGGTGATCTTATTAAGCTCACGATAATCATTGAAAAGACGCATATTGTCGTCCTTCTTCTTTACGAATAAAACAGGTGCACCCCATGGAGATGCACTAGGTCGGATGAAACCTCGTTCCAAAAGTTCCTGTAGTTGTTCCTTCTATGCGATAAGGAGCCTTGGAAATTGGCTCAGGTCCTGGGATAAGCTCAATATTAAACTCTACCTCTCGAGCAGGTTGTATGCCCGGAAGTTCTTCTGGAAACACGTCGGGAAATTATGACATGATTGGCTGATTCTAGGTGGATGGAGATTCAACCTCCATATCATGAACAGTAGCTAAGTATCCCTCGCAACCATGTGACACTAATGCACGTGCTTGTAAGGTTGAAATTATTTGTACAAACCTTCCGGGTATAAAACCTTTGTGAATTTACTCTGGTGCGTTTACATCACCGAAGATGACCCGATGTAAATGGCAGTTAATGGTGGCGTGGTGTTTGGATAGCCAGTCCATGCCTAATATCATGTCAAAATCGCACATGTCCCTTGGAAGTGCGTCAACTGGACGAATTTTATCGTCAAACTCAAGGGGAAGACCCTTGTACCTATGTGTGCTGCGTACATAGTCTCTTAAGGGCGTGGAAATGTTTAAGACATTTTCTAATTAATACATGACTTTTGCTTAGCATGTGTGTACTCGATATCGTTCTTGGTATCTAATCGAATTGATCACGGTTATTGGTGGAATAGTCGATAATGGTCACTAAAAGGGGGAGTTGATTTTCTATTCTATTAGAAAGGGTAAGTGCAAAACGTAATTAAAATAAGGTAAAAGCAAATCTAGAAAAACTAAATTAAAGCTTTGAAAACTTACCTAAAAATTACTAGAGGAAAAGTAAAATTCAAAAACTAAGGGAACAAAACAATAAACATGAACCAGATCGCAACATGGATCGCACTCAGATCGTTGTCTACGATCGTAGCTTAGGAATCAGATCGCACTCAATGCGATGGAGAAGAGTGATCACACTAAAAAGGTGAGGGATCCACTCACTGATCGCAGCCACGATCGCAACAAGTGGATCATGGTCTGATCGTAACAATAATGATCGCAATCAATGCGATCGTAACAAGGAAATGTGACACGATCGCACCCACAGATCGCAATGAGTGATCGTGGTGAATGATCGTAGCCAGGGAAAGAAGTTATGATTGCACTCAATGCGATCGTAGCCAAGTGATCGAAACCAAGTAAAACCCTTCTAAGATCGCAAAGGGATCCAAAGAGTAACAAAGCTTAAACGAATAATCTGTTAATCCAAAAAGCACTTGCCAACTCTTAGCCAAGGATAAATAAGCACAATTCGAAACCTTTTGGAATACTAAGTACTGGAACCTTCTAAACCGAACTTTAACAAGATAAAACCGTTAGAAGAGCTTAAAAGTAAATAAGCTAAACATACAAATAAGCCAATAAGCACAAAGAGCTTAAAGCTTAAACGTATAAGAACTTATATAGGAATAAAAAGATGAGTTTTTTAATCACTTAAACATCAAAATCAACCACGGATCATTAATATTTCGGATTAATAAACAAAAAGCTTAACTTGATCTTGTGATTAATGAAATCCAAATACAAGGATGATTAAAAGCTTAAACTTGAATGATAAAAAATGAAGAAAAGATGAAACTTAGTGAGAGAAAGTTTAACACTTTCTCTCTCTAAGAACTAGAAAGAAAAAATGAAAAATGAAAACTAGCTAACTCTAACACCCTCCTAATGTGTCATTAGGAGGGTATATATAGGGAGTGGGGAGTGCATGTGTGCTTCCTTCTTTCTTTCTTTCTTCTTTCTCGTCTTTTCGTCTTCTTAATTCTTCGACTTTTTCGACTTTGTCTTGGGATTAATTAAACTCGTCTTGTAATTTCTTAATTATTTAGACTTGAGTTCTTCGGCTTTATTAAACTTCCGTCTTTAGACTTTTTCTTCGATAGATATTTAGAATAGGTCTTGGACTTCCGTTCTTTTTGCACTCTTGATCTTTTGACTTCGTCTTTTGTCTTTTTCTTCGATAAAAGACCGTGAAAGCCCGTGTTTTCTTCCTTTTTCATCTTTTGTTCCTAAAACACAATAACAACACAAACCACACATAATTCCGACTTTTACGACATAAAATATACGTTTTGGTCTTGTTATTATTGGAAATAAGTGGTAAAAGGATAAGTGTTTTCACACTTATTAAATCCCCTACACTTGACCATTGCAATGTCCTCATGCAATGCATTAATTTCAAAGCACATATTACATTTCTCATCATAAATAACCCACATTTACCTTTATTAAATACTAATCTTTAAGGAAACTAAAAAGATAGAAATATGTACAAAACAAGTAAAGAAATCAAAGTCTTACATTGGGATTTTGGCAGTCATGAATGTTCATCATCCTCAAATTTCACGTTCCCCATACCAAGCTTAAAAACGAGATCATTGTTATTATAAGTTAGCAAACTAACACGAACTCATGTGGCCCAATTATTCACTTAGACTCCTTTATTCCTAGTTGTATCTCTTATATTTTAATTTTGTCTTGAATGATCACGAGGATGCATTGTTTGACTTATTTCGATAGTTATTTAGGCTGAAAATAAAGTGGGACGATTTAATCAATAGTTAGCTAAAGGACAAAATATTTTAAAACTGCTTCTCGGGACATCTTAAAGTTCATATCTTGGCATAACTCGCTTCACGATTTGAGACCTTTCTCGGACCGATATTTGGCAGCGACTTCATACTTCGAATCTTCAGAGACGTTCTTGAAATTATGGTCTTCTCTTCATAATAGGAATTTCTTCACTTGAAGTTTTTGAGTGATTCTTCATACTTGGACCACGACTTCTTCATTTTTCTCCAATCTTTATTTTGGACTTTGATATACAACGATCCGCCTCCTTTTAGGACTTGGATCTATTTATCCTCATACCTTGTTAGGGCCTTTTTGGATAGACTTTTCCATGATCTTTTGGGGAGTATTTGCTTTTCGTCGTGTGTCTCGATCCTTCATATTGATTTTCTATAAATGATTCTTCACATAACTTTTGGATCTTTAGCAACAAAATGTAGCCCTCATGCCTTGTTAGGGCCTTTTCGGACTCGCCAATCTTCGCATCCCGCATCAATAAGTTATGCCTTGGCTATGAACTCTAATTAATACCGAGCAACTTTTAAACGATCTTGTGCTAGAAGCTAAGTAACTTTTCAAATCGTACAACCTTATTTATTGCAGATATATTTATTAGCAAGCGATGGTTGAAAAATCTTATAATCAACTCACATAAATTCACGAGAGAATACCAAACTTATAATTGACTCTATCATCTCTCGTTCTCCACAGTTTAAAATCTCAAGGAATGAGACTCGTGGATGCTTAGCCATTTAAATCAAAGTTTTGGGTTTTCGAGTCATCTATAGGATCTTGCAAATTCTAAGACTTTTTCAAGTTTAGAAATCGCGTTTTAAAGTTCCCTTGATAAACAACTCTCTAGGATCAATAATAGGAACTTGCGAAAAGTTCTTGTTCTTAACCTGTGACAATCCGTCAATTTATGGTTTATATTTTATTCTCAATATTAATTTGAAAACATTATTTAATGTTATAATATGAACTCACTTATTTTTGGGAAGAAATTTGGATTTTTCTTCTTGAAGTAGCATCAAGTACGTTTAAATCGGAGGATTCTACGTTACGTGCTTACGTTTACATACACCGTTTTTGGTGACAGTCCGACATTACAGAAAATAAATTTATCCGTGAATATTATTTTGGGATTTTAAATTTGTGTTGGTTCATAAACTCACAAATTTACGAGAAGAGATTAGGACTTACGATTATAATTTAACGTCCTTTACGACTAAACCGGAAACCTTAGGATTACGTACTTACGTTTTTGAACTCCGTTTTTGATGAGACAATTTTTATTAGATTCGTTTTGTGCCGTTGATTCAAATTTTATAAAAACGTTTTTCATAAAACGACCCGAGGTCACGCAAATCGAGGAAACTAGAATCGAGGAATACCCATAAATTAGCGGGATGGGACAAAACAAATTTATCCCACCCACTAAAAGGGACAACCAAAAAGAGGACACCACATCATAAGATGTGGCACCCTTTTAGCAAGAAAGCTAACACATGTTAAGCATAAGCTTAACATGTAAGCTAACCTTACATAAAACCACAAAACCACTTCATTCTTACCATTTGCACTAGCTACTCATGCAAACCACTCAACAAAACTCTCTCATCCTTCCTCTATCTCTATATTTCGTCCCAAAATCACCAACAACAACCCTCATTTGATCTATTTTAGCCATAAAATCATGTGTTATTCATACACATGATGATGCCCCTTTGAATACTTGAAGATTGGAGGTGATTCTAACGTCCAAGGAGGTGATTTGATGATTTCCAAGGGCTGATTTCTACAAGAAGTTTACAAATATTGGTGGTCTTCAAAGTTGGTGTTGATCTATCACAAGTTTTTCAATCAAAATCCAAGCCTTGATCATAACCTACACAACCTTGGTGGTATAGAGATTGTCCTTCCTATTCTCTTGTTATTTTGATTATGTAATCTTGTATTTTCTTTATTTATGTATATGTACATGATGATGAAGGATGATTAAAAATATTATGTGGGGATTTGATGTTAATAGATTTGATAAACATGGTTAAAATGATGGAAAACCATAGGTAAAAAGGTTAAATTCTTGCTTATAAAGTTGGCTGTATAAAAACAGTAACTAACCAAATAATAAACTGATAAAATGGCATGGTGGAATAAATTTGCAGTAAGTATTAGATGTCGTACACATGTGAGAGATGGCCATGCAATGGAATCATCAAAATGAGTGAGATATGATCAAAACAAAATTAGTATACCAATCTGAATAGTCTGTTTTGTAGGGACTGTTAAGGATACTTAGACATGGATTGAGCAGTAGCTATAGCTAACTTACTTGTAGAAAATAATATGAAGTTTATGTCATCCAAAAATGAGCTTCTATCTCCTTATATAACTCAAGATATGATAAAAATGGTGAAAGTGAAACTAAAAATCAGATTTTGTGAAATTAAAGTTTAATAGTATTATATAAGCACTCAAAATAATATAGTATAAAATATGAAATTAAAACCCACTAAGTTATATATTTCATTTATATAAATATGTATAAGGATAAATAAATGGACATTATATAAAAATGGTAGTTTGGTAAGTTTTATAAGTTATAAAAACTATAAACATGATTTTTACGTCTTTTCGGCTAGTACCGTAAAATTAACGTTTTTCGTCAAAAAAAACTTAGAAGATCGGACCTGTCAACTTTTTAAAAAGTCATATACTGATATATAAGTACCGAATACAAGTAAAAACCGATAAAACCCGAACTAAATAACATGTGGACATTAACGGGCTAAGTTAGTGTTATTGGACTAATAATACAACTAAATGGGCTAAACACTTATCAACTTACTCATTGGGCTTAACCCACTTGGGCCCAACATGTAAAGTATAATACTGATAATAAAAGTATAATTGGGCTAATGACAAGTATTGGGCTTGTAATGGACCTATTGGGCCTCCAAAATGTAAACAAGTTGAACTAGTAAACTAGTATAAAAGTTACTAATACATAACACTAAAATGAGTAAATGAAAATGTATAAACCCACTTGATCATCATTATATGTATAAAATCATCATATATATACATAATTGTTATTTTTATAAAGTCATTGGACAAGAGTCTAAGACGAGTATTATTTGTCTAGGTTTCCGTGATTGAAGCACGTACCGTACATCCGAATTGCCGATAACCCGCTTTCCCACATCAACGTGAGTTCATAGCCTCGCACTATTTTAAATGTTTTTATGAAATGTTTTATAAACCCGCGAGGTAGATAACATGTTAGTTTTTATAAAATAGGACACTAGTTGTCCCAATTGTTTGTTTATTGATTTGGACCCGAATGATTGTATGACCCGATGAATGATTATATGACCCGATAGATGAAATGAAATGGATTATTAAAGTTAGGTTATGTCACTAAAAGTCTCATTAGCACGAATTGTGAACTACCGGGATTTGGTAGACGCTTGTGCATATAATAGTACTATTTTGGGGACGATCACCCCAGTTCGCGCCTTGACGGTTGATCCCCTTCGTGCCACATTGATTGGTAAGCGAATTTATGGATGAGAAGATTTACACAAGCGTGATTATTGTGACGACACACTAATATTGATGGGCAAATTGAGTTTCGGGATAGCTACCCGTTGTTTATTGTAGTATGGTAACAATGTCATGCGGCTTATAATAATCCAATTAACGAAATACTGCTATATGCACCGAATTACGATATATTGCCTGACTAGCAATACGGGGTCTTATTATTGATTTTATGTTCGTGTTTTGGTTTTCATAACCATATTCATATAACGGTTTTTATTTAACCCTATACAACGTTATAAAACTTATTGTATGATATTTTTACGACATTGGTTCGTATAATGATTTTGAAGGCGAAAGCCTATATTATGATTTTGATAAGGATTGGTATAAAATGACTTTGGCTATTTTATGGCCTATTACAAAGATTTGTACAAAATGATTTTTGTTAATAATTTTATACCGATGTTATATTGATGGATTTCATTAAACTCTATGAATTCACTCGGCGTTTTCGCTGACCTTTTCTTTTAACATATTTTATCTCAGGTACTTGAAGGTAATTCTCGGGAAGACAACAAGAATTCATGGCCCGCACTTAAATAATAATTTCCATTCAAATACTTTGTAAAACCTGTATGAAATACAATGACTTGGGACCTATGTAACTTTGATATTTATGAATAGAAATGCTTTATTATTAAATGACGCAATTTTTAAGCGTTGTCTATGATGTGAGTAATGTGCTATCCCGTAACACCAACGAGTCTTCCGCTGTATTGATTTGAGTAAATTTGGGGGTGTTACAGTTTGGTATCAAAGCTCTCGTTATAGAGAACGAAAGATTTTTAAAACCGAGGTTTTGAATAAAACATTTCAGAATCTCTTAACTATAATCATTTTTCACAAAATGTCTAAAAATATTTTGACTATAACGGTGCCGAAGAATTCCCAAGTTACCGACAAGGCCAGACTGAGAAGTGTTATTTTAATATATATATAACTTGGATTATATATATATATATATATGATGTAATTTTATTACATGATTGTTTGATGATTATTTTGATATTTATACGACGTAGATTGTCACAAGGAACCCAAAATCCCCTAGTAAATTAATCGAAGCTATTCTCGTAGGAATTCTAGCTATCCTAGATCTAAACCAAGTTGTGGATATTTATGATCCCAACAAATGGTTGATGTTCGTAGAAATGTTGATATTAGTTGATTGTGATATTAAAGAAGAATTGGCGAGATTAAATTTGATATCGATGTCATGACTATCTTTCCTTATAGAGTGGAGTTTGACAAAACGTTACCACCTAGAAAGATGTCATCTGATTCGTTGTCAGCCAATTCTTAAATTGAAATCGAAAGGGTGAATGTTGCACTTGAGGCTATCATTGGAACCATTACCCAAAAGCCTCATGCCACTAGTACCTTTCCAATAAATATTGAATGTGTGAGTCATCTCATGCTAGTGACTCATTTGATAACTATTGATGAAAGAGCTATAGGATTGGAAATTAAGTGTTGTTCATATCGAGCTTTTATTGCCCTATTAAGGTCTAAAAATAAGGTTGAAAGTATTGGAAATGAGGTAGGATATCGCATTGAGTATGAGTTGATTGAAACTTGAATAAAAGTAATATTTAACCCGTATGGAATATGAAATTGTTAAGAGGAATTCGTTAAGTTCTGTGATTGAATTATAAGGGTTTTAATTGATTGTTGATTCGTGTTAAGGGTTGTTCCTAGGCCATTGTCCACTAATGATGATGCCCTCTGTCCAAGAAATAAATTGAAGAAATCTTCTTCTGAATTGAGACTGATGGATCTTCTGGGACATGTGAAACACCTAATGACTCTTGTAGATTAGTGTTCATTGTTGTATATTTTAAAAATAATCCCTAACTTAACTGAGACATCAGCTGGTAGGATGAGTTCTTGGAATTGTATGACATAGTGACACATAATGTGTTCCGGTACAATTTTGACTTGTTTGTGATTAATGAAAAGACTACCTTTGATTGCTAAATCCTACATGTATCGATGTTATCTATCTTTTCTTGCTTCTTCCTAATGATCGCATTAGTGATGCAACCATTGAACAAGTACTCATCTCGAATTGAGTTACGTTGTGAATTATTCTTTTTGAGCGCCATCGAGGTCATGAACCTCATGATTATTTGGCCAAAGCTCATTTCCTAGCATATTGTAGTTAGTTCTTGGTGAACAACTTTTCATCACTCTTTTGCAGATCACTCATTGTTTTTATAAGATAAAGTAGTATCCCTTGTGAAAAATTGAATTTTCATCACTATAAGGATTATTCAAAGTGAGATTTATAAGTGATCGTTATCAAAATGAAAACACCTTGGGAAACTTAATTGTTTTCATAACAAATAAAATCTTTGTAAATTTATTTTGATTCTTATTTAAGAATTAAGCATGAAAATGTTTTTATTATAAACATGATGATAAAATTTTGACGAACTGAGTATTGCATCGTTAATCTTGAAATTGTATATAGTTGCGCGCCTACATACAATTTGGAAGTGACCATGCAAGACTGATTAGTAGTCACCATGAAATATTAATAAACACTAAATTTTTTTTGAAGATAGTGAAAGATTAAATTTTATGAGATCTACAAGAAGTGCAAATTAGGGGCATATTGATAGGAACACCTACATATGTGCCCGTAATATTTATTCTTCTGAGTCGAATTTACTCATCTATGGAACTTGTCTTATTTGACAATTGATATTCCCTTCTTGTCCAATTCTCCCGTCGTGAGATTCTTAGGAAAAGTATATGATTACCGAGTGTTGATACCCGACTGGATGTATCGACGTTCCTATCATTTCTTTTGATTTGGTTTCATTTGAATGACCTGGGTAACGATCCGAGGAGCTTTCGAATGCGTACTCAACTTATGAAAACATGGGATATACTCATATTCGTTAATGTTTTCGTCTGTATCTGATTTGAAATTCTCTCGCGTAGATTATGCGTTGACCTTACTCTTTAATGGTAATTATGTCTCCAGATATCCTCGAATTGTGAAGGATTATGAGTTATTATTAGTCTTTTGAGAAGTTCACATCTTATCGACGACAATAAAACTGAAAAGTTGATAGTGCCAGTAGAATAGATTGATTGATTATGACACGACGACATTGTCTTAATTGATGGGAACTCGAGTAGAATTCCCCTAAAAGATAAGATGTTGATTATCAAAAGTTATTTAAATAATTCGTGATGAATGACCATATCCTGCATTTAGACTTGAAATTATACCATGAATGGTTATGAACTAGTCATAAATCTTGTAATCTAGAAAGAACCTAATATGAATTTATTAAAAGATGTTTCCGTTAGCTGAAACTTTAGGAGGTATTTGCTGGTAAATTACCTAGACTTTCGCCGTTATGGCAAGTTGAAATTGGTACTGATTATATTCCTGGTGCTGCACCTGTGGCGTGTGCAATGTACTTCAGGACCATCTGAATTAAAAGAATTACCGTGCAACTGAGAGAGTTTTCAGAGAAAGCTTTTATTCTACCAATGTAACACCCCCAAATTTGTACAACTCAATACAACGGAAGACTAGTTGGTGTTACGGGATAGCACATTACTCACATCATAGACAACGCATAAAAATCGCGTCGTTTATTAATAAAGCATTTCCATTCATAAATATCAAAGTTACATAGGTCCCAAGTCATATTATTTTATACAAAGTTTTACAAAGTATTTGAATGGAAAATATTATTTAAGTGCGGGCCATGAATTCTTGTCGTCTTCCTGAGAATTACCTTCAAGTACATGAGATAAGACATGTTAAAATAAAAGGTCAGCGATAACGCCGAGTGAATTCATAGAGTTTAATAAATTCCATCAATATAATATCAGTATAAAAGTATTACTGAAAATCATTTTGTACAAATCGTTTTGATAGGCCATGAAATAGCCAAATTCATTTTATACAAATCTTTATCAAAATCATAATATAGGCGTTTGCCTTAAAAATCATTATACAAGCCAATGTCGTAAAAACATCATACAATCCGTCTTACGACGTTGTATAAAGCTAAATAAAAACCGTTATATGAGTATGGTTATGAAAACCAAAACACAAACATAATATCAATAGTATGACCCGGTATTGCTAGTCAGGCAATACATCGTAATTCGGAGCGTCTATTAGTATTTCGTTATTTTGGATTATTATAAGCCGCATGACATTGTTACCTTACTAAACCAACAACGGGTAGCTAACCCGATACCAATTTTGCCCATCTAAAGTAGCGTGTCGTCACAAAGGTCACGCTATGGAAATCTTCTCGTACATAAATTCGCTTACCAATCAACGTGGCACGACGGGGATCAACCGTCAAGGCGCGAACTGGGGTGATCGTCCCCAAATAGTACTATTAAATGCATAAGCGTCTACCAAATCCCGGTAGTTCACAATTCATGCTAATGGGACTTTTTAGTGACATAACCTTACTTTAATAATCCATTTAATTTCATCTATCGGGTCCTTTAATCATTTGTCGGGTCATACAATCGGGTCATACAATCATTCGGGTCCAAATCAATAAACAAACAATCGGGACAAATGGTGTCCTATTTTATAAGCACTAACATGTTATCTCCCTCGCGGGTTATAAAACATTTAAAAAAACATTTAAAAGAGTGTAAGGCTATGAACTCACGTTGATGTGGGAAGGCGGGTTATCGGTAATTCGGACGTACCTATACGTGCTTCAATCACGGAAACCTAGACAAATAATACTCGTCTTAGACTCATGTCCAATGACTTTATAAAAATACCAATTATGTATACATATGATGATTATATATATATGATGATCAAGTGGGTTTACATATCCTCATTTACTCATTTTTGTGTTATGTGTCGATAACTTTTATACTAGTTTTCTCGTTTTACCTATTTACGTGTTTTAGGTCCAATAAGCCTATTATAAGTTCTTAACTTGTATTAATCCTTGTTATACTTACATTATCAGTATCTACACTTTACAAGTTGGGCCTAAATGGGTTAATCCCAATAAGTTCTTTTTATGAGTGTTCATCTTGTTTAGTCCAATTATTAGCCCAAGTATTAGTCCAAGTATTAGTCCAAGTATTAGTCCAATATGTTTACTTAGCTCGTTAATGCCCGTATGCCCTATAGTTCGGGTTTTATCGGTTTTTACTTGTTATACATGTCTATATATCAGTATATAAGTTTTATAAAGTTTTCATTAGACGGGTCCAACCATCTAAGTTTTATTTAACAAAAACGTTAATTTTTACGGTATTAGCCGAAAAAGTCGTAAAAACAATGTTTATAGTTTTATAACTTATAAGTATTATTTCACTACCATTTATATAAGTTATTCATTCATTTACCCTTTTACATATTTATATAAATAAGTTGTATATGTTAGTGGGTTTTAATTTATATTTATACTATTAAATTTTGATTGCTTATATAATAGTATTATTCTTTAATTTCCAAAAATCTGATTTTTATCTTCACTTTCACCAAAACTGCCATATCTTGAGTTCTATATGGAGATAGAAGCTCAAATTTTTATCACATAAAGTAAATGATATGTGATACATTTAGATCTACTATAGATACTGTTGAATCATCTTCTAAATATTTTCTAAAAATCGTCCAAAATAGTGAACTCAGATTTATACCTTAAACTTGTTTTGATCATATCTCACTCATTACAATGATTCCATTGCATGGCCAACTCTCACATGTGTACAAGACATATAGCTTACTGTAAATGGATTCTACTTCATCATTTTATCAGTCCATGACCTGTTTCTTTACTGTTTTATACAACCATCACTTTTAAGCAAGATTTTAGCCTTGTTCTTTATAGTTTTTCACCTTTTTAATCATGTTTATCAACACCAAATCCCCATATAACATTTTTATCATCATATAATCATCATATACATATACAAATAGGAAATAAAATACATGTTTACATAATCAAAATAACAAGAAGATGAGGAGGACAATCTTTATACCACCAAGTTGATGTAGGTTATGAGTTTGACATGGATTTGGATGGAGAAACTTGTGCATAGCCAAGACCATCTTCAAGACCACCATTCTTCATATATACCTTGTGGGAAAATCAGCCTCAAGACACCATGAAAACTCCTCCATGGATGTTATAATCACCACCAATCTTCATCTCTTTTGAAGGAGATTAACATATGTAAGTTATAACAATAGTTTGTGGTTAAATTTGGATCAAATGGAGGTGTTTTTGGTAAAGTATGGACGAAATAATAGAGAGAGTAGAGAGAAAATGTGTGTGGTTTGCATGAGTGTGTGTGTGGTAAATGGTATTGATTGTTGGTTTTGTCTCAAGGTGTGCTTAACTTGTAAGCAAAATAGACAAGTGTTGTAACTTGTTTAAGGCTTGACACCTAAGGGTGTTGAGGCACTAGTTGGACGCCACACACATAGTGGGGTGGGCAAGTGTAAAACTTGTCCCATCCCACTAATTTACGGGTACTCCTCGATTCTAGTTTCCTCGATTTGCGTGCCCTCGGGTCGTTTTACGAAAAATGTTTTTATAAATTATGAATCAACGTCACAAAACGAATCTAATAAAAATTGTTCCATCAAAAGCGGAGTTCGAAAACGTAAATACGTAATCCTAAGGTTTCCGGTTTAGTCGTAAAGGACGTTAAAATAAAATCGTAAGTCCTAATCTCTTCTCGTAAATTTGTGAGTTTATGAACCAACACAAATTTAAAACTCCAAAATAATATTCACGGATAAATTTATTTTCTGAAATGTCGGACTGTCACCAAAGACGGTGTATGTAAACGTAAGCACGTAACGTTAAATCCTCCGGTTTAGACGTAGTCGACGCTACTTCAAGACGTAAATCCAAATTTCTTCCCAAAAATAAGTGAGTTCATATTGTAACATTAAAATAATGTTTTCAAATAAATATTGAGAATAAAATATCAACCATAAATTGACGGATTGTCACAGCATTTACCCCTAAACAGGATCTTTGTCCTCAAAGATCATCTTACTACTCGCTTCTTATAGAGTTAAAGCCATGTGGGTATTTCCTCCACATTCGGTCTTTTCTCACAAGTGTAATCCATTATAATACGCGAGTTTCATCAAACATAACTACGGGAATAAGATCAGGCTAAATGTTGACTTACTTTCTCTATCCATGATGTTCACGGGTTTCTGATGAATGCAACTTTTCGCCGATCTAAGCTCTATTAAGAATAATCAGAATTTCACTTGATAGATATTCCATCAAGTTCGATTTACAAAACATAATTCACGCGGTTCTTGAAGTCCTAGGGTAGATCCAGCTTATATGCCTTTCAATCCCAACTTTTACATCATTTCAATGGTCCCATACAACGGGGACTTATATCCCATGATTTGTCAGATCATGAATTCATTTTTCCAAGGTTAAAAATTGTGGCATAACTTCGCTATCCATTTGGCACTTCAAGATCTACATTTCACATTCACATAACCTCTTGCCCACTACCGGCTGTCAATAATCAGATCCTAATTTTCAACAATCATTTCAGATTTCGCGGGTCGGGTATTTTGTAAGGATAGGTTCGCCATCATGGGAAACCTTAAACCTAAAAGACATGTCCAACTCACAGTGGGTGTATGTCGGGTGTCTTCATCTTAACTCCTCCTTACAGATGCTCTAATATTTAGATCCTAACAAGATTCGATCTCAATCCTAATACGATGATTTATCAATGATAATCCTTCAAAAGGAAAATTATTATACAATTTATCACCAAAGGTCATTCATTCAAACATAAAACAGCACTTATATTACTTTGTATCGTTACTTTACCTCGTCCCTTCGATTGGGGTGGTACATAGTACTCTCATCAAGGTTCGTTCTCAATGATTTCTGAGCAAATCTCTAGAAATTTGATGCGAAGCGAGGATCTTGATAAAGATGTTCGATACAGGCACACTATGTTTACATAACTCCTTTAAATACAAAAGAGTCATTTTCTTCATCAAGATTCTATCATTAACGAGAATGATATTAGCAGATTTGGTCAGTCTGTCGACGATGACCCAAATCGAATCAAATTCAGATGATGACTTTTGAAATAGCTAGATGTTTACTAATGTATAAGGCGATGTCTGCCTTCATAATTGCCATCAGTATGTCTTCTTCAGATAAAGATACTTTTAGTCATAAATGACATAAATAGAATACTTATACTTACAAATTCCAACATAACTATATCTCACAATCTCCATATTTAGACAATCACATCTGGTCTTTAAAACATTTAACGCTATCGGCTTCTCAATTCTAATGGTTCACATTAGCCGCGAATCGCTTTTTATTATCTATATTATCCTTCTTATAAGCATTGTTTATTTTTATATCGTTCGACAATTTATTTTGCACATTCATTATTAAGGAACATGTCCTAACTGGTTCTTTACATTTTCTACATAATGCGTCGGTATCTATATTCACTTCTCATGATGATATAATTATCATGTCCACAATTCACTTAGATATTCTTTCTACATTATGTGTCAGTAATTACGTTCACCTTCCTGATGAAATAAATATCACAACCGTATTTATTCAAAATTCTTTCTTCATATCTTCTATGTTTTAGTTTCGTCTCCACTATTATTTTTATCCGTTTTACTCAATCCACCGTCTAAAGCGTCGATAATCATTATAATTAATTAAATAATTATTTATTAAATTTTTATGAAACGTAAACGTAAAGATTTTAAATTTCTTGGTCCATCCAATTATATAAAATGTTCAAAATTAAATTTGAATTTAATTAACAAGATTTTTTGTAACACCCCCAATTTCGATCATAACAGCGGAAGGGTCATTGGGTGTTACTATCATGGTTCAATCTCATAATCATAGAAAACGTCTCAAAATGAGTCGTTTTAATAAACATCCATTCAATTCCATTTAATCAAGATAAAATTTCATACATGGTCCCGGATGATTCAAAAGTTTACAAACTATTATAAATGATAAAAGTTATTTGAATGGATATGTTTTAGAAAAGCGGGCCAAAACATTTCAAATATGCAAGCTTCACGAAACCGCCTTCCTCGAGTGCCTTCTAAATGGACCTGAGATAAAACATGCTTAAAAAGTCAGCAAAAATTTGCCGAGTGAATCTATAGAGTTTTAATTTAAATAAAGTGAACACAAGTAAGAAAAATAACCTTCCATGGTTAATAATTCACTAAAAGACAATAGCGTTGTACGGACAGAATTATCGTTGTTATTTCTATAAGTCTCGTGAAATTGAACGTTAACATATATTATTTCAGCCCAACACACCTAGCGAAGTGCGTATATTTCTCTTATACAATGCATCCGATGTTTCATTACTGGTGCATCACAACACCACGCGATAGCTAGTCGCGACCGGACTGGGCGTCACCCCGATAGATCTATCCATAGTATTAGCGTTCTTTTCGATTAACAATTCACGATTCATGGGTCTTTAAGGCTAAACAAACTTATATAACAACTTTCATCTAAGCATACAATCGGGTCCTTTGTGTTCAACTTTAAAACAAAGAGGGTTTACCACAACTTCTCGTTGCTCCCATCATTTATAATAAATACTTTTCCAATAATAAGGGTTTTCACAACTTATCGTTGTACCCTTAAATTTCAATAATTACTTTTCAAGTAAAATAGGGTTTCCACAACTTCTCGTTGCCCCCTTTTATTTTAGTAAAACAAGCATGTTATCCCCCTCGCGGGTTTTATAAAACAAGTAAACATGTTAAGAGCGAGGCTATAGACTCACCTTAGCCATTAGTGGTAATGAGATGATCGCCGACGATTAGTGATGCCCGTTTAAACACGAAAACCGCAACCTACTAAATAAGGCGCGTTCGTAAATAATCGACTTAAGTATAAACCATACTTAAATAATATAAAAATCAAAATTACAAAACCAAGACAATCCCGAAAATTTTAATAATACAAGTGTTATTACTATACCCTTTTTATTCAACACTATTTAAACACTTTCACTTCCGATATTGACCCGTCATACGACGCCAAGTCAACGCAAGTCAACTTATCATTTTACTTCCCTCGGACCAGTAGCCAAGTCATTTATATAATGACTCAACACTTGAGTAAATTACCATGTCCAATGGCGAATACTCAACTCACGCCACATAAATATTGAATTACGTGTCCAAAATACCAATCAGCATGTACACTCCAAATGTACACACCAATCTACCCTATCTACACTTGTCCGATTTCGACGAAACTTGGTGACAAACTCACACGTAATATGAATAAGACTCAGTAAAAGTTTCATTCAAAAATATTACTTCTAAGACCTTCTGCCCGACACATCTTCGTGTTATAAAAACCGGACAGTTTTACGTCTTTGAATTGTAAAACCATTTCGACTTATCTAAACAATTCCGTTTATAAAACCGACACTCGGGTTTGAAAATAGACTCACGACCTGAGGTTTAGCAACTTACATCAGTCCTTGAACATTTTTAAAACTCATTCTATAGTCCCCGATATTCGATCCAAATATCGACAACAATTTTCGGATTGTGCCGATACCCGTCTCCCGGTACACGAATACTAAAAGTAGCATAACTTTTCGCTCGAAATGAGTTAGAAGCTCATTCAAGCGGCAAATCGAAGCTAAAAGAATCCTCTACAAGCCTATCCTATTAGTTTCATCATTTTCAAACAGTAAGATTTTCAAAAATTACGTTTTACCTACTGGTCTAAAATACCTTTCTAAAAATCATGCTAAAACAATTTTTCAACCCATTTTAACAATTTTTATACTTCTAATATCATCTATCAATCATCTATATCAAGCCATCTAACCTCTAACACCCTTGGATGATCATCCAAAAATTTACCCACTTAAAATAATAAACATGCAACACCTCCCACTATGAATATAATATTATTAACACTAATATACAACATAAAAATGGATCAAACACTACTAGTTCATCAAGAAAAATAAAATTTTTGAAAAGTTAATGCATGTGGATGAAAATTATACCAACATGATCCTTGTTGAATTTGCAAAGTGGGTCTTCTTTTAGTTTCTCTTGATTCAAACTTGATTTTGAAAATCAAATGGGTTTGAGGGTGGTTTTTGAACCGTGGGTTAGAGAGAGAGAGTAAGGGGAGGATGAAAAAATTTTTAAATATATAAAATGAGGTGTGTGTGTGAGTGGGGGATTTTTATATAGTGGGGTGAGGGTAGTTTTTGCCAATAAGGTATAGTTTTGGTCCAAAAAGTAATTAAATGGTTATAAGGGTAGAAAATGTAAATATTACATTTTAAAAATATTTACGGGACTCGGGTTTCGTAAAAATACTTTTTAAAAGTTAAAACGCTTCAAAAATAAATTAATATAACTTCGACACGACTTAAAACGTAATTAAATCGAAAACGTCGAAAATATTAAATATCGAGACAATCAATAATAAAACGTAAATTTTTGGGCATCCGTCGGTATCGCGATCATTCGTAGTTCTCGTCATTCGTTAAAACGAAAAATACGAGAAACAAAAATAAATATAAGAAAAATCATTTCCATGATTATTTGAGAATATAATATCGATACTTAACATATTCCTTGTCGGTTTTCATCTAATCGACATTCTTACGCTAGTTCCAAGCCATAACCTTCTCGGTTAATCGATAATTTAAATTTTCTCATTAAAATGAATTTATAATTCTTAATAGTCGAGACTAAAATAACGACCTGAAATTGACGGATTGTCACATTATCCCCACCAAATTGGGATCTTCGTCCCGAAGATCAACTTGCGTTCTTCCTCGATCGCTCGTTGAAATCAAAGAGTTAAACGTATTTTGGTCCTCGTCTAGAGTTCCATCACACATGACAATAAAAATCCGACTTCGTTTCTGTTGCCTAACTTCCTTATCGATAATATCTACAAGTACTTTGATGAAATGCAACTTACTGTCGATTCATACTTCATCAAGAGAGATAATAAGATCTTCAACGAGAAGAAATTTCTTTAGGTTCGACATATGAAAAGTATCGTGAATTCCTTGCGGCTCTCGAGGTAATTTAAGTTTTCATGCCATCGGACCTTCCATCGATATCATCTCGAATGGTCCAAACTAACGGGGACTTAACTTCCCACGTTTTCCAAAATACATAACACCTTCTTTATGGTGATAACTTGGCATAACTTTTCTTAGAAAGCGACGTCCCGGCGCTTAATTTGCATACGATAGTCTTCAGTGTAACAGTGAAGAGTGAAAAACAGGATAGTCATCGTCTAAGTTCCAAAGAAAGTCAAAGATATTATATGGTACATGTTCTCCATGATCGGACGTCATTGGACAATGCCGCCTCAAGTTCTCACAACTTACGATCACTCAACTCGATCACATACCACATAAGTACCTAAAAACAAAGGTCAAACATAAACATCAAATGTAAATCTCCGTCGTTGATCATCGATAAAACCTTGGACTAGCCCTTGATAATACAACTCGATCTCTAAAGTCTTTCCACTTGTAGTGTCGGCAACAACCTACTCTTCGAAGTGAAAACGAATTTGTTAATTCCAGTCATTAAGAAATTCGGTCCATTGGCGAGAATTCACAACACATCGGGCATACCATTAAGTTCTACTCCAGTGTTCAACGTACAAAAGCGTCCCACTAATTTTTGCTTCAGCGTTCATCGTACAAAGGCGTCCCAATAATTTCGACTTTAGTGCTCAAGGTGTTGCATCATATTCCTCGTTTTTAGTTCGTCCTACTAGCTCCAAGAGTTTCGTCATCAAGAAAAGTCTTCGGTGACCCTTCGATAGTAGCAAGTAAAATTACAAAATCTTCACGTCCACGATAAGTTGTCGTTGATAACTGATCCTCAGTCAATCCGCAAGTACACACATAAATCATGGTGACGCTTAAGTGAGTCGCCTATTCTCGGAACGGTCAACGGTTCTTAACAATCTGTTTATAAAGCTCGCGATCATCGAGACACATTAGAAATGGTCCATCAAAACAAATCATAACTCGAGAGAAGTACAACGGGTTATTCGTACATAGATGATAATCGACGATCATCATAATGACGACAACATCGAACGATTCTTACCAACGAAATACGAGTCGAAGGAAGACGTACGCACACCAAAAATCCACAAATCGAGCCAGACATACTTGGGCCCACTCATTTATAACTCCTTGTCTACATCAAAAGGCGTCCCTCTCCATGTATACAAGAGTTTATAAATTTACGGTTCGGGAACTTATAACTTTCTTGTTCAAATGAAAAGGCGTCCCATTCCAATTCAACAAAACGATTATAAGTCAACCTACTCAAGTATTACTACCTCTCAACACGATCATATCAAAATACCATGATAAATACAAGGTGTCAAATAAACTTACATCATGATTTCCGTATTCAAATGTCCCATTCCATTTGAATAAGGAGATCATAACGATCTAAGGTCCAGTCGTTTAAAATATTCTTATTCAAATGGCCTAATCCATTTAAGTAAGACAACATTAAACGACTCTTAGTTGGGTGAGTTAAAATCTATATATCTAAATGTCCCATTCCATTTAAATACACAATATTAAGTCACTCAACCGAATGGCTACTACGAGCATATCATTGTTGTACCCAAACTATATATATTTGATTAGGATATATATATCTTAAGTCCAACATTGGCATTCTCCTTTTCGCCAATAAAACGTGGTCATATAAACTCAAATCACACGTCGCATTACATAGAAGATGTCGCCTCAGATAAATGATTCTTCAGAATCATAAGTAGTAACGAAAACACGAACATCGCATTTATTAATTACGTTTCGAAAGGAGATGTCCAAAAATGGCACATCACGATACGATGATAACAATCGAATTTAAACAAGTCGATATGCGATAGGTTACAAAACCATGACAATCTGCGTCATAATAATACCTCGTATCAATATAAAACTATCATTTATAATTTTTTTTTTTTTTTAAAATGAAAACATACCTTGTAATTCACAAGTACAAATAATCGTTAAAGATTACAGCAACATATATAATGACATATATATATATAAATACTATCATTCTCGTCCATTGGCAACTCGGAGGTTTCGCTTGCAACAGTTATAGTTAAAAGATTTCAAAAATTCATTTTTGGAAAATCTTTTCGTTCTCTATAACTTGAGCTCTGATGCCAATCTGTAACACCCCCAATTTCGATCATAACAGCGGAAGGGTCATTGGGTGTTACTATCATGGTTCAATCTCATAATCATAGAAAACGTCTCAAAATGAGTCGTTTTAATAAACATCCATTCAATTCCATTTAATCAAGATAAAATTTCATACATGGTCCCGGATGATTCAAAAGTTTACAAACTATTATAAATGATAAAAGTTATTTGAATGGATATGTTTTAGAAAAGCGGGCCAAAACATTTCAAATATGCAAGCTTCACGAAACCGCCTTCCTCGAGTGCCTTCTAAATGGACCTGAGATAAAACATGCTTAAAAAGTCAGCAAAAATTTGCCGAGTGAATCTATAGAGTTTTAATTTAAATAAAGTGAACACAAGTAAGAAAAATAACCTTCCATGGTTAATAATTCACTAAAAGACAATAGCGTTGTACGGACAGAATTATCGTTGTTATTTCTATAAGTCTCGTGAAATTGAACGTTAACATATATTATTTCAGCCCAACACACCTAGCCAAGTGCGTATATTTCTCTTATACAATGCATCCGATGTTTCATTACTGGTGCATCACAACACCACGCGATAGCTAGTCGCGACCGGACTGGGCGTCACCCCGATAGATCTATCCATAGTATTAGCGTTCTTTTCGATTAACAATTCACGATTCATGGGTCTTTAAGGCTAAACAAACTTATATAACAACTTTCATCTAAGCATACAATCGGGTCCTTTGTGTTCAACTTTAAAACAAAGAGGGTTTACCACAACTTCTCGTTGCTCCCATCATTTATAATAAATACTTTTCCAATAATAAGGGTTTTCACAACTTATCGTTGTACCCTTAAATTTCAATAATTACTTTTCAAGTAAAATAGGGTTTCCACAACTTCTCGTTGCCCCCTTTTATTTTAGTAAAACAAGCATGTTATCCCCCTCGCGGGTTTTATAAAACAAGTAAACATGTTAAGAGCGAGGCTATAGACTCACCTTAGCCATTAGTGGTAATGAGATGATCGCCGACGATTAGTGATGCCCGTTTAAACACGAAAACCGCAACCTACTAAATAAGGCGCGTTCGTAAATAATCGACTTAAGTATAAACCATACTTAAATAATATAAAAATCAAAATTACAAAACCAAGACAATCCCGAAAATTTTAATAATACAAGTCTTATTACTATACCCTTTTTATTCAACACTATTTAAACACTTTCACTTCCGATATTGACCCGTCATACGACGCCAAGTCAACGCAAGTCAACTTATCATTTTACTTCCCTCGGACCAGTAGCCAAGTCATTTATATAATGACTCAACACTTGAGTAAATTACCATGTCCAATGGCGAATACTCAACTCACGCCACATAAATATTGAACTACGTGTCCAAAATACCAATCAGCATGTACACTCCAAATGTACACACCAATCTACCCTATCTACACTTGTCCGATTTCGACGAAACTTGGTGACAAACTCACACGTAATATGAATAAGACTCAGTAAAAGTTTCATTCAAAAATATTACTTCTAAGACCTTCTGCCCGACACATCTTCGTGTTATAAAAACCGGACAGTTTTACGTCTTTGAATTGTAAAACCATTTCGACTTATCTAAACAATTCCGTTTATAAAACCGACACTCGGGTTTGAAAATAGACTCACGACCTGAGGTTTAGCAACTTACATCAGTCCTTGAACATTTTTAAAACTCATTCTATAGTCCCCGATATTCGATCCAAATATCGACAACAATTTTCGGATTGTGCCGATACCCGTCTCCCGGTACACGAATACTAAAAGTAGCATAACTTTTCGCTCGAAATGAGTTAGAAGCTCATTCAAGCGGCAAATCGAAGCTAAAAGAATCCTCTACAAGCCTATCCTATTAGTTTCATCATTTTCAAACAGTAAGATTTTCAAAAATTACGTTTTACCTACTGGTCTAAAATACCTTTCTAAAAATCATGCTAAAACAATTTTTCAACCCATTTTAACAATTTTTATACTTCTAATATCATCTATCAATCATCTATATCAAGCCATCTAACCTCTAACACCCTTGGATGATCATCCAAAAATTTACCCACTTAAAATAATAAACATGCAACACCTCCCACTATGAATATAATATTATTAACACTAATATACAACATAAAAATGGATCAAACACTACTAGTTCATCAAGAAAAATAAAATTTTTGAAAAGTTAATGCATGTGGATGAAAATTATACCAACATGATCCTTGTTGAATTTGCAAAGTGGGTCTTCTTTTAGTTTCTCTTGATTCAAACTTGATTTTGAAAATCAAATGGGTTTGAGGGTGGTTTTTGAACCGTGGGTTAGAGAGAGAGAGTAAGGGGAGGATGAAAAAATTTTTAAATATATAAAATGAGGTGTGTGTGTGAGTGGGGGATTTTTATATAGTGGGGTGAGGGTAGTTTTTGCCAATAAGGTATAGTTTTGGTCCAAAAAGTAATTAAATGGTTATAAGGGTAGAAAATGTAAATATTACATTTTAAAAATATTTACGGGACTCGGGTTTCGTAAAAATACTTTTTAAAAGTTAAAACGCTTCAAAAATAAATTAATATAACTTCGACACGACTTAAAACGTAATTAAATCGAAAACGTCGAAAATATTAAATATCGAGACAATCAATAATAAAACGTAAATTTTTGGGCATCCGTCGGTATCGCGATCATTCGTAGTTCTCGTCATTCGTTAAAACGAAAAATACGAGAAACAAAAATAAATATAAGAAAAATCATTTCCATGATTATTTGAGAATATAATATCGATACTTAACATATTCCTTGTCGGTTTTCATCTAATCGACATTCTTACGCTAGTTCCAAGCCATAACCTTCTCGGTTAATCGATAATTTAAATTTTCTCATTAAAATGAATTTATAATTCTTAATAGTCGAGACTAAAATAACGACCTGAAATTGACGGATTGTCACATTTTTGTTGATTTATCGAAAATAATTAAAATAATTAATAAGATCCGAAAATGTTCGAAAAATATTTGGTTATACTTTGGTAAAAAAATTTCTTAGTTGAAAAGCAAAATTGTCGTTTCAAATTTCAAGTTATGGTTTAAATGGTTTCCTCAATCCTTCTTAAGTTGTCTTAAGGTATGCAAAAATATTTACCCCTAAACAGAAGTTTAGTTAAATGTTTTGGTTATAAGGGAATAATCCCTCAAAAAGTTCTTTGTTAAAACATTTGTCAAAATATATTTGCACTTTCTTTTTAGTATAACTCAAAGTCTTAGATGACTTCTAAATTATGAAAAGTCAATTTATATTCCATTATCTATTAATCACATGGTTAAATCATGTAAAGTATTAAGTCTTAAATCTCATGTTAAATATTCAAGGTACAATTTTTAATTGTTCGGCCAATTCAGGGTAATCTATAATTAATTATTAACTTCATTCTTATTCGTATTAACAAACAAATGGTCCTTAATGATCGCAAGCATGAATTTATCAAATTACAGCCTACACACATGATTCACCAAATTTATGAATGCTACATGTGCATTGGTCAATCCAAACGACATCACGTGAAACTCATAATGTTCATTATAAGTACTGGATGTAGTGATTGGAATACATAATCTTTTTCGCAGATGCGAAGCTGATGATAACCATGCCGTGGATCAAATCTTTAAAACATACACTAGAACCTTGTAAATGATCGAACAAATCTTCCATTTCGAGTTATGGATATCGTTTTCGATTGTCAATTTACTCAGTTCACAGTAATCTATAAATATAAGGAATGATATCACCATAGCTCTTCATGATGACAGGCTTGGTATAATAAAATCTTTCTCCGACAACTCTCTCAGTCGTACGGTTATTCCTTTAATTTAGATGGTGCTGACGTACAGTGCACATGCCATAGGTGCAGCACCGGGAATGTAATCAATACCAAATTCTACTTGCCTTAATGGCGAAAGTCTAGGTAATTCATTAACAAATACTTACTAAAGTTTCAGATCACATAAACATCTTTTAATAAATTAATCTTAGGTTCTTCCTATATTACAATATCTATAACTAATTCACAACCATTCATGGTATAATTTTAAGTCTAAATACAGGATATCGTGATCCACCAAGAATTATTTATATCACTTTTGATAATCAACATCTTATCATTTAGGGGAATTCTACTCGAGTTCCCATCAATTAAGACAATGTCGTCATGTCATAACTAATCAATCCATTCTATTGGCATTACCAAATTTTCAGTTTTATTGCCGTCGGTAAGATGTGAACTTCTCAAAAGACTAATAATAACTCATAATCCTTCATAATTCAAGGATATCAGGAGACACAACTAACCTTAAAAGAGTAAGGTCAACGCATAATCTATGCGAGAGAATTTCAAATCAGATGCAGACGAAAACATTTAACGAATATGAATATATCCCATGTTTTCATAATTTGAGTAAGCGTTCGAAAGCTCCTCGGATCGTTACCCAGGTCATTCAAATGAAATCAAATCATAAGAAATGATAAGAACGTCAATACATCCAGTCGGGTATTAACACTCAATAATCAAATACTTTTCCTAAGAATATCACTACGGGAGAATTGGACAAGAAAGAATTGTCAATTGTCAAATAAGACAATTTCCACAGATGAGTAAATTCAACTCAGAAGAATAGATGCTACAGGCACATATGTAGGTGTCCCTAACATTATGTCCTTATTTTTCACTTCTTGCAGATCTCATTAAAATTTAATCTTTCACAATCCTTAAAGAAAATGTAGTGTTTATTCATTAGTTTTATGGTGACTACTAATCAGTCTTGCATAGTCCATTCCAAATTGTATGTAGGCGCGCAACTATATACAATTTCAAAATTAACGATGCAATACTCAGTTCGTCAAAATTTTATCATCATGTTTATAATAAAAACATTTTCATGCTTAATTCTTAAATAAGAATCAAAAATAAATTTACAAAGATTTTCTTTGTTATGAAGACAATTAAGTTTTTCCAAGGTGTTTTATAAACAACTTCATTTCGATAACGATCACTTATAAATCTCACTTTGAATAATCCTTATAGTGATGAAAATTAAATTTTCTCAAAGGATACCGTTTTATCTTTATAAAAACAATGTGTGATCTGCAAAAGAGTGATGGAAGCTTGTTTACCAAGAACTAACTACAATATGATAGGAAATGAGCTTTAGCCAAATAATCATGAGGTTCATGATCTCTATGGCACTCAAAAAGAATAATCCACAACGTAACTCAAATCAAGATGAGTACTCGTTCAATGGTTACATCACTAATGCGAACATTAGGATGAAGCAATAAAGGATCGATAAATGTAGAATTTAGTAATCAAAGGTAGTCTTTTTCATTAATCACAAACAAGTCAAATTGTACCGTAACATATTACATGTCACTATGTCATACAATTATCGGAACTCATCCTACCAACTGATGTCTCAGTTAAGTTAGGGATTATTTTTAATAGATACCACAATGAATACTAATCTACAAGAGTCATTAGGTATCCCACCTGTCCTGGAAGATCCATCGGTCCCAATTTAGAAGAAGATTTCTTCAATTTATTTCTTGGACATTGGGCATCCTCGTCATTGGACAATGGCTTAGGAACAATACTTAACACGAATCAACAATCAATTAAAACCTTATAATTCAATCACAGAACTTAACGACTTCCTCTTAACAATCTCATATTCCATACAAGTTAAATTTTACTTTATTCAAGTTTCAACCAACTTTATACTCAATTCGATATCCTACCTCATTCTCCAATACTTACAACCTTATTCTTCGGCCTTGTAAAGGCAATACAATCTCAATATGAATCAACACTTAATTTCAAATCCTATTAGCTCTTACAACAACAATTATCAAATGAGTCATTAATATGAAATGACTTGATCATTCAACTAGACTTCTCGGAAAGGTATTAGTGGCATGAGGCTTTTGGGTAATGGTTCCAATAACAGCCTCAAGTGCAACATTCACCCTTTCGATTTCAATTTAAGAATTGGATGACAACGAATCAGATGACATCTTTCTAGGTGGTAATGTTTTGTCAAACTCCACTCTATAAGGAAAGATCATCATGACATCGATATCAGTTTTAATCTCGCCAATTCTTTTTCAATATCACAATCAACTAATATCTATATTTCTACGAATATCAACCATTTGTTGGGATCATAAATATCCACAACTTGGTTTAGATCTAGGATAGCTAGAATTCCTACGAGAATAGCTTCGATTAATTTACTAGGGGATTTAGGGTATATTGTGACAATCTACGTCGTATAAATACCTCGTATAAATATCAAAATAATCATCAAACAATCATGTAATAAAATTACATCATATATATATAATCCAAGTTATATATATATATTAAAATAACACTTCTCAGTCTTGGCCTTGTCGGTAACTCGGGAATTCTTCGGCACCGTTATAGTCAAAATATTTTTAGACATTTTTAGAAAAATGTTTTTAGTTAAAAGATTTTGAAAAGTTTTATTCAAAACCTTCGTTTTTAAAAATCTTTCGTTCTGTATAACGAGAGCTCTGGTACCAAACTGTAACACCCCCAAATTTGTACAACTCAATACAGCGGAAGACTAGTTGGTGTTACGGGATAGCACATTACTCACATCATAGACAACGCATAAAAATCGCGTCGTTTATTAATAAAGCATTTCCATTCATAAATATCAAAGTTACATAGGTCCCAAGTCATATTATTTCATACAAAGTTTTACAAAGTATTTGAATGGAAAATATTATTTAAGTGCGGGCCATGAATTCTTGTCGTCTTCCCGAGAATTACCTTCAAGTACCTGAGATAAGACATGTTAAAATAAAAGGTCAGCGATAACGCCGAGTGAATTCATAGAGTTTAATAAATTCCATCAATATAATATCAGTATAAAAGTATTACTGAAAATCATTTTGTACAAATCGTTTTGATAGGCCATGAAATAGCCAAATTAATTTTATACAAATCTTTATCAAAATCATAATATAGGCGTTTGCCTTAAAAATCATTATACGAGCCAATGTCGTAAAAACATCATACAATCCGTCTTACGACGTTGTATAAAGCTAAATAAAAACCGTTATATGAGTATGGTTATGAAAACCAAAACAGAAACATAATATCAATAGTATGACCCTGTATTGCTAGTCAGGCAATACATCGTAATTCGGAGCGTCTATTAGTATTTCGTTAATTTTGGATTATTATAAGCCGCATGTCATTGTTACCTTACTAAACCAACAACGGGTAGCTAACCCGATACCAATTTTGCCCATCTAAAGTAGCGTGTCGTCACAAAGGTCATGCTATGGAAATCTTCTCATACATAAATTCGCTTACCAATCAATGTGGCACGACGGGGATCAACCGTCAAGGCGCGAACTGGGGTGATCGTCCCCAAATAGTACTATTAAATGCATAAGCGTCTACCAAATCCCGGTAGTTCACAATTCATGCTAATGGGACTTTTTAGTGACATAACCTAACTTTAATAATCCATTTAATTTCGTCTATCGGGTCCTTTAATCATTTATCGGGTCATACAATCGGGTCATACAATCGTTCGGGTCCAAATCAATAAACAAACAATCGGGACAAATGGTGTCCTATTTTATAAGCACTAACATGTTATCTCCCTCGCGGGTTATAAAACATTTATAAAAACATTTAAAAGAGTGCGAGGCTATGAACTCACGTTGATGTGGGAAGGCGGGTTATCGGCAATTCGGACGTACGGTACGTGCTTCAATCACGGAAACCTAGACAAATAATACTCGTCTTAGACTCATGTCCAATGACTTTATAAAATACCAATTATGTATACATATGATGATTATATATATATGATGATCAAGTGGGTTTACATATCCTCATTTACTCATTTTTGTGTTATGTGTCGATAACTTTTATACTAGTTTTCTCGTTTTACCTATTTACGTGTTTTAGGTCCAATAAGCCTATTATAAGTTCTTAACTTGTATTAATCCTTGTTATACTTACATTATCAGTATCTACACTTTACAAGTTGGGTCTAAATGGGTTAAGCCCAATAAGTTCTTTTTATGAGTGTTCATCTTGTTTAGTCCAATTATTAGCCCAAGTATTAGTCCAAGTATTAGTCCAAGTATTAGTCCAATATGTTTACTTAGCTCGTTAATGCCCGTATGCCCTATAGTTCGGGTTTTATCGCTTTTTAGTTGTTATACATGTCTATATATCAGTATATAAGTTTTATAAAGTTTTCATTAGACGGGTCCAACCATCTAAGTTTTATTTATCAAAAACGTTAATTTTTACGGTATTAGCCGAAAAAGTCGTAAAAACAATGTTTATAGTTTTATAACATATAAGTATTATTTCACTACCATTTATATAAGTTATTCATTCATTTACCCTTTTACATATTTATATAAATAAGTTTTATAAGTTGGTGGGTTTTAATTTATATTTTATACTATTAAATTTTGAGTGCTTATATAATAGTATTATTCTTTAATTTCCAAAAATCTGATTTTTATCTTCACTTTCACCAAAACTGCCATATCTTGAGTTCTATATGGAGATAGAAGCTCAAATGTTTATCACATAAACTACATGATATGTGCTACATTTAGCTCTGCTATAGCTACTGTTGAATCATCTTCTAAATATTTTCTAAAAATCGTCCAAAATAGTGAACTCAGATTTATACCTTAAACTTGTTTTGATCATATCTGACTCATTACAATAATTCCATTGCATGGCCAACTCTCACATGTGTACAAGACATATAGCTTACTGTAAATGGATTCTACTTCATCATTTTATCAGTCTATGACCTGTTTCTTTACTGTTTTATACAGCCATCACTTTTAAGCAAGATTTTAGCCTTGTTCTTTATAGTTTTTCACCTTTTTAATCATGTTTATCAACACCAAATCCCCATATAACATTTTTATCATCATATAATCATCATATACATATACAAATAGGAAATAAAATACATGTTTACATAATCAAAATAACAAGAAGATGAGGAGGACAATCTTTATACCACCAAGTTGATGTAGGTTATGAGTTTGACATGGATTTGGATGGAGAAACTTGTGCATAGCCAAGACCATCTTCAAGACCACCATTCTTCATATATACCTTGTGGAAAATCAGCCTCAAGACACCATGAAAACTCCTCCATGGATGTTATAATCACCACCAATCTTCATCTCTTTTGAAGGAGATTAACATATGTTAGTTATAACAATAGTTTGTGGTTAAATTTGGATCAAATGGAGGTGTTTTTGGTGAAGTATGGACGAAATAATAGAGAGAGTAGAGAGAAAATGTGTGTGGTTTGCATGAGTGTGTGTGTGGTAAATGGTATTGATTGTTGGTTTTGTCTCAAGGTGTGCTTAACTTGTAAGCAAAATAGACAAGTGTTGTAACTTGTTTAAGGCTTGACACCTAAGGGTGTTGAGGCACTAGTTGGACGCCACACACATAGTGGGGTGGGCAAGTGTAAAACTTGTCCCATCCCACTAATTTACGGGTACTCCTCGAATCTAGTTTCCTCGATTTGCGTGCCCTCGGGTCGTTTTACGAAAAACGTTTTTATAAATTATTAATCAACGTCACAAAACGAATCTAATAAAAATTGTTCCATCAAAAACGGAGTTCGAAAACGTAAATACGTAATCCTAAGGTTTCCGGTTTAGTCGTAAAGGACGTTAAAATAAAATTGTAAGTCCTAATCTCTTCTCGTAAATTTATGAGTTTATGAACCAACACAAATTTAAAACTCCAAAATAATATTCACGGATAAATTTATTTTCTGAAATGTCGGACTGTCACCAAAGACGGTGTATGTAAACGTAAGCACGTAACGTTAAATCCTCCGGTTTAGACGTAGTCGACGCTACTTCAAGACGTAAATCTAAATTTCTTCCCAAAAATAAGTGAGTTCATATTGTAACATTAAAATAATGTTTTCAAATAAATATTGAGAATAAAATATCAACCATAAATTGACGGATTGTCACAACCAAGCTCGTCATCATGAAGAGCTATGGTGTTATCATTCCTTATATTTGTTTAATTACCGTGAACTAAGTAAATTGACGATTAAAAATCTATATCCACTACCCAAGATGATAGATTTGTTCGATCATTTACAAGGTTCTAGCGTATATTCGAAAATTTGATTCACGGCATGGTTATCATCAATTTCGCGTCCGCGAAAAAGATTATCTATTCCAATTACTACATCCAGAACTTGTAATGAACATTATGAGTTTCACGTTATGTCGTTTGGATTGACTATTGCACATGTAGCATTCATAAATTTGGTAAATCACGTGTGTAGGCTGTAATTTGATAAATTCATGCTTGCGATCATTGAGGACCATTTGTTTGTTTATAAGAATAAGAATGAGTTAATAATTATTTATAGACTGCCCTGAATTGGCCGAGTAATTAAAACCTGTACCTTAAATAATTAACATGTGATTAAAGACTAAATCTTTTACATTATTTGACCATGTGATTAAAAGATAATGGAATCTATATTGACTCTTCAAAAATATAGAGCCCTTTTAAGACATTGGGTTTTACCAAAAAGAAAGTGCAAATGTGTCTTGACAAATGTTTTATTGAAAAGAACTTTTGAGGGATTATTCCCTTATACCCAGAACATTTAACTAAACTCCTGTTTAGGGGAAACTGTTCGTGTATACCTCAAGACAACCTAAGAGGGATTGAGAAAACCATTTAAACCATTACTTGAAATTTGAAACGACACTTTTTGCTTTTCAACTTAGAAAATTTTGACCAAAGATTTTTCAAACATTTACGAATCTTATTAATTATTTTCGATAAATCAGTAAAAATCGTGTTAACTAAAATTCAAATTTATTTTGAATATATTTATATAATTGGTCGAGCTAAGAAATTTAAAATTTTTAACGTTTACGTTTCATAAAAACTTAATATTTATTGTTAATTTACGTGTAATAATTATCGACGCTTTAAAATGTCGGATTGAGCAAAACTGATAAAAATGATGGTTGAGACGAAACTAAAACTTAGAAAATATGAAGAAAGAATTTCTGAGTAAATTGTGGACATGATAATTGTTTCATCTGGAAAGATGAATGTAAATACCGACGCATTATGTAAAAAGGATAAAGAATCAATTAGGATGTGTTCCTTAATAATGAATGTGCAAAATAAATTGCCAAACAATATAAAAATAAACAATGCTTGTAAGAAGGATAATATAGATAATAAAAAGGTGTTCGCGGGTAATATGAACCATTAGAATTGAGGAGCCGATGGCGTTAAATGTATAAAAGGCCACTTGTGATTCTCTAAATATGGAGGATTGTGAGATATAGTTATGTTGGAATCTTGTAAGTATAAGTATTTTATTCCTGTTTTTCTGATTTAATGTATCTTTATCTGAAGAAGTTGTACTGATGGCAAATTATGAAGGCAGACATCGCCTCATACATTAGTAAACGTCTAACTATTGCAAAGGTCATCATCTGAATTTGATTCGATTTGGGTCATCATCGACAGACTGACCAAATCTGCTAATATCATTCTTGTTAATAATAGATTCTTGATGAAGAAATTGACTCTTTGAATTTAAAGGAGTTGTGTAAACATGGTGTGCCTATATCGATCATCTCTATCAAGATCCTCGCTTCGCATCGAATTTCTAGAGATTTGCTCAGAAGTTATTGAGAACGAATCTTGATGAGAGTACTGTTTACCACTCCAATCGAAGAGATGAGGTAAAGTAACAATACAAAATACTACAAGTGATGTTTTATGCTTGAATGATTGACCTTTGGTAATAAACCGTATAATCGCTTTCCTTAGGAAAGATTATCACTGATAATTATCGTATTAGGATCGAGATCGAATCTTGTGAGGATATATATTAGAGCATCTATAAGCAGGAGTTGGGATGAAGACACCCGACATACACCCATTGTGAGTTGGACATGTCTTTTAGGTTTTAAGGTTGCCTATGATGACAAACCTAACCTTGCAAAATACCCGACCCGTGAGACCTGAAATGGCTGTTGAAATTAGGATTTGATTATTGACTGCCGGTAGTGGGCAGAAGGTTATGTGAATATGAAATGTAGATCTTGAAGTGCCGAATGGGTAGCGAAGTTATGCCAAAAAAGTTCACCTTGTAAAAATGAAATGATGACCTGAAAGATCATGGGATATAAGTCCCCGTTGTATGGGACCATTGAGATGATGTAAAAGATTGGTTTGAAAGGCATATAAGCTGGATCTACCCTAGGACTTCAAGAGCTGCGTGAATTATGTTTTGTATATCGAACTTGATAAAATGTCTATCAAGTGAAAATCTGATTGTTTCTTAGTAAAGTTTAGATCGGCGAAAGGTTGCATTCATCATAAACCCGTGAACATCATGGATAGAGAAAGTAAGTCAACATTAAGCCTGATCTTATTTCCGTAGTTATGTTTGATGAAACTCGCGTATTGTAATGAATTACACTTGTGAGAAAAGACCGAATGTGGAGAAAATACCCACATGGCTTTAACTCTATAAGGAGCGAGTTGTAAGATAAGATGATCTTTGAGGACAAAGATCCTATTTAGGGGTAAATGCTGTGACAATCCGTCAATTTATGGTTTATATTTTATTCTCAATATTTATTTGAAAACATTATTTTAATGTTATAATATGAACTCACTTATTTTTGGGAATAAATTTGGATTTTTCGTCTTGAAGTAGCATCGACTACGTCTAAACCGGAGGATTCTACGTTACGTGCTTACGTTTACATACACCGTTTTTGGTGACAGTCCGACATTTCAGAAAATAAATTTATCCGTGAATATTATTTTGGGATTTTAAATTTGTGTTGGTTCATAAACTCACAAATTTACGAGAAGAGATTAGGACTTACGATTATAATTTAACGTCCTTTACGACTAAACCGGAAACCTTAGGATTACGTATTTACGTTTTTGAACTCCGTTTTTGATGAGACAATTTTTATTAGATTCGTTTTGTGCCGTTTATACAAAATTTATCAAAACGTTTTTCATAAAACGACCCGAGGGCACGCAAATCGAGGAAACTAGAATCGAGGAATACCCGTAAATTAGCGGGATGGGACAAAACAAATTTATCCCACCCCACTAAAAGGGACAACCAAAAACACGACACCACATCATAAGATTTGGCACCCTTTTAGCAAGAAAGCTAACACATGTTAAGCATAAGCTTCACATGTAAGCTAACCTTACACAAAACCACAAAACCACTTCATTCTTACCATTTGCACTAGCTACTCATGCAAACCACTCAACAAAACTCTCTCATCCTTCCTCTATCTCTATATTTCGTCCCAAAATCACCAACAACAACCCTCATTTGATCTATTTTAGCCATAAAATCATGTGTTATTCATACACATGATGATGCCCCTTTGAAGACTTGAAGATTGGAGGTGATTATAACATCCAAGGAGGTGATTTGATGATTTCCAAGGGCTGATTTCTACAAGAATTTACAAATATTTGTGGTCTTCAATGTTTGTGTTGATCTATCACAAGTTTTTCCATCAAAATCCAAGCCTTGATCATAACCTACACAACCTTGGTGGTATAGAGATTGTTCTTCCTATTCTCTTGTTATTTTGATTATGTAATCTTGTATTTTCTTTATTTATCTATATGTATATGATGATTAATGATGATTAAAAATATTATGTGGGGACTTGATGTTAATATATTTGAAAAACATGGTTAAAATGATGGAAAACCATAGGTAAAAAGGTTAAATTCTTGCTTATAAAGTTGGGTGTATAAAAACAGTAACTAACCAAATAATAAACTGACAAAATGGCATGGTGGAATTAATTTTCAGTAAGTATTAGATGTCATACACATGTGAGAGTTGGCCATGCAATGGAATCATCAAAATGAGTGAGATATGATCAAAACAAAATTAGTATACCAATCTTAATAGTCTGTTTTGTAGGGACTGTTAAGGATACTTAGACATGGATTGAGCAGTAGCTATAACTAACTTATTTGTAGCACATAATATGAAGTTTATGTCATCCAAAAATGAGCATCTATCTCCTTGTATAACTCAAGATATGATAAAAATGGTGAAAGTGAAACTAAAAATCAGATTTTGTGAAATTAAAGTTTAATAGTATTATATAAGCACTCAAAATAATATAGTATAAAATATAAAATTAAAACCCACTAAGTTATATATTTCATTTATATAAATATGTATAAGGATAAATAAATGGACATTATATAAAAATGGTAGTTTGGTAAGTTTTATAAGTTATAAAAAACTATAAACATGATTTTTACGTCTTTTCGGCTAGTACCGTAAAATTAACGTTTTTTGTCAATTAAAACTTAGACGATCGGACCCGTCTAATGTAAACTTTTTAAAAAGTCATATACTGATATATAAGTACCGAATACAAGTAAAAACCGATAAAACCGAAACTAAATAACATGTGGACATTAACGGGCTAAGTTAGTGTTATTGGACTAATAATACAACTAAATGGTCTAAACACTTATCAACTTACTCATTGGGCTTAACCCACTTGGGCCCAACATGTAAAGTATAACACTGATAATAAAAGTATAATTGGGCTAATGACAAGTATTGGGCTTGTAATGGGCCTATTGGGCCTCCAAAATGTAAACAAGTCGAACTAGTAAACTAGTATAAAAGTTACCAATACATAACACTAAAATGAGTAAATGAGAATATATAAACCCACTTGATCATCATCATATGTATAAAATCATCATATATATACATAATTGTTATTTTTATAAAGTCATTGGACAAGAGTCTAAGACGAGTATTATTTGTCTAGGTTTCCGTGATTGAAGCACGTATCGTACATCCGAATTGCCGATAACCCGCTTTCCCACATCAACGTGAGTTCATAGCCTCGCACTATTTTAAATGTTTTTATGAAATGTTTTATAAACCCGCGAGGGAGATAACATGTTTGTTTTTATAAAATAGGACACTAGTTGTCCCGATTGTTTGTTTATTGATTTGGACCCGAATGATTGTATGACCTGATGAATGATTATATGACCGATAGATGAAATGAAATGGATTATTAAAGTTAGGTTATTTCACTAAAAGTCCCACTAGCATGAATTATGAACTACCGGGATTTGGTAGACGCTTGTGAATATAATAGTACTATTTGGGGACGGTCACCCCAGTTCGCGCCTTGACGGTTGATCCCCGTCGTGCCACATTGATTGGTAAGCGAATTTATGTATGAGAAGATTTACACAAGCGTGATTATTGTGACGACATGCTAATTTAGATGGGAAAATTGAGTTTCGGGCTAGCTACCCGTTGTTTATTGTAGTAAGGTAACAATGTCATGCGGCTTATAATAATCCAATTAACGAAATACTGCTGTACGCACCGAATTACGATATATTGCCTGACTAGCAATACGGGGTCTTATTATTGATTTTATGTTCATGTTTTGCTTTTCATAACCATATTCATATAACGGTTTTTATTTAAACCTATACAACGTTATAAAACGTATTGTATGATATTTTTACGCCATTGGTTCGTATAATTATTTTGAAGGCGAAAGCCTATATTATGATTTTGATAAGGATTGGTATAAAATGACTTTGGCTATTTTATGGCCTATTAAAAAGATTTGTACAAAATGATTTTTGGTAATAATTTTATACCGATGTTATATTGATGGATTTCATTAAACTCTATGAATTCACTCGGCGTTTTCGCTGACCTTTTCTTTTAACATATTTTATCTCAGGTACTTGAAGGTAATTCTCGAGAAGACAACAAGAAATCATGGCCCGCACTTAAATAATAATTTCCATTCAAATACTTTGTAAAACCTGTATGAAATATAATGACTTGGGACCTATGTAACTTCGATATTTATGAATGGAAATGCTTTATTATTAAACGACACAATTTTTAAGCGTTGTCTATGATGTGAGTAATGTGCTATCCCGTAACACCAACGAGTCGTCCGCTGTATTGATTTGAGTAAATTTGGGGGTGTTACATAACCCGTGAGAGTTAAGACTTTCGCGTTTTAAAGTTCCCTATATAAAAGCCTAGCAAAACTTGACTTAAACACGTTAAGGATACTAGCTAGAGTAAACTTGGATAAGTAAACTCGGGTTGAGTCAAAATATTCACGACTTTGAAAATTTTAAAAACACTTTTATTAAACTTTTATTTTAGCAAACAGAGTAAATAACGCTAACAAAGGAAAATACTACTATACAACTAGGCCAAAATAGATTAAAAATTTTGAAAATGTCGAAAAATTAGATTTTCCGGTTAAAATGAGGACAAATTCATGGAAAAGCCCACTTACTTCGATAGAAGTCCCCCCTACACATGATATAAACATTGTCCTCAATGTTTAAGCATGTGGGAGTAAACTCCCCTACACTTAGGACATTGTGTACTTTGTTTAAATCTTGCTAAGGAAAGGACAACTATAGTGACTTCAATGTGAATATATAAGATATGAAATATTGAATCACGATAGTTTAGGATAGAACCAGGAAGATGGGAACACGGAATCACGGGTCGTCAAAAGTCATCGAGAATGGAGCTTTGAAGCTTTAATCCCTGCACATCAAAAGAAACAAGACAACAAACACATATGGGGCTCCCCCTTCACTTATTATGAAAACGGTAAAGGATAGATCAACGGGTTGCCTCCCGAGAAGCTCTTGTTTTTGTTAACCGAGTCACGAGGCCGACTCGACCCAAAACTTAATTCAAGGGAAACATGGTGAGGGATGGAATCATCTCATGAGAGATGTCCTCACCAAAGTACAACTTCACGCGCTGGCCATTCACCTTAAAATTGGGCCCATTTGGCTGAGAAAGCTCAGTGGTGCCATATGGGAAGACTTTGGCGATGGTGAATGGACCAGACCAGCGACTCTTCAGCTTTCCCGAGAAGATCTTCAACCGAGAGTTAAAGAGTAAAACTTTATCACCAACGTGGAACTCTCGATTCTTAATCCTAGAATCATGGATGATTTTGGTCTTCTCCTTGTAGATTAGAGAGTTCTCATAAGCTTTATTCCTCAATTCATTTAGCTCATTGAGTTGAATCTTCTGAAGATCGCCGGCTTTGTTGATGTCAAAGTTAGCCCACTTCAAGGCCCAGTATGCCTTATGTTCCAGCTCGATAGGGAGGTGGCATGCTTTCCCGTACACAAGACGATATGGTGTACAACCAATCGGGGTCTTATATGCGGTACAGAAAGCCCACAAAGCATCATCTAACTTATCGGCCCACGAGGCACGATGCTCTCCCACAGTACGCTCAAGAATTCACTTCAATCCACGGTTAGATATCTTGGCTTGACCATTGGTTTGAGGATGATAAGCGGTGGAAAGACGATGATTGAAACCATACTTAGCCATGACTCTTGCAAATTTATCATTGCAAAAATGAGTCCCGCGGTCACTGATTATAGCACGAGGAACACCGAATCGAGCAAAAAGTTGCTTGAGAAAGTTCACAACCACCCTCGCATCGTTCGTAGGAAGAGCCTTAGCTTCAACCCATTTAGAAACGTAGTCAACGACTACGAGGATGTACTTGTTCCCTTTAGATGATGGAAATGGCCCTATAAAGTCGATGCCCCATACATCAAATATTTCACATTCTTGTATGAAAATTTGAGGCATCTCATCTTTATGTGTGATCATGCCTTGGCGTTGGTAAGCATCACAATTTTTAACCATCTCGTGAGCGTCACGATAAATGGTGGGCCAATAGAATCCAGAGTCGAAAACTTTCTTCGCTGTGTAGTTGGGACCAAAGTGACCACCGGTGAGTCCTTTATGGCAAGCTTCGAGAATGTCTAAAGCTGCGGGTCTATCAACACATTGACGAATAATCAGATCAGCACATTGTTTGAAGAGATAAGGGTCATCCCAAAAGTAAGTCTTAACATCTTTAAAGAACTTCTTCTTTTGTTGGGATGTTAACCCTTCGATGAGAATACCACCCGCTAAGTAGTTTGCAATGTCCGCAAACCACGGGGTGTAATCAAGATTGGAATTAATAGACATTAAGGCCTCAAGGGGAAAAGAGTCATTGATCTCTTGATTCGGATGATCCCCTTGATAAGGATCCTCAAGTCTACTTAGATGATCCGCGACTAGGTTTTCGACTCCCTTCTTGTCACGAATTTCGATTTTAAATTCTCGAAGGAGCAAAACCCAACGAAGAAGTATTCGCTTAGAATCTTGCTTAGTCATCAAGTACTTCAACGCGGAATGGTCGGTATAGACAATTGTGGTGGAAAGGACAAGATAGGGGCAGAACTTCTCAAAAGCATATGCTACAACTAAAAGCTCTTTTTCGGTAGTGGTATAATGCAATTGAGCCCCCATCATTGTCTTTCTAGCATAATGGATTTGTTGGAAGTGTTTGTTCACTCTTTGGCCCAAAACCGCTCCAATAGCAAAGTCGCTAGCATCACACATCAATTCAAAAGGTAGCTCCCAATTAGGGGTAACCAAGACCAGTGCCTTAGTTAGCTTGTCTTTAAGAAGATTGAAGGATTCAATACACTCTTTAGAAAACATAAAAGGAGTATCTTTTTCCAAGAGGTGGGTCATCGGGCGAGCGATTTTAGAAAACTCTTGAATGAAACGACGATAGAAACCCGCATGACCGAGGAAACTTCTCACACCCTTCACGGTTGAAGGTGGAGGTAATTTTTCTATGACATCAACTTTAGCACAGTCCACTTCAAGACCGGCTTTTGAGATTTTTTGTCCAAGCACAATGCCTTCTTTTACCATGAAATGGCATTTTTCCCAATTTAGAACAAGCGAGTGTCTTCACACCGCTTAACCATGCGTTCCAAATTGGCAAGGCAAGTAGAGAAGGAATCAACAAAGACCGAGAAATCATCCATGAAGACTTCCATAGTTTCTTCAACTATGTCATAGATAGCCATCATACACCTTTGGAAAGTCACATGAGCATTGCATAAGCCGAAAGGCATTCTTTTGTAAGCAAATGTTCCATAAGGACAAGTGAATGTGGTTTTCTCTTGGTCTTTAGGATCGATGGGAATTTGAAAATACCCGGAGAAACCGTCTAAAAAGCAGTAATAGTCATTACCCGCTAGAAGTTCAAGCATTTGGTCCATAAAAGGAAGGGGAAAATGATCCTTTCTCGTAGCATCATTGAGTTTGCGATATTCTATACAAACTCTCCACCTTGTAACGAGACGAGTAGGAATCAACTCGTTGTTTTCATTGGGCACAACGGTGATTCCGCCTTTCTTAGGCACACAATGGACCGGACTAACCCATGGTGAATCCGAGATAGGGTAGATCATTCCCGCATCAAGAAGTTTGATAACCTCTTTTTTGATAACGTCATGGAGCTTGGGATTCACCCTTCTTTGGCTTTGAATAGTGGGTTTAAAGTCGTCCTCCATGAGAATTTTATGTGTGCAAAAGTGAGGATTAATTCCATGAATATCAGAGCTTTTCCACGCTATCACTTTCTTATGATTCTTTAGCACAGCGGTAAGTCGGGATTTTTCTTCTTCTTTCAAGTCATTTGCGATGATGACGGGTGATTTGTTGTTGTCGTCAAGGAACACATATTCAAGATGAGACGGTAGATCCTTAAGCTCTAAATCCGGAGGATTTTAGATGGACGGCGTTTTCAAATTCCGATCATCGATAGAGATATCCTTAGGAGATGTTGGAGAAATATGGTCCTCATTGAAAAGTTTCTCAATGGTACGAATGTCTTCGTCCCAATTGGAGGGAGAATCATCATATTGCAAATCCACATCTCCCAAAGTTGCTTCAAAGTCTTTGAAAATGAAATCACTTTCTCCAAATGGAGTTAGTGATGGAGCAAGAGAGGCAGCGGTCTCAACAATGGGTAGAGAAGAAGAACCACTTTTACAAGCGTCTTTGAAATGTTCTTCACAAGCCTCATCAAGAACGTCAATGAAATTAACGCACTCGTTTTCAGAAGGCTGCTTAGAAAGTTTACCCATGTTGAAGACAATTTTATCATCACCAACTCTCATGATTAATTTGCCCGCGGCTACATCAATGAGAGTGTGACCGGTCCTCAAGAATGGACGTCTGACGATTAATGGAACACGGGGATCCATCTCGTAGTCAACGACAACAAAATCCGCCGGAAAGGTGAATTTGTCGACACCGACGAAGACATCTTCAGCTATCCCCACCCGATAAGGAACCGTACGTTTAGCTAATTCCAATGTCATTCGTGTGGGGACTTGCTCGGGTAGAGACAATTGTTTCCAAACGCTTAGAGGCATTAAGTTAATACTAGAACCTATATTGTCTAGGGCCATACAATCTCTACCCTGGGGAAGTTGCAAGGAATCAAGAAACGACCCCGATTACCAAGTTTGGTTGGTAATTTCTTTAAGAGGACTGCAGAGCAATTCTCATTAAGTTGGTCTGAGCGATATTAAGGAGTTTCTCCTTATCACTGAGAAGATCATTAAACATTTTCGCATACTTCGGCATGTGAGCGAGAGCCTCAGCGAAGGAGATATTGAAATTCAGTTGTTTAAACATTTTGAGAAAGTTAGAAACCTGAATATCATCCTTGTTCTTCAACTTCTCTTTCCTCAACCTTGAGGGATAAGGTATATTGGGTTGAGATGAAGGCTTTGGAATGGAATTCTCACTCACATCCTTGGGTGGTGGAGGGGTAGAAGTAGAAGGTGGAGGAATTGGAGAAGGGGACTGGTTTTCCTTTCTCACAATCACCGGTGTAGGTGTATGAATCTCGGGTTCCTTTAAACCTTTGCCACTTCGCGTGGTGATTGCTTTCATCTCCCCTCTTGGATTCGCAACGGTGTTACACGGAAGAGAACCCGAACTAGAGGCTTGATTACTTGGGAACAAACTAGCCATCATATCCCTTAAGTTATTCGTTTGATTGCTCATAGAGTTTCTCATATCGGCTTGAAGAGCATTCCCTTGTTTCGCCATGTCATTCCTTAGCTCGGATCGAATATCGTTCCCTTGTTTTGCCATGTCACCCTTCAAGTTAATGAATTGGCTTTGAAGATTTGTCACCATTTCTCTATTAGACCTCATGTAAGCTTCGAGGTCATGGTTCAATGCCGTGGGTTGATTTAGAGGTGGGGCTTGGTAAGTTGAATTATTTCCTTGAGGTGGATATGGGTTTCTTTGGGATTGATACTGATTGGTAGCTCGAGGTTGGCTTTGATTGTTGCGGTTGAAATTGTTTTGGTTTTGGTTTTGAGGAGAAAAACTGAGTGGAGATAGATAGTTGTTGGAACGATAACTTAGAAAGTTACGGTCTCCTTGAGGACGTGCTTGATAGCCTCCTGTAGAAAAGTTACCGTTAGCGGCATACATATTTTCCGGATTGTCAAAAGTAGAAGGACAATCGGTGTATGAATGATAACCTCCACAAATCTCACAAGAAGTTACTATAGCTTTAGCTTGTTGAAATTGGTTTGTAGCCATGGTTAAGAAGTTTTTGTTCATCTCAGCTATTTGGCGAGTAAGTTCGGTTATCTCTGAGTTGGATGATGTAGAAGAAACATTGGCCCTAGGGTTATTCCTTGAAGATGCAGATGAATCCCAATTTTTGTGGTGAGTGGTCATGTTCTCTATCAGCTCTCTACACTCCTCAGGTCTTCTCTTCATGAATGTACCACCGGAGGCAGCATTAATCGTATCACGATCACGGAAAGTTAAACCATTATAGAAAGTATCAATCAAAGTAACAGGGAGCATGTTATGGATTGGACAACGATCGATCAAGACATTATAGCGTTACCAAGCATCAAAAAGCGACTCATCAGGTTCTTGTGTGAATCCACTGATTTGGTTGCGAAGACTAGTGACCATGGATGGTGGAATGTAGCGCGAAATTTTATTTTGAGTCATGTCATTCCATGTTTGAATTGAAATTTTGGGAAGACGATCAAACCATTTTTCGGCATGGTGGGATAAAGTGTGTGGAAAGAGATGAAAGCGAAGAAAATTCATGGAAGCACCAGGTAGTTTCATGCTTTGAGTGACGGTAATGAAATTGTCGAGATGTTTGTTGGCATCATCATCCGGTAATCCGCGAAACGGGCAAGCGTTTTGAACTTGCTGGATCATGTGATGCTTCAACGAAAATTCAAGAGCCGTGATTTGCATCAGCGCAATCGGTCCTCCGCGTCCGTTCATGGTTGGTTGACAAAGCTCCTCCATTGTTCGTAGGTCGGGTGGGGGAACATTGTTGTTGTTGTTATTGTTATTCAAATTGGGGTGGGGTGGGTTGTTATTATTGTTATGCACACCAGCCATATCTATGTCTCTAAGAGTCTCGGGCTCAGGATAAGACGTAGATCGAGTACGCATACACAAAAAGGAAATAAAATATTTTTGATTTTTATCTTTTTTATTCTTTTTAGATTTTTTTTTAAATTTGTATTTTTTATGATTTTTGAAATTTTTGTGCTTGAAAATAACATTCCTCGCAAAATCCAATTTCTCACTAAAAACCGTTAATCTTTACGAAAAGAGCCGGCAGCGGCGCCATTTAATACATGACTTTTGCTTAGCATGTGTGTACTTGATATCGTTCTCGGTATCTAATCGAATTGATCACGGTTAATGGTGGAATAGTCGGTAATGGTCACTAAAAGGGGGAGTTGATTTTCTATTCTATTAGAAAGGGTAAGTGCAAAACGTAATTAAAATAAGCTAAAATCAAATCTAGAAAAACTAAATTAAAGCTTTGAAAACTTACCTAAAAATTACTAGAAAAATACTTGGTAAAAATGGAGATTTCGGGAAGCGTGCAATTATTGGAAATGAAAACGTAAATGATTAAAAACTTGAAAACTTGTTTAAAATAAACTAAGTAAAAAGGTGGTAAAAGTAAAATTCAAAAACTAAGGGAACAAAACAATAAACATGAACCAGATCTTAACATGGATCGCACTCAGATCGTAGCCTACGATCGTAGCTTAGGAACCATATCGCACTCAATGTGATGGAGAAGAGTGATCGCACTCAAAAGGTGAGGGATCACACTCACTGATCGCAACCACGAACGCAACAAGTGGATCGTGGTCTGATCGTAACAATAATGATCGCAATCAATGCGATCGTAACAAGGAAATGTGACACGATCACACCCACAGATCGCAATGAGTGATCGTGGTGAGTGATCGTTGCCAGGGAAAGAAGTTATGATCGCACTCAATGCGATCGTAGCCAAGTGATCGAAACCAAGTAAAACCCTTCCAATATCGCAAAGGGATCCAAAGAGTAACAAAGCTTAAACGAATAAGCTGTTAATCCAAAAAGAACTTGCCAACTCTTAGCCAAGGATAAATAAGCACAAATTCGAAACCTTTTGGAATACTAAGTACTGGAACCTTATAAACCGAACTTTAACAAGATAAAACTTTTAGAAGAGCTTAAAAGTAAATAAGCTAAACATACAAATAAGCCAATAAGAACAAAGATCTTAAAGCTTAAACGTATAAGAACTTATGTAGGAATAAAAAGATGAGCTTTTTAATCACTTAAACATCAAAATCAACCACGGATCATTAATATTTCGGATCAAAGGTAAACCAAAATCAAGAAATGTAGAAAGAGATTAATGAACAAAAAGCTTAACTTGATCGTGTGATTAATGAAATCCAAATACAAGGATGATTAAAAGCTTAAACTTGAAAGATAAAAAATAAAGAAAATATGAAACTTAGTGAGAGAAAGTTTAACACTTTCTCTCTTTAAAAACTAGAAAGGAAAACTGAAAAATGAAAACTAGCTAACTCTAACACCCTCCTAATGTGTCATTAGGAGGGTATATATAGGGAGTGGGGAGTGCATGTGTGCTTCCTTCTTTCTTTCTTTCTTCTTTCTTGTCTTTTCGTCTTCTTAATTATTCGACTTTTTCGACTTTGTCTCGGGATTAATTAAACTCGTCTTGTAATTTCTTCATTATTTAGACTTGAGTTCTTCGGCTTTATTAAACTTCCGTCTTTAGACTTTTTCTTCGATAAATCTTCAGAATAGGTCTTGGAATTCTGTTCTTTTTGCACTCTTGATCTCTTGACTTTGTCTTTTGTCTTTTTCTTTGATAAAAGCCCGTGAAAGCCCGTGTTTTCTTCCTTTTTCATCTTTTGGTCCTAAAACACAATAAAAACACAAACCACACATAATTCCGACTTTTACGACATAAAATATACGTTTTGGTCTTGTTATTATTGGAAATAAGTGGTAAAAGGATAAGTGTTTTCACACTTGTTAATGGCATAGGGGATATCCTAACACTCTTGGCATAAACAGTAGATATGACCGAATGAGTAGCACCTATGTCAAATAAGACGCATACAACTTGACCATACATATACAAGATTACAGTGATGGTACCTGTTGACTTGTTGGCCTGATCATGCGAGGTCGTGTACACCCGTCTAGTACTAGGAGGTGGCTTGGATTCGAAATGTCCAAAAGTGCCCTCGATCTCACCCTTACGGTAGTCCTTCATGCGATGGCCTGGCTGGCCATACTTTATGCAAGCATCACTATCACGGCGACACGGCCCTGGGTGCCTGCGGTTGCACGTAGTTTAGAGAGGGTGAGTATACCCTCCAACAGGTGCCCTAGCTGGCTGGGAGCTTGTTTAAAAAAGTATGTGTGAGACATGGTAAATGGGTACAAACATGACAATGTAGAAAATGGTAAGACGTAATACCTGATGTAGCTACACGGTTGGGTTATGAACCTCTGCGGTCCTGCTCCTGTCCGTTGCCATGATTCCTGGTAGTAGATGCTGACGTGTAAGAATTGTGAATCATAAAGCATATAACATAGAAAATGAGTATGTTTAAGGACCTGCTGTTGTTAGAGTTGTTGGCGTTGCTACGGTAATTGTCATTACTGCCACACATATCCGAAGCAGAACGGTCTTGGGTCTGATCGTTACTCTTGTACTGACTCTACTGTTGAGTGGCCGGTTGGGACCGGTCCCCAGTCTTCTGCCTGAAAGATGCAATTGTATAGAGAAAGATAAATATTTGGATAGTACTGAATGAAATGACATGATCATCGTTGATGACGAAATATACCTCTTGTCGGGTATTTCTGCCTCTCCAAACTCATCCCTCTCCTACAACATCTCCAACTTGTGGGCTGCATCAGCTACTTGTGCCACCGTATTAAAGGTAACACACACCAAATTATTTGCGACTGATGTATGAAGAGCCCAGCAAAAGTGGTACGCTTGCTCCTCTACAGTCCCAGCTGCTACGCCAAGGAATCCAGCCAGTCGAAGAAACCTCTGCATGAACTCATTGTTGTTTTCCACAGCTCTCTTCCTAATCCCATGATATTCCCTCTTGAGCTTGTCCATCTTAGCTTTCGGGAAGAACTGCCCCATCACCAACTCCTTAAACTCTACCTAAGTCAATCCAGTCACCCAGTCGTCGCCTCCATTCGACAACTTCAGTACCTTCCACCATGCAAGCACGTTCCATTTAAACTTATAACAATTTAACCTCGCCTTAAAGACATGGTCGCATCCCATTGCGTCAAAGATCTTCTTGATGTGAGCTATCCAGCTCTCAGCCTCAGCAGGGCTGTCAGTCTGCTCGAAAGATTTCGGATGCTGCTTATTGAATCGCTCCAGCCATGTGATCAGGGTAGCTGGAGGTGGAGGAGGAGGATTCTGATGCTGGTGCTGGTGCTGATTGTTTGCAGCTTGCACCTCAGCCCGAATGAAATTCCTTAGTTGATGAAGCATGGACTAAATAGCAGCTTGGACTGCTGCATTCAGTTTTTCTTATTCACGTGTGAGAACCATTTGACATTGTAAAACAAAATGCAATGATTAAACTGATTAGAACATTATATATAAACATGAACTTTTTTTATGCATATAAACATGAGAAAAATTTTATGCTTGAAAATAGTGTATGGATGCATGACAACAAAATGACATGGGTTTGGGTGAACGCCTATGGGTCGATTCACCTAACAAAATGACATGACGAGGATAAACGCCTATGAGTCGGTTCATCAAAACAAAATGATTCGATTAAAAGCACATGCGACTAAATATGGCTAGTCCGATACCAACCATTACTTAGTCAAAATTCCTGCGACAATGATACATGAAACAAATGCATGAAAACAAACTGTCAGTTCTAGGAAGACCCTGGTGATTACCCACTAATCACAGGTCATGTTTTAAGAGCCTACAGGTCGAAACCTTGGCTCTGATTCCATAATTGTAACACCCCATTTTGGTAAATGGAATATCATAGGTAATTATGACGTGTCATCAAAGCATGCAAGGTAAATGTTCAAAAACATTAAATGACCATGAATGGAAATACCAGAAACAAACATTGGTAGTCTAACTATAAGCTCACACACATGAATATAAGTACTGAAATGGAAAAAGGACTAAATAATGTCCAAAGAAATAAAGTAACGTAATGTATGGAAAATGCATAAAGTAATGAAGGCTAGATAGCTTCCATCCGTATGCACATACTCTCAAAGTCTACGTGCGTCCTTGAGTACCTGCCGTTTGGGAACATGAAAGGAAAACGGCCGAGCATAACGCCCAGTGAACGAATATACAAGCATTTTATGAAATTATAAGTTTATGGACTTATATTTAATAGTCATGTGATAGGATCGAACTCGAGATTACGAGATTGCGCACAATACGTAAAGAGTTAATATAATTAATAAATATATTTATTATATTTAATAATTTATTTAATAAATATATATATTTATTTATTTATTAAATTAAACTGAGACATAACTTTAATGATCGTTAATTAATTAATAGTTAAGTATTAATAAGCGTTAAATAAATATATAGTAAATTAAACAAAAGGAAAGAAGTTTGGAAGATTCTGGAACACCCTATAGGGGTGTTTGGCCGGTCGGTTATAGGAGAAAAAGGAAGGGGGAAAAAGTTCCTTTTATTTAATTTTAGATACAAGATTATGCCTATATAAACAAATCCTTCTCCTCATAATTCACATCACAAAAAGTCCTTCTCCCCTTCTTCTTTTTTTGGTCGATCGCAAGAATACCCATAAAGGGGTATTTGGTTGGTTTTCTTGGTTGATCAATTTACTTACTATCTAGTCCTAGCCCCTCTCTAGGGTTGTTGAGTATATTATATACAAGCGTCATAGCTCCGTTTCACGTGCTAGAATCACGGTTAGCTCGTTGTATTACGTTTGTACAAGATCATAATATAGTCTTACTTTAGACTATATCTTGGTGTATTACGGTATAAACCTGAATTGGTGATTTGTTCTTCGTCTTGTGGATTTGCTTTAGCGTAAAGGTATGTAACCCTAATTCGATTAATTATAATTGTGTTATTATTATGATGTGCTTTGATCTCGTTTAGGGTTTTATATAATTGTTATGATATTTATAATCCTATAGTGGCATCAAGAGCCGTTTTAACATGTTATAATTATCAAAAATCTAAAGTTTTTTAACTAATAATTGTTTTAAGTTAAAACTACATGTTTTTTAGGTTTTCATAAAATTAGGGTTTTGTTTCTTAAAAGTTATGGTTTTAGCCGAATTTTTAATAAAAAAGAGAATTGTTTTGAAACCCTAAATTACATGTGGGATAATTTTAGATTAAATTGCATGATTAATTGTTATGTCATGTATGGTTACGATCCTTAGAGATTTAATTGTTAAGATTTGGGAGGAGTCCATGATAACGTGTATGTTTTCATGGATCGTAAAAATATATGTTTATATGATTTTATGTGCTACGAGATTATTTGATTCAATAAATCTAGAATTAGGGAAGACTTTTATATAAATATAAAGACCTATATTTGATGATTATTGAATAAATCGTATGCATGTGGCTATTTGATTTACTTGTTGCACATATAAATTGTTATTATGTGTTTATGATTTAGTTTTCTTTTACTTGTTTATATAAAATTTGTTGAATTGTTGTAAACAAGGGTTTTTTATGAAAAGAAATAATATGGACTAAATCATATTAAAATAATAATTTGTTACGGATTTAAATTACATAAGATTACGTTGATTGGTGAATTGCAATAACAATCTAACGACCTACTCCTTTTGACAAAATATAAAGTGGGTATAACGCATCATTGGTCATGTACTTGTTAAGGAAGGAGGTGTTATGCCATTAGTCGCTTACCAAATTTCCGGCTCGCCTGTGCGTTAGATTGAATTTACCTATGATTATTAATTGAATTATACCATAAGGGTGATTTATCACAAATTCACATCTGGAACACAATGAATAAGGGTATTTATTTGTGCTTAGCCGAGTTCTAGCAAAAGTACGTTGTGAATAGTTGTGGGTAAATTCTTTAATCTGTTTAACCAATACCGCAACATAATTTATGAAGAAATTTAATCTTCTGAAAAGTTTACTAAATTTTTTATTGAACTTATGCTATGGAAATCGTATGTATGCTTCTCCATACATCTATTTTGACATCAAAATTTATACCCTTAAAAATAATTTAAGTCGAATTGTCCTAATTGACGAACACTTGAAATTACTTCGTCATCAAATGAGATTTTTGGGTGATGTTGAGATGGAGAGAAAACCGTTTGTAGAATGAGAATTCGTATGATGGTTTAACGTTACTCAGATTAGACGATATAATTAAGCTACTAAGTGAGATCTGGAAACATAATGCATTCTGAAGGGATGAAACATGTTTACAATGCAAAATGTTTGTTGGCAATGTAAATCCCTTAAATATCTAGAAACTGAAAATTGTTTGTCAATTGAATTGTTCGACAATTCGCTATGTTGAGTACCTTCATTACTAGCACGATCAACTGATGTAATGGATTTATGTCAATATAGTTCTAGAATTCAAGTAAAATAATATGGTTTTATACCAGGGTAATTTAATTTTCTTGAAAGTATTTAGTTATCGAAAATACTAATATTTGAACTTATTTCTGTTGAAATGGCTCAACCCACCAATAACACTATAAGTTCTTCTATTGAAGGCATTCTTTGAACGTCCCGAACTTACTGGCCCAAACTTCAATGATTGGGTATCTCAAGCTAAGAATTGTCATGAGAGCAGCGAGTACTATCGATATCTTGACTACTCCCTATCCGGAGGATCTTGCTGAAGGAGCATATGATGCACAAAGGCTTAAACACGCTGCTAATGTTAAGAAGCACTTGGAGGTGGCTTGCTTAATGCTAGGAAAAATGGCTCCTCCACTTCAACAAAAATATGATCTATTTTCACCTAAGTGAATGCTTGATGAGCTCAAGGCTATGTTCAAGAAGCCGTAAGCTGTGGAGATTTATGATTTGGTAGATGCTTTGCATAGCTGCAAGCAAGCTCCAGGAAAGTTTGTAAGTGACCATTACTTGGAGATGAGGGGTTATATGGAACATCTCATTGAACTAGGACAACTCTATGATCATAATATGGCTATCAACTTGATCAATAGGTCCCTTAACAAGGACTTCAATGATTTCGTTAGAAATTATAATATGCATTGCACGGGGAAGACAGTTAATGATTTGCATGCAATGCTCATTGACTATGAAAAGGGGTTGAAAGACAAGGCATATACAGCTACGCCTTCTGTACTAACCATACAAAAGGGTAGAGTGAGTAAGCCAAAACCACAAGCGAATAAGAAGAAAGGCAAAGGAAAGGGTGGTAAGGGAAAACAAGTTGCAACTTATTCAAAACCTAATCAGAACTTTGTCAAGAAGAATAGATCTCAGAAGGATGAGACTTGTCACCATTGCAAGGCAAGTGGTCACTGGAAGAGGAAATGCCCTCTTTACCTCGAAGAATTACGAGAAATAAAGAAGAAGTCCGAGCAGAGTGATGCAGCTTCATGTACTTTATTTATGATTGATTTGTCAAATTTGACATACAAATTAAATTCCTGGGTATATGATACGGGATGCGGTATTAACATTTTTAATACGCTGCAGGGATTTAATCTGGAAAGGAAGCTTTCCTCTGGGGAACAATTTCTGCAAGTGGGCAATGGCGCACAAGCAGAGGTTGAAGCTATAGGAACATTTAATCTAGTTTTACCTTCGGGTTTAGTATTGATTTTAAATAACTGTCATTATGCACATACAATTGTTAGGGGTGTTATTTCCTTTTCTTGTTTATTAAATAATGGATTCTTTCACACGATTGATAATAATTATGTTTGGAAAAATGGTATTTTCTATTCTAATGCAATTTTTGTGAATGGTGTGTTTGAAATAGACATGCATGATAATGAATCCAAGAATGATAAATCTATCTTTAGAATGAGTAAGAATAGAATGTTTGACAAGAACTCTTCTTATCTTTGGCATTGTAGACTTGCCCATATTGGGAAGACTCGTATACAAAAGCTTCAAAGTAAAGGTCTTTTGGAAAATATCAATGATGAATCATTTGATAAATGTGAGTCTCGTATCTCTAGAAAGATTTCCAAGAAACCTTTTAATAGCAATATTGAAAGAGCTACTGATCTACTTGGACTTATACATACTGATGTGTGTGGACCACTTAGACATATGTCAAGGAAAGGTGCTAGCTACTTAAGCATAAACATGAGGTATTTGAAACATTTAAAGTGTTTAAAGCAAAAATAGAACTGCAATTATGGAAGAAGATTAAAGCTCTTCGTTCTGATGGAGGTGGTGAATATTTAATTCAAGAGTTTATAGATTATCCAAGTGAGAATGGAATTGTTCAGCATCTTACTTCTCCCTATACTCCTCAAAAAATGGTGTATCCGAATGGAGAAATCATACATTATTTGATATGGTGCGATCTATGTTTAATCTTACAACTTTACCTTTATCCTTTTGGGATTACGCTTTAGAGTCTGCTGTTCGCATGTTAAATATGGTTCCCACAAAGAAGGTCGATAAGACACCATATGAACTATGGCATGACAAGAAGCCATTTTTGTCTTATTTAAAGGTCTGGGGTTGCGAGGCGTATGTGAAACGTGACTCGGGTGACAAACTCCAACAACGATCTATAAAATGTATCTTTGTAGGATACCCTAAGGAAACTATGGGTTACTACTTTTATTATCCACCTGAGAACAAAGTGATTGTTGTTAGGTATGGAGACTTCCTTGAATCTGATCTTGTAAATCAAGAATTCAGTGGGAGAAATTATGATATTGAAGAGAGTCATATAGATACATTACCATCTAAAAACACTAGCTATGAAATTCCTGTAGAACCAGAAAGTCTAGCGGTTCCGCCGGAATTAATTTCTCTGCGTAGATCCGCAAGGATTAAAAATGCAAATAGCAATATTTGTCTTAACATAGAGGATGATGATGAGTTAGGGGATCTTAGTGAACCCGCTAATTATAAATCCGCCATACTTGATCCTGAGAAGGATAAGTAGGTGGTTGCTATGGATGAGGAAATGAAATCCATGAAAGTAAATGATGTTTGGATTCTTGTAGAACCACCATCGAATGATAAAGTAGTGAGACATAAGTGGATATACAAGAAGAAACCGACATGGACGGAAAAGTACAATCCTATAAATCTCGTTTAGTAGCTAAAGGTTTTACTCAAACTTTTAGCGTAGACTACAAGGAGACTTTTTTTCCTGAAGCAGACTTAAGAGCTGTAACACCCCCAAATTTACACAATTCAATACAACGGAAGAGTCGTTGGTGTTACGAGATAGCACATTACTCACATCATAGACAACGCATAAAAAGCGCGTCATTTAATAATAAAGCATTTCCATTCATAAATATCAAATTTACATAGGTCCCAAGTCATAGTATTTCATACAAGTTTTTCAAAACATTTGAATGGAAATTATTATTTAAGTGCGGGCCATGAATTCTTGTTTTCTTCCCGAGAATTACCTTCAAGTACCTGAGACAAAACATGTTAAAAGAAAAGGTCAGCGATAACGCCGAGTGAATTCATAGAGTTTAATAAAACCATTAATATATCATCGGTATATAATTATTACCGAAAATCATTTTGTACAAATCTTTGTAATAGGCCATAAAATAGCCAAAGTCATTTTATACAAATCCATATCAAAAATCATAATATAGGCGTTTGCCTTAAAAATCATTATACGAACCATTGTCGTAAAAACATTATACAATATGTTTTATAACGTTGTATAAAGTTAAATAAAAACCGTTATATGAATATGGTTATGTAAAACCAAAACACGAATACAATATCAATAATAAGACCCTGTATTGCTAGTCAGGCAATACATCATAATTCAGTACGTATAGCAGTATTTCGTTATTTTTGGATTATTATAAGCCGCATGACATTGTTACGTTACAATACCAAACAACGGGTAGCTAGCCTGAAACTCAATTTGCCCATTTAAATTAGCGTGTCATCACAATAATCACGCTTGTGTAAATCTTCTCATACATAAATTCGCTTACCAATGAATGTGGCACGACGGGGATCAACCGTCAAGGCGCGAACTGGGGTGATCGTCCCCAAATAGTACTATTATATGCATAAGTGTCTACCAAATCCCGGTAGTTCACAATTCATGCTAATGGGACTTTTAGTGACATAACCTAACTTTAATAATCCATTTCATTTCACACATCAGGTCATATAATCATTCAATCATTCGGGTCCAAATCAATAAACAAACAATCGGGACAACTAGTGTCCTATTTCATAAAAACTAACATGTTATCTCCCTCGCGGGTTTATAAACAATTCATAAAAACATTTAAAAGAGTGCGAGGCTATGAACTCACGTTGATGTGGGAAAGCGGGTTATCGGTAATTCGGATGTACGGTACGTGCTTCAATCACGGAAACCTAGACAAATAATACTCTTCTTAGAATTTTGTCCAATGACTTTATCAAAATAACAATTATGTATACATATGATGATAATCAAGTGGGTTTATACATTCTCATTTACTTATTTTAGTGTTATGTGTTGATAACTTTTATACTACTTTACTAGTTTTACCTATTTACATGTTTTAGGCCCAATAAGACTATTACAAACCCAATACTTTGTATTAGTCCATTTTACACCTTTATTATCAGTATTATACTTTTCAAGTTGGGCCCAAGTGGGTTAAGCCCAATAAGTAAATTTATAAGTGTTTAGCCCATTTAGTTGGTTTATTAGTCCAATAATACTAACTTAGCCCGTTAATGTCCATATGTTATCTAGTTCGGGTTTTATCGGTTTTTACTTGTATTGAGTACTTATATATCAGTATATGACTTTTAAAAAGTGAAGAATATGGATAATCTTATGAATCAATAAGGTGGGTCGAAGGTTCTAGAGAGAGAAAGTAGTGAGAGAAAGTGAGAGAGAAAATGTGTGTGTTTTATTCAAATGGAATGAAAACTAACCAACAACCAACCCCTTTCCATGGTGGAAAGGGGTATTTATATCCAAGCCACTAATGGGCTTGGGCCGACCCATGACAAGCCCATGGGCCGGTTTTTAATTAACTAAATAAGCAAACATTAACTACGAGCTATACAACATTAATAATATTATGGAGTGACTGATACTTCTAATATACATTAAAAACGTATTTCTAACAATCTCCCCCTAAGGGAGGTCACTCCACTTTACACAGTTCTAAACCTATCATACTATACTAAGTCTTCTTTCTTCAACTCGTAGTCTTTTCTTCTTTTCTTTTTGTTGTGAATATGTTGATTTGATCTTTTAGGCTTTGGCTTGAGAGCATTGTTCTTTTGACCAATCACGTGCGATATTTGCCTTCTTGTGAATCTTGCCTCCTCGTGACTCCATGTTCCACACACTTATGTCTTTTGTTGAATTCTTGAAAGTTTCAGAGTTTGGTACAGCGGAAGACTTCATTTTTTAGTTTCTTGAATTTTGCTGAACTTTGATGCAGAAAAACATAAGCATGTGGGAACGACTTCAGCTGGTACACCGTAACGCCACCGTCTTCGCAGCAACATGATAAGACACGAATGAAATGGCTTAGAACATTTCATTCTAAATCGATAGCGTTTTACCTCCGGTCGGTGAAGACCGTTGGACGATATTCGATATCGTACCTGTGACGGATAGTTTCAATTAAGTAACTTCCTGACAGGATTTCGCGGGTATACCCGTTCTCTTTATTCGACGATCACTAAGCTTGACTGCGAACATAAAGAGTGAATCACTTTGATAAATTATCCTTGTGATTGAAGCCGTCAATTCATGAAACCTGGAACAAGTGAATTTCAATTAAGATATTCACCATCGTTGCTTTCCAGTTATCACGAGCTTAATTCATAAAGAATCTTGCACGTCACCTACCAAGTGCTGTTTGATGTTAAAACTAGAAGGATTTCCACTCGTCACTGTGAACACTAAAGAGTGTCACTCTGAGTGTTCCGGTAAGATCATATGATAATGCGTAGAGGCCTGGAACGAGTTTAAGTTCAATTAAGAATTAAACTACTGTTTCTTTCCAGTTTTTCACAAGATTGGTTCTTAAAGAACCACACGTGTAACCTACCATGAGCTTGTTTGATGTTGGCTCAAGCAGGATTTCCATCTTCATTGTAATACTTGCGTATTACTCGGATGTTCTGGCAATATTACAAGAATACTGCGTAGGACTCATAAAAATCTCTTACTTTTCACAGTGTGTGAGAAAGCAAGGAATAAATGGAAAGTGTCCTAATGAGACTTTTGATGATCTCGTGGCTCTAGACTCGATAGTGCGTTTTGATTTAGTGAGCGATGGCTGGAGAGGAGTGCCACCTTTTTCAATATCAGTCTATTCGGAGTGAATAAACCAATAGATAACGTGTTGATCTCCGTGTGATTAAAACAAATACCTTTTGAGAGATATTTGAGTTAGCCGGGAAGGGTTGTGCATTGCATCACTGGGTCCATGATGTCTTTCTTCAATATCGAGAATCATTAACAAATGATCTCAATAGCATATGTATTGACCCGGTTTCTGCCTAAAGTTGTAAGGAGGGCTTCGTTCTTGACACCCTTTATCTTTACATTTCTTTTTCATTCTTCAACCCCTTCAGTACTTACCAATACATCATTACTAGCACCTTGTTGTGATTGTTCCAGTGCTAGCATCAGTAATTAGTCGGTACTCTTCTACGTTCACAATCTTTCTCCATCTTTCCTAGGACTTCTAATTCTATCTAGGGAATTGTCCTTGGGAAGATTCCATCGGCTCTGATGAATCATTGGACTAATACCTATTCCTACCACCCTTTTGTCACCACATCCGTCGTGAATAAAGCGTGTTTTGGGAAAGTATAGTCACCATGAAAAATCCTTGAAAATCACTTAAGGTACTTGTGATATTGAAATCAAGAGTTTTGTACCTAAAGTGTTTTGGTCATCAAAAACGCTCCCCCTTAACACGTGCTTTACACATATTAAGTTGGATTATCGTTAAGTCTTTTTCATCTTTTAGCCAAGTATCATTTAAGTCTCCTTAATCCCATTTTCTCCCCTTATACAAAATGTTAACCATTAATATTTGGGATATTGAATGGATTAACCGGTCTTTGGGTAAAAATGAAATCAATGTTTGGCCATAGAACATATTAATGCTCCCCCTTAAATTAATAAGGGTTAATTGTAGTGCTTTAGTATGATATATTTTTAAAGATTTAGAATCTCATTAGAAATTCTAGAAAAATTATCATACCTTAACACTACATCAAGCCATAAAAGCACAATATTCACAAAATTTACATATTCATAATTAAAACCAATATAGAGTGGACCTGAGATGTACGACCCATTAGATGGATCGTTGCAGTAACTTGTGGTGCACTCCATATGGTCTACCACCAACGAATCTTTCTAAGCTCCTCATCAATCTACATTCCCGGAGCTTTTCATCAATCTTCTTGATCACATATGTCGCCATTTTCCGATAGCCCGGATGCCAATCCTCAATCATTTCTTGTAATGAACCACCAGAATTAAGATGCTCCAATTTTCCTCTGACGTATATGAGAGTCCCATCACTGTATTTATGAAGCTCACCTACCCTCATAAACTTCATGATCCCACGACTGTTCATGTAGAAAATCCCGTACATCAGAACGGCAATGCCGGTATAGGGACACCTTTTGACATGTTGAGGTAGAACTTGATTCATTGGACGGGTCATATTAAGCTTCCTTTGGTAGCTTTCAACTCCCAATTGAAGATCTTCAACTCGTTTCTTAATAACACCGCTTCGTGTGAACATACGAAGTGCTGTATTCAAGGCAATGATTTCTTCACGAGTAAGATGGGTAAGTTGATCACGGGTCATCATAAGCAACATGTCTTCGATATCTTCAAGGCGAATGATAGAAAAATCTCCCTGCTGTATCGTATATTCTCTGTTATCCTCCCTTTTTAGACGAATCTCTGTCACATGATGATAGCTATTCTTGGCTTCAGTTTTCAGTCCCAAAACACTTGAGATGCGAATATCGGATTTGACAATGTTACCTGAGTTGGCTAAGCAGCAACCTCTGTACGCCCTTCGGACTCGCTCGTCCCAATGTGATGCTCCTATAACAGCATACATATCATAATTACGGCTTACCTTTGGAACCCAGAGTCGGTTTACCTTTTCCTCGATCCAGGGTATTGTCCCCCAATTAGCAGCTTTCAACAAGGTCAGGGAGGTTGCGTACTTGGATGATCCCTTGAGGAGATACTCAAGATCATTGGTGACAAAGAAGTCAAGAGCAATTTCATTATCTTGAGAGGGATCAAGTGGAGGTGGAGCTCTTTCTGACTCATGAAGGTCTGGCCTTTGAACGATATTGAGAGCTTTCAGGACCTCGTCAGCATAATACTCGTACTCCATGCGGCTTAACCTGGTTTTGGCGTGAATTCTATTGTCCTTTAGCGCTCTCTTCACGAAAGACGGACTGACCGAAGATTTGAACTCATGAGCTGTGACAACCGTGGTTTTGGGTTTGTCACTTGGTCTTACTTTTAAGTTATTTTATGTGTGCTTACTTGAATTGTGTGTTTACGTGTTTATTTTGTGTGAACGAGGTTGGTGTGGTTATCATTTATGAGTATTGAAGTACTCATAAGTAAATCGAGGAACGGTTATTTCATGTTCATGAGCTCACAATTTGTGACTATGAAATGAAATGGTGATATTTTGGTGTTTACGTATACGTATAAGTATTATAGTAATAGTATTTTTTTTAGGATTTACGGTTTAGCATTTAGAGGTCTCGGGTGAGGTAATTATCCATATGAATATTTTTCAGGGTGGTTTTAAGTCATTTAGGACTTAGTTATAAAGTTTATTTCAAAATTTGAGATTTTTTTTAAAAGTGTATATGTTACGTCTTTTACGGTAAAACGCGTAAATTTGACTAGTTTTACGGTTTTGGGGTTTTGGAGGCTTTAGGAGCTGAAATAAATTAAGGAAAATTAAGGTAATATTATTAATACATATATTAATAATAAAAAGGGGAAAAAACGAATTTTAAGGGTGCATAGTCGGTTTTGGACGCAGAAAAGAAGGGAAAAAGGGAAAAAGAGGAAAAAAAAGGAAAGTGGGCTTATTTTTGGACTAGGATTTTATGTACACCCTATATATTGTTTTTAATCACAATCAAAATTCACTTCATAACCCTTTTTAATTTAATTGTTTTTATGTTTTTATAATCATTCTTATGATGGAATTAGGGTTAGGGTCCATATAAAATCAGTAAATTAATGATGTGATAATCATAATATGATGATCATATAAATTAGGGCTTGTAATTAGAGGGATTAGGGTTAATTAATGAGGTTGATTTTGTTAAACCCGTTTTTAAAAACTGGGCAGAATTTTGAGTCCATTGTTTTGATCATATCGGGAGTTCTAGGAACATTCAAGATGCGATCCAAGTATCCCTGAAAAGGTAATTGAAGTGGCTTTCTAATGCAAGAAACGAGAACTAAATTGGAGGTGAGGAAGTGGGACAAAACTAGGTTACAACAGTTTTGAATTCAGCCTGTTTTCTTTTTAAGTTTTGGGTTGTTTGGGGTACTTAGGGTTGCATTGGGATCTTCTCACGAACATGAGAGATGGTTTATATATTGTTGTAAGTATCTGCACTTGGGTAAGATGGTGGTTTAGGGTAAGACCCTCTAATGGTAATGAACTTTTCATATGTTTAAAATCAGGGAATTCTGGATAGGTAGCAATATATACACGTATATCGGGGCCTTAACTGTAGCTTTGAGATTACGGCAAGTGGGAGGTATTAGCTAATACATGTAAAAGTATGAATATTCCTTTTACAGAAAACATGGGTATGTTTAAGTGGACGTTTGACTTAAAGTTTTGAGACCTAAAAAGTAGGACTGTTCTTGGTAAAATATTAACGGGATGTGTTATGGAGTAAAACGAATAAAGGGCTTTATAGAGGGGTGTAATGGGATGCTTAGAGAATTTAAATGAGGTATTTATATGGGAGTAGGTTAGATGTCCATCATAGGTTGATGAGCCATCTTAGTGATTGGTTCGTGTATTGATTGCGTGTTTTGGTTTGTTAGCTTGTTGCTAGTGCAAGGACTCGTGAAGGAGCTATCAGGTGAGTTTCATAGTCCCATGTTTACTATTGTTTTTGACTTCCAGATGGGATGGAAGAGACACTGTGTTGAATTATTTTATAAATTAATGCTGTGAATGTTTTAAGGTTTGAGATGGACTTGTGTGTACATTTATGTGATTAACTGCTATGTGATTCTTGTTTGTGTGTTATCTAGATTGGAAATGTACATAGGTGTATGGGCGCCTATGGGACCTATGGTTAATGGTAAGGCGTGATGCCTTGGAAATTATGGTATTTGGTAAGGCGTGATGCCTTGGAAATAATGTTGTTTGGTAAGGCGTGATGCCTTGGAAATTGTGGTTGTTGGTAAGGCGTGATGCCTTGGAATTTGATTGTTGGTAAGGCGTAATGCCTTGGAATTATGCTTGTTGGTAAGGCGTGATGCCTTGGATTTGTGATGATATCCATACGTCGCGCCCCATATTCTGCCATGGTGGGGTGTGACAGAATGGTATCAGAGACAATGGTTATAGAGAATTAGGTTGCCTAGTCGCGTAGCCTAGTCTATAGCTTAAGGGTCCCTGCATATAGGCGTCATAGGAGTATGTGTGCATTTTATATGTGTTTGGATGTTATTTATTGTGATATTTTGACTAGTATGAATTGAACCATAGTAAGTTCATACTTAGCTACATGTTATTTTCTTTTCGAGTTTTGAATAGTGCGGGTTGAACTATAGTCGTATACGCTAGTCATTGTTGGATTTCGCTTAATTATGTTTTCATGTTCTTTATATATTTTGAATTTTGTCTACGCTGGTTCAGTTGGACTACGAGTTTATGTGTTTCGTGCATTGGCTATGTTATTTTAATACATGGGGTTTTGGATCTTATCTTGTGTGGTTATGTGCTTGTGAGTTGTTGGATTATGTGTTATGTGTAGTATTAATTTCTTATAAGTGTCATCATAGGAGGGAGTACATTGGTGAAAGGGAACAGGTATAATTATAGAGGCCTACATAATTATACATGTGCCACAACACCAATGGATTCCTAAGTATGGTTGCATGAAAGAGGGTTAATACATGCTTGTAATAGTATATGTTGGATGAATTTGAGTGTATGTATGCATATGCCTATATATGTATAATTATTTTCTACTTATCGGTTGTATTCTTGGGATGTTTTGCTAGCTCGTTCCTCTTCGAGATGTTTAACTTCCGTAGTAGTACATTTATCGAGTTCTCATTTCTTGTGTTCTTTTGTACGGTACTGTTGGCGTGAAGGATTTTGAGATGGTGGAGATTTCTTTTTGGTGTAACGATGTCGTTTGTTTCGAGTTTTACATGGTAAAAAAATAGAACTTGCAAATTGAAAAAAATATAGTTGTTGGTAGTCGATGAAATAAGGAAGTGTCGGGATCATGTTTCAAATAAGGTGTAATATAAATTCTTTAACATATAAGCATGACTCGGTTATTTTAAAATATTTTGGTTTTGATCACCTAAAGTTATTGTTCTTAAGTTAAAAATTTTGTTCTTATTTAGTGAAATATATTAAAATCATGTAATTAATAGAGTTTTAATTTTCTGGAATTAAAATAAATTAGGTTCTAGTTTTGGTAATTAATGGGGGGTTTTAGGGTTTAAAAATCTTTTTTTTTGGTATAAATCGGAGTAGGCAGAAACTGTCGCTAAAGTGTCAAAATATGTCGCTAACTGTCAGAAACTGTCGCTAATGCCTAGGCAGATTTTGAAAAAAATCGTTTTGGTCATAACTTATTCGTTTTTAAAGGTTTTTGGGTGATTCAAAAGCCTAAAATTATGTACTCGGAACATACTTTTCAAATATTCAGAAAGTTTCGTAACTGGAAGTCAGTAGCTTTGTCGAATTAATTGTACAAGTGTTGAGTTCAAGGTTATTTTTCGGACAACATGGTTTAAACTCGTGTTTTGGGTATTTTGCGGTAATGAACACTTGGAGGGTTAACATAGAGATGAGTTGGGAAGGAATTTGAGTGTTCTTTAGACCTTATTATACGTGGTTATATTTTGATGAGTTTTGATTTATGGTATTTATGAGTAAGACTGAAATCGGGGTGACAGTTTTAAACCTGTTGAGTTATGTGACGGCTCCTAACTTGGTTTCAAGACAATTCTTGTTTGATGAGTTGCGAGATTTAGTTAGGTTGGTTACATAACTTTATGGTTTTGATAAGTTTCCTCGCGGACAGTTAAGGCTCATGTGTTGATTGGTTGAGATTATTTTCGTATAAACTGAGTTCACGTTTGAACGTGAAGGTTTTATCAAGGATATGCATCCTCGTTTGGTTGCTGAGAATAAGTTTGAGTTTGGGAGTAAATCTCAGGACGAGATTTCTATTAGGAGGGAGTGATGTGACAACCGTGGTTTTGGGTTTGTCACTTGGTTTTTCTTTTAAGTTATTTTATGTGTGCTTACTTGAATTGTGTGTTTACGTGTTTATTTTGTGTGAACGAGGTTGGTGTGGTTATCATTTATGAGTATTGAAGTACTCATAAGTAAATCGAGGAACGGTTATTTCATGTTCATGAGCTCACAATTAGTGACTATGAAATGAAATGGTGATATTTTAGTGTTTACGTATACGTATAAGTATTATAGTAATAGTATTTTTTTTAGGATTTACGGTTTAGCTTTTAGAGGTCTCGGGTGAGGTAATTATCCATATGAATATTTTTCAGGATGGTTTTAAGTCATTTAGGACTTAGTTATAAAGTTTATTTCAAAATTTGAGATTTTTTTTAAAAGTGTATATGTTACGTCTTTTACGGTAAAACGCGTAAATTTGACTAGTTTTACGGTTTTGGGGTTTTGGAGGCTTTAGGAGCTGAAATAAATTAAGGAAAATTAAGGTAATATTATTAATACATATATTAATAATAAAAAGGGGAAAAAACGAATTTTAAGGGTGCATAGTCGGTTTTGGACGCAGAAAAGAAGGGAAAAAGGGGAAAAAAGGAAAGTGGGCTTATTTTTGGACTAGGATTTTATGTACACCCTATATATTGTTTTTAATCACAATCAAAATTCACTATTATTCTCTGGAGATTAAAAAAATTCGTTGGTTTTCATGAGGGTTTTTAGGGTTCTTCATAATTTTGGGGGTTTTCATAAATCAAAGGTAAACCTTCATAACCCTTTTTAATTTAATTGTTTTTAAGTTTTTATAATCATTCTTATGATGGAATTAGGGTTAGGGTTCATATAAAACCAGTAAATTAATGATGTGATAATCATAATATGATGATCATATAAATTAGGGCTTGTAATTAGAGGGATTAGGGTTAATTAATGAGGTTGATTTTGTTAAACCCGTTTTTAAAAACTGGGCAGAATTTTGAGTCTATTGTATTAATCATATCGGGAGTTCTAGGAACATTCAAGATGCGATCCAAGTATCCCTGAAAAGGTAATTGAAGTGGCTTTCTAATGCAAGAAACGTGAACTAAATTGGAGGTCGGGAAGTGGGTCAAAAATAGGTTACAACAGTCGGAGGTCAAAACAGTTTTAAATTCAGCCTGTTTTCTTTTTAAGTTTTGGGTTGTTTGGGGTACTTAGGGTTGCATTGGGGTCTTCTAACGAACATGAGAGATGGATTATATATTGTAGTAAGTATCTGCACTTGGGCTAAGATGGTGGTTTAGGGTAAGACCCTCTAATGGTAATGAACTTTTCATATGTTTAAAATAAGGGAATTCTAGATAGGTAGCAATATATACACGTATATCGGGGCCTTAACAGTAGCTTTGAGATTACGGCAAGTGGGAGGTATTAGCTAATACATGTAAAAGTATGAATATTCCTTTTACAGAAACCATGGGTATGTTTAAGTGGACGTTTGACTTAATGTTTTGAGACCTAAAAACTGGGACTGTTTTTGGTAAAATATTAACGGGACGTGTTATGGAGTAAAACGAATTAAGGGCTTTATAGAGGGGTGTAATGGGATTCTTAGAGCTTTTAAATGAGGTATTTATACGGGAGTAGGTTAGATGTCCATCATAGGTTGATGAGCCATCTTAGTGATTGGTTCGTGTATTGATTGCGTGTTTTGGTTTGTTAGCTTGTTGCTAGTGCAAGGACTCATGAAGGAGCTATCAGGTGAGTTTCATAGTCTCATGTTAACTATTGTTTTTGACTTCCAGATGGGATGGAAGAGACACTGTGTTGAATTATTTTCTAAATTAATGCTGTGAATGTTTTAAGGTTTGAGATAGACTTGTGTATACATTTATGTGATTAACTGCTATGTGATTCTTGTTTGTGTGTGATCTGGATTGGAAAGGTACATAGGTGTATGGGCGCCTATGGGACCTATGGTTAATGGTAAGGCGTGATGCCTTGGAAATTATGGTATTTTGTAAGGCGTGATGCCTTGGAAATTATGGTGTTTGGTAAGGCGTGATGCCTTGGAAATTGTGGTTGTTGGTAAGGCGTGATGCCTTGGAATTTGATTGTTGGTAAGGCGTGATTCCTTGGAATTGTGATTGTTGGTAAGGCGTGATGCCTTGGATTTGTGATGATATCCATGCGTCGCGTCCCATATTCTGCCATGGTGGGGTGTGACATGAGCCAAGAATGCACACAAGTCTATCGGACTACGGATACGGAGATATAGAACATCTCTATCAGCGTCTGTGATTGGATCATATTTAGCAGCTGCCGTGATCCAAGCTTGTGGCGGTGCAGTTTCATCAATCTCCATTGTATCCGCCCAGTCCCGTGTGCTTGACTCGGGAACAGTAGATTGTGGTTCTTTTTGTAGGAGGAGTAGAAACATGAACACTTGCTGGTTCTGATTCAGGCATTTTGGTGGTATCATGAACAGGCGAGTGTTGTGCAGATTCAGGTTCAGTTACTGATTCTGCAATCACAGGAGCAACAAAAGAACTAACAGGATTAGTGGTAACAGGTATAGAAACAGAAACAGATGTATCGGGAATCGATGACGCAGTAGCAACATTCACATCATGGCGTCACTTGGTTCGTCCTGACTCCGTAGAGGTGGACTTTTACTTTCTCGCAGCATCTTTCTGAGACTTGGTACCAGACATGGATGGTTTCTTTTTGCTGGCAACCTTGTCCCCCGTTTCAGGCTGATCATGTTTACCACCACCATCCTCATCATCATCCCCGTTGCTACCCTTATCACTCTCCTCATTTAGATCACCACCATCACCATCATCATCATCATCACCATCATCATCATCATCACCATCATCCTCTTCGTCACCATCACCCTCTTCTTCACCATCACTGTCCTCTTGCTCACTATCTTCCTTTTCCTCCTCATCCAAGATGTGGTAAGGTACCACACTTCCAAACATCTTAAACAATCGATCATCCTCCAAGATAGCTTCATTGAGTGCTTTGTAGAGTGTCCGCTGAATTTTAGACTTGTTAAAAGATCCAACTTCCTTCATGCGAGCTTTGAGGATCTTCTTTAATTAAAAATTCGTTAAGTCATATGCAATTTTGTAGGCTGACTCGGAAGGGTTGGACAACTTAATCATCAAGTTATCAGCCGCAAGTTTCCTCATCTCATAACGCAGTTTTGGCATAAGGGACTCAACAAATTCATTCACTCTCTCTACAATAGAAGCTTCAAGTGTTTCTTTCTGCTCCTTATATTTATCCTTTATAGCTCGAAGTCTCGTAAATCGTGCTTCATACTTATCAGCTTCAACCTATTTGACCTGAGCAAGTTCTTCTGCATGAGCTTTACGTGTCAACTCCATCTCTGCAGTGAACTTAGCTAGCATCTCTTCTTGGGCTTTCTTGGATGCCTCTTCACTTTCCACTCGTCGAAATAGCTCTTCTCGAAGTTGATCCATATCTTTTCTTTGATTTTCCGTTTGTTTATCCAACATTTCTGCCATTACAAATGCAGCCATTGAAGATGGTGCAGAGCTACTCTGGGATGGTTGAAAAGGCACGGTTGTGATTACAGTACTCATGACGGAAGTAGGTGGAGGTGGAGGGAATGGTGTTCGCACCGGTCGGGTTGGTAAAGGCTGGATTGGTGGAGGTTGAGTTACAAGAGGCTGTGTAGTCACAATGATAGTTGTAGCACCAGACGCCTTCTCAACACTTGATGTATCAGCAATGGATGTCTCCTTCGATGCTGAGTAACGTTCGGGTGATCCAAACTCACTAATGTCATGTGGCTCCTCGTATTCTTCTTCAACATCCATCTGTGCACCTGAACCACTACCGTCCGTGTCTCTCCTACTCTTTTCAATAGCCATCTTCATTAACTTTTTCTCAGTCTTTTGAGTTAGCGTGAGAGTAGGATCGTCATCAACATCTTCTTCATAGTGAAGAACAAGCTCGTCAGCCGTGCTCTTACCCTTCTTAGCCTCTGTCTTTTTCTTCTTGGTTTTGGGTTCAGATAAAGCAACTGTTTGCTTGCGTTTACCTTTACTCTTGACGGTAGCAGACGAGTCTTCTACTGTCTGAAGGCTTGCTTTTTGATTCTTGATTTCTATTAGCAGTAGCTTGTAATCAGCAAAAGCTATAATCTTATCTGTTAGAAGATAACCGGGAATAAGACCAGGATTAACAGCACCAGAGGATCCTTCATGCCTTAGGTCCACAGTGTCATCAGCCTCTTCAGTGTGGTGACGGCTTGCTGCGTGCTTATCAATAGAGGCTTCATTCTTCATAAAATAATGAATTATAAGCTTGATAAACCGAGGGTAAGGAAAGACATTAGCATTCAGCTTCTTGTTTTGGAAGAGTTGAAAGTTAAATTCTTCCCACAACAAGGATGCATAATCTGTATTTAACCCTTTGTACATTCCATAGAAGATGTTCATAATTGGACCACGCACAACATCATGCCCAGTTGGTTTAGGTGTAAGACATCGACTGAGTTTACCAAAGATAGCTCTCCAAGGTTGAACCACTTTGGCGGTGGTAAAATCGGACACAACTCGTAGGTCAGGACATCCAAGAGCACGGAACATCTCCATGAGTTCTTCTTTGTTAGGGTTCCTTGAAAATGACAGACCTTTGGGTGTATCCCAAATTCCAAATATCTTGCGGAAGTCTGAAGCGGTGAGTGTCTGTTGCTTGTTGTCGAGGGAGAAGGTGATTTTGTTTGAAGTACTCTCCTCGGTAGCCCAGAATTCATACATGTAATCGAATGGCACCAAAGCAGTACTCCTTAAAACATTCTTGAAGTGAGATTGATCAAGGATTGCTGAGGCGACTTTGAATCCATGGTGAGTGGATTGAGAAACTTCCTTCAGCCAGTAATTTCTTGGTATGAACTTGAGGGCTTTTGCCTCGGCAATTGCGGCTGCTCTAGCATTTTGGAGTTCTTGCACGGTTGGATTAGTCATGGTGTCTGCTTAAGATAAGACATAAAAGGTTGATACACAGAACAATATATATACCATCTTCAAGTATTTATAACAATCAAACGATTATAAATCCAATACTCCTTCGTTCGGAACACCTTCGTTCGGAACACCTTCTTTCGGAACAACTTCTTTCGGAAATCATTCGTTCGGAACACCTTCGTTTGGAAGACATTCATTCAGAACACCTTCGTTCGGAAGTCATTCGTTTGGAACACCTTCGTTCGGAAGTCATTAGTCCGGAACACCTTCGTTCGGAAGTCATTCGTTCGCAACACCTTCGTTCGGAAGTTGTTCGATCGGAACACCTTCGTTCGGAAGTTGTTCGTTCGGAACACCTTCGTTCGGAAGTCATTCGTCCGGAACACCTTCGTTCGGAAGTCATTCGTTCGGAACACCTTCGTTCGGAAGTAGTTCGTTCGGAACACCTTCGTTCGGAAGTCATTCGTTCGGAACACCTTCGTTCGGAAGTCATTCGTTCGGAACACCTTCGTTCGGAAGTCGTTCGTTCGGAACACCTTCGTTCGGAAGTCGTTCATTCGAAACACCTTTGTTCGGAATTCGTTCGTTCGGAACACCTTCGTTCGGAAGTCGTTCGTTCGGAACACCTTCGATCGGAAGTCATTCGTTCGGAACACCTTCGTTCGGAAGTCGTTTGTTCGGAACACTTTCGTTCGGAAGTCGTTCGTTCGGAACACCTTCGTTCGGAAGTCGTTCGTTCGGAACACCTTCGTTCGGAAGTCGTTCGTTCGGAACACCTTCGTTCGGAAGTCGTTCGTTCGGAAGTTCTTAGTTCGGAAGCCATTCGTTCGGAAGTCATTCGTTCGGAAGTTCTAAATCCTTGTTCATTCGGAATGCACTAAAAACGTTCTATCATGAATTATTCTAATAGCATTCATGTGTTTTAAGGCATTCTAAGGCAACAAGACTCGTTCTAATGCTAATCCGAGCCAAACCCACCTAAAAACCTAATCAATTAAAGCCTAAATAGAGAAGAAACCCTAATTTGATTAACTGAATTAGAACAAGTTAATTAGGAGGATTTAATGACGAATTAGATGAATGAATAAGACGTATGTACCTTGTTACTCGAATGGGATGGATTAGAAATCAATAAAGAACGCGATAATAAAGCTTGAGTGTGTGATTTGTGTGTGTTAATGGCGGATGGAAGAAGAACAGAAAGAAGAAAAGAGAAAAAGGGAAAGATGCGGGGGGGGGGGGGGGGGGGGGGGGGTTGACTTAGGTCAAAAAAAAAATTTATAACTTTTTCTTTTTGCTAGTTTTAGTCCCCCAAGTTTTTGTTTTTCTTTTCATTTCCTTTTCTTTTCGTTTCTAGTCACTAACCGTCGTTAAACTTAACCACACTTACCTATCTTAGCGATCACACAAACTTAAATATACACGACAAATCATGAACGAATACAAGACGAATACTAAAGCATTTCCAGTCATTAACCATTAATCCAACTAATTTTCCTCAAACACTTTTGAAAACCTTTTTGATGATGAAGACGATTTAATATTTTCTCCCCCTTAAACGATGACCCGTTTTCTATTTAAAGAGCTGTAGTCATTGTTTAAAGAGTCAAATATTGATGAAAACATTTCCAATTAATGTCTTGAAAAGATAGATTCGTGGTGGCAATAAGATTTCTCTTATTTAGACAAATTAATGCACTGAGACGTACACTAACTCGTGTTAGACCAAGTTGTAAAGTAAACTTGATCCCTTTGCATGATTTGGCTTGTAAATCATGCCCGAGAAAATTAATTCCCGTTGTGAGCCAACGTTTTCCAAGGAAATACGTGACTTTAATGCGAAAAGCGGGTTGTAGTCAGAAATAACTACAAGCCATTATGGGCATGTTTTAAAAATATACAACTTTTATACGGACTCTATTTATGGCGCCGTGTCAATATTGATCGACATTTCTAAAGCCGTAAATATTACGGTACTAAAAGACATGCCCGATTTAAAAAGACGAAAATATTTTTGGGTTTTCTTGGTTTTATATTTTTTTATGGTATTTCTTGGTTTTATATTTTTTATGGTTTTTCTTGGTTTTATATTTTTTATGGTTTTTCTTGGTTTTATATTTTTTATGGTTTTTCAAGGTTTTATATTTTTTTATTTTTCTTTTTGTGGTTTATATATATACGATAATATACATGATCACGAACAAAGGATATGCATGAATAGTTTACCACCACTATTCTACTGATTCTTCTGCCAACTCTTTGAGAGTCGCTGGAGAGAATGATTTCATGCCAAGCTTGTCGATCAAAAACTCGATTCGTCCTCGATCTAAGGCTTTGGTGAACATATCTGCCAGCTGATACTCAGTGGTGACAAAATACAGCTCGATCACTCCGTTTTCCACTTGCTCTTTAATGAAATGGTAGCGAATGTCGATGTGCTTTGCACGGGAGTGTTGAACGTAGTTGCAGCAAAGGGCAATGGCGCTCTTGTTGTCACAATACATCGGGATTTTGTTGAATCCCAAACCGTAGTCAGTTAGTTGTGATCTCATCCAAAGGACTTGAGCACAACAACCGGACATGGCAATGTATTCAGCCTCCGAGCTGGAAATTGCAGCGCTTTTCTGCCTTTTTGAAGACCAACTAATCAATCTGTCTCCAAGGAGTTGCACAGACCCAGAAGTGCTACGCCTCGTGTCTTGACACCCAGCATGATCGGCATCTGCATATGATATTAAAGCAATAGAGGAATCTTTCGGATACCATAGACCACGATGAAGTGTTCCTTTGAGATACCGAAAGATCCTTTTAACAGCATGTAGGTGCTTTTCGGTAGGCCGAGCCTGATACCGGGCACACATGCATACGACAAATTACAGATCAGGCCTGCTAGCAGTCAGATAGAGAAGGGTGCTGATCATCCCACGGTAGAGTTTTGGATCGACAATAGTCCTAATCCTATCTTCATCTAACTTGGATTTCTCGACCATTGGAGTGTCCACGGGGTCACAATTTTCAAAGTTATATTTTTATAAAGATTCTAGAGCATATTTGGATTGATTAATAAAGATGCCTCTGGGATTCTGAGAAATTTGTAATCCTAAGAAAACTAAAAATTTTCCCATTATTAACATCTGAAAGCGTGTTGACATTATTTTCTCAAAGCGGTTTGACAATTCTATGTTAGTGGCAGCAAATATTATATCATCAACATAAATTTGTACCAGTATCATGTCGTTGTCCTCCTTGAGAGTGAATAGAGTGGGGTCCACTTTGCCTTTGGAGAAACCTTCCGAAATGAGATATGTTGAAAGGAGATCATACCACGCGCGTGGAGCTTGTTTCAACCCATAGAGAGCCTTCTTAAGCTTGTACACATGATTAGGAAACTCCGTACTAACGAACCCATCTGGCTGACTAACATAGACTTCTTCCCTTAGTTCACCATTCAAAAATGCCATCTTCACATCCATTTGATATACGATCATGTTCATATGAGCAGCATACGCAAGGAATAGTCTTATAGCCTCCAAGGCTTGTTTGTATCCTCTAGCAACCAATCTAGCCTTATTCTTCAAGACTCCACCCATCTCATCGAGTTTAACCTTATAAACCCACAACAAAGTAAGGATGTTAACCTTGTCAGGGAGAGGAACTAATTCCCATACTTCAAGTCTTTGGAATTCATTTAGTTCCTCTTGCATGGCTTCAATCCAAGATGATTGAGTCATAGCATGTTGCCAGTTTTTAGGTTCAACTTCAGAGAGAAATGCATCAAAATAGCAATAGAGTGCACTCTCTTGTAATTGATGGCGTGTCAAGACTGGTCGATCGAGACCTCCAATAATATTCCTAATTGGGTGATCTTTTGTCCATTTGGTGTTGTGATTTTCAATCTGTGGTGGTCTGGAGTGAACGATTGTAGGAGCTTCTTCTGAGGTAGAAGCGGCTGAAGGGTTTTTAGGTATCGATATACCAAAGAATGGAAGCTCTTGTAGGTGAGCATATTCCAAATTGTGATCAATAGAATCCTCTTCAACATCATTAGGCACAAGTAAGGGTGAAGATTCAGGTGTAGTTTGAGAATTACTTGGTAGAGTTGCATCCGGTTCAATGTTAATTGAAGATGCATTTGATAAAGCTTCATTAGCTTGAGCAACAACTTCAGGGATTGGAGATATCACTAAAGGTGCTGGAACTTCATCATTTGGGGGATCAAAGAATTTGTGACACTCCCAAATCAGGTTTGCAGCGGAATAGTAATTGGGTGTCAGTAAGTGGATCACAGAACAAATGGCATACAAAGCATTGATCATAATTACATGATTTGAAATACAATTGATACAAATATGGTTTTAGTATAATCAGTTGAAGTGTTAAATATCAGTTGTTACAAATATCCCAGTGAAAATAGATCCCCCAATTATTATGATGCTCCTAATGATGCTCAGTCCATGCTCAATTAATCTAGCTTAATTTCCTGAGAAAAACATGCTTAAAACAGTCAACATAAAGTTGGTGAATTCATAGAGTCTTGTAAAATCATAGTTCAGGACAGTAAGTTGTCCTACATAGTGTTGCACAAAGTTTGATATAAAAACCAAGTGTAGGATCTCAAATATCCCATACAGTATTTCATAAGGTTTGATAATAATCAAGTTCAGGTTTATCAGTATGTTCCATGTATTAATGTAAATAATAAAAGGTCAAGTTTAGAATCGCAAACATCTCATACATAGTATCTCACAGAGCCAAATACTATAAGGTAATTACATTCCCATATTGCCCGAAACTGAGACTTGACAGTTATGTCCTCAACAGATGAGGACCCTTCGCCTTATCATTATCAAAGCACCCATAAAAAAAATAAGTTCTTAAATGTGAAACATCTGTTGTCCCGGCCGAGGCATAGTGAGCATGACTCACCCAGATGGGGACGGTCAATCCCAAATAGATCTATTTATAACATTCAGGCAATTCAAAAATTCTAACAGTTTCGGATGCACGGGTCATGCGGTTTCATCTACAATAGGCAAATGTAATTAAGGGTAACAGTTCAATTTGCGTTTCCTCGATCAACAGTTTATTAAATATAAGATATCAAAATCATATAGTCAAAACAAGTTATAGCATGTCTCCCCCTCGCGGGTTAGTAAAAACATAAATAGTAGTGAAAGGAGAGGCTATGAACTCACCTGAATAGCAGTGCCCGGATAATATCACATATAGTCCAGATAGTATGCTCACGATACAGTTAATTACCTAAGTAATTAAGTGGGTCTCAGTATACGTACAAATATAATGCACATATAAATGCAGTTGATGAAAATGCATGATCACCGATTTAATAAGTTGTTATCGTTTTAAATGTTAAACTTATTGTAAGTTATCGTAACATGTACACTTTTAATTTAACAAAGTGTATTTACTTCGTTCGAATTGTAATAGTTTAAATGAATTAATTAAAAATGATTTTTATTTAAGTAAGACTTATATAATATTTCATAAAAGTCCTAGAAGTTTCAAATGTTCGTAATTAGTCCTCCACGTTTGACGAATTACAATATAGCTCTTAAAGTTTATTAAATAAATATTATTAATAAAACTTAAGTTAAATTGCTCATGAGTCCTTGGTTTTAATATAGTTACCAAAACAGCCCCTAGGGCTTGCTAAACTTTCATAAAATGGCAATATTATTCCTTCTGCTTCAAGTGTTTTATGTTACAAATCTTGATTTTTGAAAATTAATTACGGGTTCGTTACTTAGCCATAAAACAAACGGGGAGCATATTTGTATTCTCGGACACGCCGTCTAAAAGTTTCGTTCTTTATGTTTTGTTTGAAAACGACTCTAAAATGGGTAAAAACGGGTTCAAACACAGCGGTTCAGAATGTTTAAATTTTCATCAGCTTTTAAAGTGTGCGTGGCAGATTTTTAAAGGGCTGTAACTTATTCGTTATAGATCCTTTTTAAGTGTTCTTGGTGTCTATGGAAAGGTAGCCAGGTGATCTACAATATCCTAGTTGGTGTCGGGTTCTGGTTCTAACTTTAACTCTCTAAAAAACGCAGCCAAAGTCGGCTGGTCAGCCTACATGTACATGCTGTCAGCTTTTTATCCAAGTGCTGACAGCTTTTAGTGTTCAAACGCAGGTTTTCAAAGTCAGTTTCCCGATTCGTTATAGCTCCGTTTTGGGTGATTCAAAAGGCTGTGGAAAGAGGGCTAGGTGATCTACGAAATGCCCCCATAAAAAGATCTATAATCGGGGTGCTACTGGGTGTAAACGGGCTCTAAAGTAGGTGCTCGGGCTATTTTTACACATAAAATAACGCCTATGATTAATTTGTTTAGCCTATCAAACGTAGTCCGTTTTCAAATTTGGAAGGGTTACTATTAAAGGGGTAACTTAAGACCTAATGCTCTCGTTTTTGCCCAGCCCGTGTTTTATATGCACGTTTCCCAAGGGTGTGTTACTACATCAGGAGGTTTAGCTACTAGTACATGTTATGGGATTATGCTATTGATAAATTTTTATACAAGTTGTATAAATCTAAGGATCTAGTCGTGACATATATATATGTGTATAGGGATCTTTACAAGTTCATAAATTTAGATCTATAGTTGTTCATGGTTATATTTCAAGTGTATGCTATAATATAATTTGAAGAAAGAAACAAAAGTGATTATAGATCTTACTTTGAGTATATGAAGGATGATGAGGAACAAGTGAACCCGAGAGCTACTAGAAAAGTTATGTAAGAACCCTAGTACACCAAAAAAGTCGTGACTCGTTCTTAATCTTGCTAGCTCCCTTTTGTGGCTTGAAGCTCAAGTAGGAGTAAATGCTAGAAGTCATGATGATGGAGACAAGGATTTAAGGTAGTAAATGATTTTGAAAATGAATCTTGGTGTGTATGAACTTGTGAACCGTGTGTTGTGAGTGAAATGAGAGAGTTTTGTGAACTTGTGATTTATGTGTGTATGAATAAACACACGGCTAGGAGTACCAAATATAGGAAATATTAGATCTTGGAAGATCTAGGAAGATCTTTGGACATGAGATATGGTAATATCTTGTGAGGATTTTATAGTACAATGCCAAGATTGAAAAGATATGTAATATCCAATTGTGTAGTATAAGGATGATCCAAGGAAAGAGTAGTTTGCTTGTTATGTTTTTAGTATAAGTTTAAGATATTGTATTAAGTTTGTAGTTTTTGTGTCATTTGGTTGATAATAAACAAGTATTGGTTAATTGTACTAAAAGTTTATGTCCAAAAATTTATGTATATTGTCTTAGTTCGTAATATTTTTGGATAGTCATTATTAATTATAATAAATATAACTAGTAATTATTTATGCACATAAAATGTGTCTAAAAATAAATAAAAAGAAAATAGCTCTATTGTTAAAATGTCAAGTTTTTTATGTAATATAAGTAAATATATAATATTTACTATATTATGATCTCGCTTGTAAAAGTGGTCGATAAAAATATTATAGGATGAGTGGTAATAAGAGTAAAACCAGTGACGTGTTAAAAGCCCAAATTTTGGGGTTTTACAGCACCTACCCGTTATTTTAGATTTTTCCTCAAAGCTTAAGATGAAGTTACTCGTTCAGGGATCAAGTGAGGACACTTTTTCTTGAACGCGTAATCTTGTGAACTCAAGTTTAGACTCCTAGGTGATATTTAGAATGTAGTTATTGATCGTATGCTTTCGGTGAGTACATTATAATGCACAAGGTAACTTGTCCTTTTATATTTTGATAATTTACACCTTTGGTCCTTCTATTTTTGTAATGTGGCCCTTAGGGCACGAAAAGTTTCCAATGAAAATAATTTAGGGCTCAAAATAAGTTTCAAAAGTGGAAAAATCAACCTCTAGGGTTTTTAATCCGTGTTAAATCAACTAGGGATTCTTTCAAGTTTGTTAATGTCTACGTTTAGCCCTTAAGAATTAGTAAAAGGTTCATTAAATCATATTCGAGTTTTAAGAAGTTTACAAGGTTGGATAAAATAGGACAAGTTTGTTTTAAGTCTTGGTTTTTATTTAAATGGGCTTCCCGATATACTTCTATCCTGCGGAGAGCAAACATCAGTTTGACTCCAAAGCTTCACTCAGCGAAATGGCTAAGATTATTGTTGATAGTGATTGGGTAAGAAGTTGCAAAGAATCTGCTTTATTTGTGGCCGAGCTGGGGCATAAGTTGCGTAGAGAATAAGTACTTCGAATGATGGAAATAAAAGAAGAGACCAAGAATAAAGAAGTGTGCATCCCTGGTTAGATGCTGAAAGGGTCATGCATCTACTGTTGATGGTTCAAAATTTGCAGAAATTTCGACTTCTAAAAGGAGGAAGTCATTCGTTTCAAGGCTTGTTAGACAATGGTATTGTCGAACTAATTGGATCCAAAGAGGAAGAAGATTTTCCTAAAGTATGGGACATCAATTATCTCTTTCTGGAGGGTGACAAACATAACCCTACAAAATACACCCATTGTGAGTTGGGCATGTCTTTTATGCTTGGGTTTGTTTTCCTCGTCGATTTGAGAAATGAGAGCTTAGAAGATAAGGCATCCTCTTACCAAGTATTTCTGGGCTTCGATACAAGAAATGACACTAAGTCTAGTGTCGATAAAGTCTGTGTTACTGTCGCCTTGAATGATCGAGGTTTCATTTCCTCATGGCAGATGAAACAGCTTAAATTCTCTGTGACACCCCAAAGGGGTCAATTGAAACGGAAGTCGGCACCCTAAAAAGGGTTTAAAATGCAACGGAAATGGACACTCCCAAAGGAGTCAAATGCAACGGAAGTGGACACCCCCAAATGTGGTCGAATGCAGCGGGAGTGGTATTTGGGTTAAGGATAAGCCAAAGGTCAAGAGCACAATGTTTTGATCTAAAAGAGATGAACAAGAATCTTCCTAGGTTTCTGGGTGAGGATGACATTAGATATAAGTTATCTTAAGGATAAGATATTACTGGAGGAATTCGCGAGTCAAAAAGGATTACATTCCATAACTGGATAAAATAACATCAACTATGAGTCATGTCGAATATATTTTTTGCTCATGTGATTATAAATTTCTATTTATATCGATGTAAATAGAAATTTATAACTCCATTCGGTGACCTATGATTTCTTTATTCAAACGAAAAAGCGTCCTAATTCGTTTCAATACGGATTTCATAGCCCACCTTACCTAAATATTTCCGGCAAGGGTTATTATTTAGAATAAATATAATATCTAAGACAATAGATATTATTAAGATACTTTACAGTCCGTTTGCTTATAACTTTCGTCTTCAGACGTCCCATAATATCTTAATACGAAATTATAAATAAACTTCTGGTCCGGTGGCTTAGGATCAAGAGACTCATGTCCCATATGTATAATATAGGATCATAAGTACCTTAATTTTTGAGTTCCACCGCATCATCTAAAGATGCAAACTTATCCAAATAATACCACGTGAAAATACTAAAAGCAAACGTGTATAAGTCGTTAATAAGTCGTGTTCCGTAGATATACGTACGAAACTATAAGTGAGAGAAAATCAATGTTGACGCGTGATAACGTGCGCAAGAATACGTATCAAACAAGAAACTCATATATACAATATAATGATATATTACAATCATAAGTTTAGGCATTGTATCATATAGTTCCTTCTAGCAAGGTATATATACATATATACTCATAACAGCAAGTTCAAACATTTAATAAAATGTAGTACACGGGATAATGCTCCCTAGTCTGTTTTTAAATATTCCAGTATGTACGGTTGTTGTAATCCGTTCTAATTATGTGGCCAGTCAGTTTTTCTATGTAGTCAAAATAGACTAACCGGTTTATAGTTATCAGTTAATTATAAGCACTAATTAGCGTATATGAAATGATTAGCGTATAAGATTAAGCTTGATACACAATCAATCATGGAGGATTTTATTATAATACCAACTCGTTTTTAGGCAATTCATTTATGTTACTGCATTTTAGATAAATACATCGTTGTACAAGTACTAATAACTTCCATTTAAATTTGTTATTAATAATATCGTTTAAGGAAAAGTATTTTACTTACCATTATTGTATTTTACTTTTATAATCTATGTGCCTTAAATTTCATAATCTTTATGAACAGTTATAAAAGTAATAACACTTTATTACATTTAATTTAATGTCCCCAAAGTTTTCGCAAATTAAATAATAACCCTTTGTTTACAAGTTTCAGGAAATGATGGTTCTAGTCCATTTATTTAGGATTCGCTCAAGTTTAATAAATTAAATGAAATAAGGGGTCTAGGGTTTGCTTAAGTTTTGGTTATTGGCATTTATTACCCCCTAGACTTTCAAATATTTACAATATTTGTAATTACTATTTTATCAAAACAAGTTTCAATGTCACGGTTTTAATCCATGAGTTTAAGGAATTGACATTTTTAGTCCAAAAGTTTTTATAAGGTATATTTTTGGTATATATAAAAAAAACTTTGTTTAAGTATAATATCACTAAGTGGGCTTATTAAATGTGCCAAAAGAGTTAATGGGCTTCCCAAACCCTTATTGAGCTTACAAGACCCGTTAACAATTTTGTGAGCTAAGGATTTCTTAATGGGCCTAATTACATTTTTAGATCCATTAATATTACAAATTTTACTACATAGGTCCATAGGACAATAAATGGGCCTAATGGGCTTCCTAATGGACCTAAACATATTTTAGTCAATTAATAATACTTAAACATTATCTAGGTGTGAAGTTTATGAAACCTTACAAGCTTATTACTGGTTTGTAAAGATTAAGTGTAGATCTCTAAATAGAGAGTAAAAACCTACGGTATGTTTTATTTCCGGGTTTTAAATGAAATCCAAGTTGGTTACAAGTTTGTATATTAATTGTAAGCTTCACATTATTTCAAGATGAAGTCCAATCTTGTTTTATGTTTACATTTAATTTACGGGATTCCAAAAATTAAGATTTAGGGTTTATTATAAGTTCACAAGTTTATTACAAGTTCAAAAATAAATCAGATAGCCCAAGCTATATTTCTTTTTCATGTGTTTTCATTATGAAATATAGGTTTAAAAAGTAAAACTTTAAAATCCATACATAAGATTTAGGTTTTTACAAGTTTGTTATAAGTTCAACAGGATTTAATCAAGATCTTCAAATTTTAGATTTTTCCCAAGATATACAAATGTCTAGTTAAGTTTACCAAAGGCGTGGTAAGGATTTTCAAAGATACATTAAGATTTCAAAAAAAATCTAATTTAAACTTTTCCAAAATTAAGTTCTTCCAAAATACAATTATTCAAGAAAAGATTTCCAAAATCCTTTTAGTTTATTATTTGTTTCTTTGCTAAGTTATACATAAAAATATATTCCAAATTTTCCAAGATTTTTCAAAATCTATTTTAGATTTTACAAGATTTCCAAAATCTATTTTAGATTATATAAGATTTCCAAAATCTATTTTAGATTTTCCAAGATTTTTCCAAGATTTTCTAAAATCTATTTTAGATTTTACAAGATTTATAAAAATCTGTTAAGATTTACCAGGATTTATAAAATCTTATTTATATCTTCAAAAGATTTCCCTTTTCATATTTCCAGAGGTTTGTTATGTATTATGTTGTTTGTGTTTATTGTTCGGGCCATCATACTTCCGAAGCCATTCTATAAACGTTTGAGGAGCGAGGGCACTTTAAATCGTAAACCCAACCACTCAGTCAAAACGTAATATCGAGATGGAACATCTTTAGTATAAAGCTCCCTACTAACATGACATGTTTATAAGTTTCATTAAATACGTTAAGTATTTTAATATTATAATATCTTTATAAAGATATTAAACAGTCGTAATACGTAAAGTACGTAAATGGTTAGCACCTAGTACTACCATAAATATAAATGCATAGGATAATGAATTGCATTTAAATCATATAGTTATGCATGCTCTCAATGCTATATGCTCTCTAAGTATGTCCCGTCAAAAACCCAGTTTTTGAAATCTAAGTTTTTGAAATTTTAATCCGGTTATAGTTCAGTTAATAAAATAGAAAAACAATTTTATTTTTGATCTGATTCTCTATAACCATTCGCTCTGATACCATTCTGTGACACCCCCAAATCAGGTTTGCAGCGGAATAGTAATTGGGTGTCAGTAAGTGGATCACAGAACAAATGGCATACAAAGCATTGATCATAATTACATGATTTGAAATACAATTGATACAAATATGGTTTTAGTATAATCAGTTGAAGTGTTAAATATCAGTTGTTACAAATATCCCAGTGAAAACAGATCCCCCAATTATTATGATGCTCCTAAATGATGCTCAGTCCATGCTCAATTAATCCAGCTTAATTTCCTGAGAAAAACATGCTTAAAACAGTCAACATAAAGTTGGTGAATTCATAGAGTTTTGTAAAATCATAGTTCAGGACAGTAAGTTGTCCTACATAGTGTTGCACAAAGTTTGATATAAAAACCAAATGTAGGATCTCAAATATCCCATATAGTATTTCATAAGGTTTGATAATAATCAAGTTCAGGTATATCAGTATGTTCCATGTATTAATGTAAATAATAAAAGGTCAAGTTTAGAATCGCAAACATCTCATACATAGTATCGCACAAAGCCAAATACTATAAGGTAATTACATTCCCATATTGCCCGAAACTGAGACTTGACAGTTAAGTCCTCAACAGATGAGGACCCTTCGCCTTATCATTATCAAAACACCCATAACAAAAATAAGTTCTTAAATGTGAAACATCTGTTGTCCCGGCCGAGGCACAGTGAGCATGACTCACCCAGATGGGGATGGTCAATCCCAAATAGATCTATTTATAACATTCAGGCAATTCAAAAATTATAACAGTTTCGGATGCATGGGTCATGCGGGTTCATCTACAATAGGCAAATGTAATTAAGGGTAACAGTTCAATTTGCGTTTCCTCGATCAACAGTTTATTAAATATAAGATATCAAAATCATATAGTCAAAACAAGTTATAGCATGTCTCCCCCTCGCGGGTTAGTAAAAACATAAATAGTAGTGAAAGGCGAGGCTATGAACTCACCTGAATAGCAGTGCCCGGATAATATCACATATAGCCCAGATAGTATGCTCACGATACAGTTAATTACCTAAGTAATTAAGTGGGTCTCAGTATACGTACAAATATAATGCACATATAAATGCAGTTGATGAAAATGCATGATCACCGATTTAATAAGTTGTTATCGTTTTAAGTGATAAACTTATTGTAAGTTATCGTAACATGTACACTTTTAATTTAACAAAGTGTATTTACTTCGTTCGAATTGTAATAGTTTAAATGAATTAAATAAAAATGATTTTTATTTAATTAAGACTTATATAATATTTCATAAAAGTCCTAGAAGTTTCAAATGTTCGTAATTAGTCCTCCACGTTTGACGAATTACAATATAGCCCTTAAAGTTTATTAAATAAATATTATTAATAAAACTTAAGTTAAATTGCTCATGAGTCCTTGGTATTAATATAGTTACCAAAACAGCCCCTAGGGCTTGCTAAACTTTCATAAAATGGCAATATTAGTCCTTGTGCTTCAAGTGTTTTATGTTACAAATCTTGATTTTTGAAAATTAATTACGGGTTCGTTACTTAGCCATAAAACAAACGGGGAGCATATTTGTATTCTCGGACACGCCGTCTAAAAGTTTCGTTCTTTATGTTTTGCTTGAAAACGACTGTAAAATGGGTAAAAACGGGTTCAAAGACAGCGGGTCAGAATGTTTAAATTTTCATCAGCTTTTAAAGTGTGCGAGGCAGATTATTAAAGGGCTGTAACTTATTCGTTATAGATCCGTTTTAAGTGTTCTTGGTGTCTATGGAAAGGTAGCCAGGTGATCTACAATATCCTAGCTGGTGTCGGGTTCTGGTTCTAACTTTAAATCGCTCAAAAACGCAGCCAAAGTCGGCTGGTCAGCCTACATGTACATGCTGTCAGCTTTATATCCAAGTGCTGACAGCTTTTAGTGTTCAAACGCAGGTTTTCAAAGTCAGTTTCCCGATTCGTAATAGCTCCGTTTTGGGTGATTCAAAAGGATGTGGAAAGCTGGCTAGGTGATCTACGAAATGCCCCCATAAAAAGATCTATAGTCGGGGTGCTACTGGGTGTAAACGAGCTCTAAAGTAGGCTGCTCGGGCTATTTTTACACATAAAATAGCGCCTATGATTAATTTGTTTAGCCTATCAAACGTAGTCCGTTTGTGTTCAAATTTGGCAGGGTTACTATTAAAGGGGTAACTTAAGACCTAATGCTCTTGTTTTTGCCCAGCCCGTGTTTTATATGTACGTTTCCCAAGGGTGTGTTACTACACCAGGAGGTTTAGCTACTAGTACATGTTATGGGATTATGCTATTGCTAAATTTTTATACAAGTTGTATAAATCTAAGGATCTAGTCGTGACATATATATATGTGTATATGGATCTTTACAAGTTCATAAATTTAGATCTATAGTTGTTCATGGTTTTATTTCAAGTGTATGCCATAATATAATTTGAAGAAAGAAACAAAAGTGATTATAGATCTAAGGATGATGAGGAACAAGTGAACCTGAGAGCTACTAGAAAAGTTATGTAAGAACCCTAGTACACCAAACAAGTCGTGACTCGTTCTTAATCTTGCTAGCTCCCTTTTGTGGCTTGAAGCTCAAGTAGGAGTAAATGCTAGAAGTCATGATGATGGAGACAAGGATTTAAGGTAGTAAATGATTTTGAAAATGAATCTTGGTGTGTATGAACTTGTGAACCGTGTGTTGTGAGTGAAATGAGAGAGTTTTGTGAACTTGTGATTTGTGTGTGTATGAATAAACACACGGCTATGAGTACCAAATATAGGAAATATTGGATCTTGGAAGATCTAGGAAGATCTTTAGTGGATTACATGAGATATGGTAATATCTTGTGAGGATTTTATAGTACAATGCCAAGATTCAAAAGATATGTAATATCCAACGTGTAGTATAAGGAGGATCCAAGGAAAGAGTAGTTTGCTTGTTATGTTTTAGGTATAAGTTTAAGATATTGTATTAAGTTTGTAGTTTTTGTGTCATTTGGTTGATAATAAACAAGTATTGGTTAATTGTACTAAAAGTTTATGTCCAAAAATTTATGTATATTGTCTTAGTTCGTAATATTTTTGGATAGTCATTATTAATTATAATAAATATAACTAGTAATTATTTATGCACATAAAATGTGTCTAAAAATAAATAAAAAGAAAATAGCTCTATTGTTAAAATGTCAAGTTTTTAAGTAATATAAGTAAATATATAATATTTACTATATTATGATCCCGCTTGTAAAAGTGGTCGATAAAAATATTATAGGATGAGTGGTAATAAGAGTAAAACCAGTGACGTGTTAAAAGCCCAAATTTTGGGGTTTTACAGAATTCATCAAACAAAGGTTGAAATAGTTTATCCCACTCGGGCCTTGTAGGTGGTAAAAATGATGTAGAAGTAGGATTATTGGGAACTAATTCGGAAATAATAGCACCGGTTCCCATCTCATGAAGCGCGGGTTTAGAGATGCGTTGCTCAGAAGCCATCGTTGTCAGCTCATCAAAATCTGCGTCCATAGTTTCTACTATCTTACCAAGACGACAGTTGTAAATTCGGTATGCTTTCTTGGAAGGTGAGTAACCAATGAAAATACCTATATCGGCTTTTGGTTAAAGTTTACCCAAATTCTCACTATTAATGTTTGGATAACAAAAAGCACCAAACACATGAAAGAATGAAACATCGGGTTTACGATCATGTAGAAGCTCGTAAGGTGTTTTTCCATGGCGTTTCCGAATGATAGAACGGTTTTGGGTGTAACATGCAGTAGATACAGCTTCTGCCCATAAGAATAATAGAGCGTTCGCATAAATCAGCATAGTCCTAGCAGCTTCCATAAGCGTACGATTCTGTCTTTCAACGACACCGTTTTGTTGTGGAGTACATGCAGCGGATGTTTCATGTGAGATACAAACTTCTTCATAGTAATTATGAAGAGTCTGGTTGACGAACTATGTTCCATTATCAGTACGAATACGGCGGACAGTAGTATTTATACGTACCTGAATGAATTTCAGGAAAGTGATGATAGCCTTCGGTGCTTCATCCTTTGTACGTAGAAATCTAACCCATGTAAACCTGGAGAAATCGTCCACAATAACAAGAATGAATTTCTTACCGCTCACACTTTCGGTTCGCATTGGCCCACAAAGATCCATATGCAGAAGATGAAGTTTTTCTTGATTGGTGTCTTCAGCTTTGGGCTTGTATGACTTCTTGGTGCTTTTCCCCCTTGAACACGCGGAACATAAATGGTCCTTGTGAAATTTGAGCTTTGGAAGACCACGAACTAATTCGTTTTTAGCCAAATGATTAATAGCATCAAAGTTGAGATGAGATAATGTGCGATGCCATAACCATGACTTGGTCTTAGATGCTTTGGAGAGAAGACATACTGGAGAGGCGACCATCATGTCTTGTAGGGACAAAGTATAAAGATTTGCACCACGAGACCCCTTCAACAAGTCTTTTCCTTCCAAGTTGCGGATGAAACAAGTATGTTGTCGAAAAGCAACCTCTAGGTTGGAATCACAGAACTGTCCTACTTAAAATAAATTATGACCAAGACCTTCTACATAGTATACCCTTGAAATCGTAACATTTCCAATCTGATATTCACCATACCCCATTATCTTTGAAATATGATCATTATCGAATTTAATCGTTCCAAGAAACTTGCTGACGAAATTTCGGAGCATCGAGCGATCTCCAGTCATATGCTTTGAGCAACCGGAGTCCAAATACCAGAGGATGATTTGGACCACCTGAAAATATCACCAGACGAGGACAATGTTTGAGAAACCGTACTTTCCCAACATTATTTTATTCTTTTTATTCGTGCTTCTTGAATTTTTCCAACGTATTACGTTTTCTTGTATTGCTATATGTAAATCCTGAGATTTTTAAATTATACTTTTTAAGTATTTTTCTGATTATCGATAAATACTTTGTATGGAATTATAAATTTTTATTTTATTTTTCCACATTTGTTTTAAATCAAATTTTTTGATTTAAAATCACCCGCGTGCGTTTTACAACGAGTTTATTAAAAATTAATGTACAACGAGAATTTCTAGTGATCGCGATACCGACGGATGCCCAAAACTTTACATTTTATTATCGATTGTTTCGATAATTAATATTTTCGATGATGTCGTTTTAATTACGTATTAAGTCGTGTCGGAAAATCAATATAATCATTTTTATGATGCATTGTAACTTTTGAAAAGTATTTTACGAAACCTGAGCCCCGTAAATATTTTTAATATTTACCAATAGCCATTTTCTACCCTTTAAAAACTAGTAATTGTTTTTAAGTCCACAAGTTTCAAACTTGGCAACAATGGTCCCTCCACTACCTACCATATATAAACATTTTCTTTTTATTCTTTCTCCACTCAAACACATACATAACATTTAAAAAAAATCATCACCTCCCCTCCCTATTTTTGTTCTTGCCGTGACTTCACCACCACAAACACCTTCCAAAAAAAAATTTTTGATTTCTACTATGATCAATTCAAAACAAAATCTAGACCCCTTCTTAGATTTTTATGGTGAATCTAAACATGTAAAATTCTTCCACATGCATCAATATTTCAAGAACTTTTGATTTCATGATTGTATGATGATTTAATCATCTTGCATATGTTATATTTGGTAAGATTATCATGTTTTGATACTTAAAAGTCTTGTTTTTAATCTTTGATTTTTGTTAGATTTTTCATACAAGTGTTTTTAGGAGTGTTTGGTTGATGGGTATGATAGTATAGTGATCCTAGGGGTATGGGAATGATTGGTTTTGAGTGAAAAATAGATTTGTCATGTTTTCTAAAAAGCTAATTTGGGACAGCAGCCTTAAACAGTATGTTTCGTGGGTTTAAGGTCTGTGAAAGACTGAGATTATTTGAAATTGTTGTAGAGTTTTCCGAGACGGTCGTTTTGGTATAAGATAGAGCTTATAACTCATTACGAGTCAAAAGTTATGCTAGTTTTAGTTTTCGTGTACCGGGAGACGCAAGTCGGCACAATCCGAAATTGTGGCTGATTTTGGGTCGACTCTCGGGGACTTTAGGCTTGGTTAGATAGTTGATACTACTGATTTTCAAAGTTTACAAACTGAGTTTGATGAGTCTAGTAGTGGTTTCAAAAGACGGATTGTCGAGTTAGTACTTTTAAAGTGGTCCAAACGGTTTAACAAAACAAGTGTACAAATCTGTCCTAAAATTTGGAGTCGAGTAAAGTGTCGAGCTGATGGATTTTAAAGTGTGAACTTTGGCTCAAATTTTGGTGAGGTCTTATACAGGTTATAAGTGACCTTTACACCAATCTTCATGTAAAACGGACAAGTCTAGATAGGGTAGATCGGTGTGTACATTCGGGGTGTACTTGCTGATTTTTATTTTGGACACGTAGTTCAATGCTTGTGTTGCGTGAGTTTGAGTGTTCAACATCGGACATGGTGACTTAATCAAGTGCTTAGTCATTATATAAATGACTTATCTACTGGTCCAAACAAGGGTAAAGGATAGTTTGACTTGCGTTGACTTGGCGTCGTATGACGAGTCATTTTCAAGTGTTCAAGTGTTTTAACGAGTAACGTTGGATAAATGGGTAGTATGAACTCATTTGATTCGTGTCAATGGTTTTGAAACGTGTATACTTTGAAAACATTTGAGTCATGTTATATTTGGTATATATATCGATATTGAGCTCGAGTCTTAACGCGCGCCTTATTGTGATAGGTTGCGGTTTTCGTGTTTTCCCCGGGCATCCATATCGTCGGTGATCGTCTCACTACATTGTTTCTACTCAGTTGCTGAGTACCGTGATTGACTTAACACGTGGCTAACAAAATTTCTAAGGATCAAGGAGGAGTAATTGTTTAATTTGCGTGTTTGGATTAATTCCTACGTGTTATGAAGGTATAGTCACTCCTAGCTTTTTAGTTTTGATGTTACTAGTACTTTGATTATTTTTATTCATGGATTTTGAATTCCTTGGGTGAAACCCACTGAGATTATAGATACTTAGGGCATATTAGGACTTAGTACACTTGCGTGGCGATTTGGTATAGCCTAAGTGTTGCTTGATTGAGTTTAGGTAGCTAAATGGAGTCGTTTTTGTAGTATGGAAATCACCACAGAAACAAACAGGTCATGGCCAAATTTTCTTAAACATATGACCTTGTTTTTATTTGAAAAATGGATACCCACTGATGTGGTTAGTATGTGTTGAGTTGGATGGAAACGGGAAGTGTCCGGATGAGCCCGAAACGGTCGTTTTACTAAACTAGGTCAAATCTGAATGTTATGCTTAAAACGTGGGTAAATTGACTTGGATAAAAAGGATTAATTTATGATTTTATGACTTTTTACAGTAGCTACAAATATAATAAAACTTCTCTTTTTGGTCTTGTGTCAAAATCTTTTACCGATTGGGATTTATGCTTAATCTACCATAAGGTACGAAAGACGTTTACAACTTTCTGTTTTGATAGTCTGTCACTAAAAGTATATTTCCCGTTGATGGAAAATAGTTCTAGGGCAGTTCTTTCCCAACTTTTAAAGGTAAGAGAAATACCTATACATGTCAAGAAATTTCACCTCCTGTACTATTATATATTTTTAGATATGACCAAATCTTCACAGCCTTTTTCAGAAAACTGAATGCAATCCCTTGTTTGGTTTTTCAAACCGAGTCTTAAACGTGTTCGGAACCCACACATAAATGCTTGGACCATCATAAAAGGTTGATATTAGGTTATTACAGTAGGTTCAAAGTGTTGGGTCAAAATTTTAACTTAAGCTTAGGTCTCGCCATCGCACGCAAGTTACCTAGTCATACTATGTCCCACCACTTCTAAAACGTTATTGCTTCATTGAACGCATTCTTATTACGCGTCACCATTGCATAGGTCCGTGAAGACTTCTTTTTGCTCAGCCCCTTTTACCTTGTGATTACTTACTAAAGGTGAGTTCATAGCCCCTTTTACTACTTGTACATTGTTTCTAAACGCGAGGTGAGATTTTACATGGTGGAACACATCCATTTAAAAAACTGTATGCTATTCAGAACTTGTATGCTATTCAGACTTGTATGCTTTCCAATAGTTTTCATTGATATTATTGCTTATAGTTAATAGCCTTAAGTTTCCTCTCTTGATCATGAACCGTTAATTGTCCCGTATGCTTTGCGCTAAGCGCGAATGTTGTGGGTGGATCCATCGGGATTGACAATCCCCGTCCCGATTACCTTGACGCACTTACATTTGTTTATACTTGAGTATTTAGGCTGAATACTCCCTAGAGGAACTTACTTTGAGTTAAGCTTCGGTTCATGAACTAAACAGCAATAATATTGGTTTCAGACTATGGTTAATGATCATAACCATTTTCTCTATTTACTTGTTTTACAAATGAATGCTTGTGTTCCACACCTTTATTGCTAAACCTATGAATTTCACTCAACTTTGTGTTAACGATTTTACATGTTTAATCTCAGGTATGATTACTTAGCTTTGCTTGGATGGGAGCCCGCAGGATATTATTGCAGCTTGGAGATTTCTGTGATGCTTTTAAAAGACTGGTTTAGTATAAACTGTCAGAAATTTTATTATGTCTTTTGGGCAACTTTATGTTATAAATCATGATGAAATAATATATCTTTCCGCATATAAAACTCTGGGACCTATGTTTAAAACTTTGATCATTTATGATGTGATATATATGCTTTTATTACGTCAGCTTTGTGTCAACTGTAATTCATTGTTTCTTGTACTATGACGTGTTACCCCCTCGTTGCCTAGTTGTTCCATGTCAGATTTTGGGGGTCTCACAGATTGGTATCAGAGCGATGGTTATAGGGAACTGAGTCGTTTTCAAAACTTAGTCTATAACTGAAAGTTCAAATATGTTATTGTTTCTAAGTGTCAAACACAGAATTTGCCATTGCTGCTCGATATCTTCGCGGGTAACTCTCTAATCCTTATTATTTACTTTTAATTATTGTTGTAGTATTTCATCTCTTGATTTCATTTTGAAATATTACTTTACGCTAATGACGATAATTACTATGTCTTTTCAAAGCCTATGTGCTTCATGAATTATCATTGAATGTTACTGTGATTACATCTGCCTATACTGTATTTCTTGAATTCTTGTTCTTGTGAATTGATCTTATTGCAATGATATTATATCGTTATGACGTTACATACTTGTATTCAGAGCGCGTATGTTGCCGACTTTTCATACTCATTTTTCTGAGTACTATTGCTATTTCATTTATGCGTGATACGATTGACTTTATATGCTCGTTCGGTTTGAACCGTCTGTTTTTCTTGACTCGTTGATACGTGTTGTGCATACTATCGCGATACCATTGTTCGGGATTGAATAAGTGTTGTTTTCGATGAACTTCTGATTTTCATTCTACTACCGTGTGTGTTGCTTTCATTGTTTATTTCCCTTAAAATATCTACTTAGATACGCAGATTTTCTTTCTGACCATTCATAATTGAATGTCTAGTCTATAGACCATTGTGTAGCTCAATGTGTCTCCCAGAAAGACTAAAGGACATCGTGTGAGTCTCACATCTCGAAGAATTTGTTAAATCAGTGCTGAATAATATTGTGGGTTTTCATAATCTTTATTTACCTTTACGCCACCGTTTTACGCGACACTTGTACATGGATTACATCTTACTTCATTGACCATTCTACGTTTCGATTTCAACTTAGAACATCCGTTGTACCTTGAACACATAATCGTCATTTATTATGTGATGATCGTTTGGAATACGATCCTACTTGTATCCTCCCTTTTCATTGATCCTCTTTGCTCCAGGAATGCCACTTGTTATTGTCTCGTTTCTTTCTCGATATATCTTGTGATTTTGGAAATCATGCCACCAAGAGACCTTTCTACATTGCATCTTGCAGCCGAAGACACGGATGATATGCGTCGTTTTTTTTATGTCTCTGATTATCTTTGGCATTCTTGAACCCTTTCTATACTGTGTTTTCTTTACATGACTAATTATACAGTTTACCTTCTTTCGTCTTTATGGAATCCACAAGTCCTATGTGTACATTAATTTTGAGTTATCATGAAATTTGGATTTAATTTCAAGCTGTGTCGAAAAATATACTTTGTACAGAAACTTTACAGGAAGTTTAACAATGTCGAGAAAATATTTTTAAAACATTAGACATAAAAATATATATATTTCTACATGTTGAGACGTCCGTTTAGGACATAAAATTTGACCAGTAAACTTTAAAATCGAGCAAGTTACGCTCATTTGAGATTGTAAAATCTAAGAAGTTATTTTCTGAATAATGCTAAAATATCATTTTGTTAACAGATTTAATGCTAGGGCATTTTCGTCCATTTTTGTTCCGTTTCAAGTCTCGGGTAAAACTAGAAAGTTGTTCAAAACATTGTTTTACATCGAAATGCATTAGACTTTGAGTCTTAGAATATCGTTTAGTGAGTTAACTGGTCTAGTCAAACCCAAAGGTCAAAACTAATAAAAGTTAAAAACATGGATTGAAACGTTTTTGAGTTCGTTTGAGCTCGTAAAACTTTAACTAATTATATTTTGCAAACTAAAAACAATGATTGCGTTTGAAAAGAATAGAATAGTAACTTTGAGTTCGGTCATACATGTACCTAGATCTTAAACTTTTGAAATTCGGTAACTTCCTAATATAGAAGCTTTTCGAAGTGATTGTACTATTTGTTAACTGATACCCTACTTTCTTAAAAGTATATTTTTGTTAAATAAATTACGATGTGCACATACGGATTCCTTATTCCTTCTTTTATTTATGACTTATTTGTCATTCCATTGTCTTTCTTTGCTTCTATCGTACCACTGATTTGGACCGAGATTTGAAGATCTTTCTTTCATATCGTTTGTTATCATCTTGACACATGTCTCCTGACGATTTCGGCTAAACCCTTGAAACCTAATCACCTTGTAACCATTTTATTGGTTGTCTTGAACTACTCCTTATTTCAATCTTGTAACCCACTCGTTACTTTATAAACTATTTTCATGTTACCATACAACTCAAACTGGTCTTGTTTGCGAATCATTTTACAAAAGGTTTCATTTGGGCTTTCTTAAATAGTTGACTGCTATCTTATAAAATTAACTTATAGTAATTTTACAATGTATTTTCACAAATTGTTCTAATACGGTCTTATAAAGAACCCTTGTAACTATACGAATTGTCGATTTAAAACAGTTAGCCAGTAACTTATTAGCAAATAGTATCATAAACTATTTTGATTTCTGTTTTTACAAATGGCATTACATACATATTTTAAATAATATGACCTGTAATATTGGTTTGACGAAGATGAGCATCGCATTGGTAGTCCTAAATTATGCATGGCCTGATCACCTATGCTTAATTTAGAAGGAGCCATGCAAGGCCAAATAGTAGTCGCCTTAAATATTTAACCTAGAATCAACTTTTTAGTTATGTTGCTTAAAATGTTTGATAAAATAAAGTTTTGAAAACTTTTACATTTTATGCGAGTAGCAACAGTTTGCAACATACACATATGAACCATTATCTTTTCTTGAACTAAGTACATGCCTCGAGCACATATTTCCTTACTCAACGACCTTTATTTTACTTGTTACCTCATCATCCTCATGATACGATTTTCGTTACCATTTGCCTAAATTCTTACCATTGATACCCGACTTGAAAGTTTCAACGTTGCTATGCTCCTACATCGATTGACCATCTCTATCTATTTTGGGTAGACCTTCGAAACGTCTCCGGATGCGATTAGTGATTTATGACTGGACGTGAACGATGATTACGTGTAATTGCCATGATATGTGTTAAGATACTATCGTCTTGAAATTTCATTCGTGTGAATCATGTGTTGATTTCGCCTTTCATTGCTAATGTTGTTCATCTTACTGGAACTTCTCTCAATTGACTTCTTAACAATTTTCTTTGATTCGAAAATTCGTTGTGTGGATTTTCCCTTTCGATCGTATTTCGACCACCGAGAACTTAATAAGCCGTTATTGGTGACGCCAACCGCACTCGTGAATTAATCTTTCTATAATTCTTGTTTCTTATTATTTTTATTATTGACGTGACTATTCTACCACGTTTGTTAAGAATTGATACGACTTCCGTCTTATTCCTTTGTATATTGCTCGCATACAGATTGTTGACCTTTATATGATTCACATTCGTTGCTGTCTTGTCACCTTTTGAAAACCAGAAACTGTTACGTGTTTATCGTTTGATATCTTAAACACTTTCTTTAATTTCTAAAAAAAAATTATTATTATTAATTTTTAAGAACATTTTATACATTTTATCAAATGTTTAAATTACCAAAATAACTGTTTCAAGTTAAGTATCGGATCCATATATCCTCTTTGGTAAATTTACCTAATGTTTCAAAGGATATCAAGCTGTATCTTTTAAAGTATTTGATTATATCATACTTTATTGTCAACCTAATGAAATTATTTAAATTAATTTATAATTTCTAAGAATGATTCAAAATAACTTGGAAAAAAAAACTGATTTTTCTAATGGTAACGATAAACCTGAGGTTTTAACAATAATTTCATGCGGTCATCCAAAAGTTCTTAAGCCGACCGGGATAGCTATTTTGAATTGTTCTACTTTTACTTTGAAGTCCTGATCAAGAAAAAAAGAAGATTTGACAACTGTTTACCCATTCATTTTATATAGAGTTTGATTTTTAAATCACTACATCTGGTAAAATTTTCTTTTAATTAAGAAAATATTTAAACTGAGTTTTTAAAGTAATCCCAAAATGCTAGACAACTGATTGAGACAACTTGTATTTTAAATGATCATATGTTATTCATTTTCTTTTCCCTTCTATTTCGCTTGTGACTGGATTATTTACGTTTTAAGATTGTCATGTTTTACAGTTGCACGATTTGCGACCCCTTGTTGATTTACAATCTTGGTTCATTTTATCGCACTTTGCCTGTTTAAGCGATTCTTGTGTTCATTCTTGTTAGTTTATCGCACGTACTTCCAACAACTCTATCTCTCGATGTATCTCCGTATTGAAAGATCGTTATCCTAATCCAAGACTAAAAAGTTATACGAAAAGGAGTTAAGAAACTGAAGCATAGTGAATTCTAACCGTTAAGATTCGTCATGGTACGGAAGTTTACCTGGGATGCAATGAATTTTGTTCTACACTTTGTACCTCCTCTTGTTTGCATCTTCTACTGTTTTCAGGAGAACTCTGGGGACCAGAGTTCCTTTAGGGGGGAAGACTTTGAGAAACCGTGCTTTCCCAACATTATTTTATTCTTTTTATTCGTGCTTCTTGAATTTTTCCAACGTATTACGTTTTCTTGTATTGCTATATGTAAATCCTGAGATTTTTAAATTATACTTTTTAAGTATTTTTCTGATTATCGATAAATACTTTGTATGGAATTATAAATTTTTATTTTATTTTTCCACATTTGTTTTAAATCAAAGTTTTTGATTTAAAATCACCCGCTTGCGTTTTACAACGAGTTTATTAAAAATTAATGTACAACGAGAATTTCTAGTGATCGCGATACCGACGGATGCCCAAAACTTTACATTTTATTATCGATTGTTTCGATAATTAATATTTTCGATGATGTCATTTTAATTACGTATTAAGTCGTGTCGGAAAATCATATAATCATTTTTATGATGCGTTGTAACTTTTGAAAAGTATTTTACGAAACCCGAGCCCCGTAAATATTTTTAATATTTACCAATAGCCATTTTCTACCCTTTAAAAACTAGTAATTGTTTTTAAGTCCACAAGTTTCAAACTTGGCAACAATGGTCCCTCCACTACCTACCATATATAAACATTTTCTTTTTATTCTTTCTCCACTCAAACACATACATAACATTTAAAAAAAAAATCATCACCTCCCCTCCCCATTTTTGTTCTTGCCGTGACTTCACCACCACAAACACCTTCCAAAAAAAATAAAAATTGATTTCTACTATGATCAATTCAAAACAAAATCTAGACCCCTTCTTAAATTTTTATGGTGAATCTAAACATGTAAAATCCTTCCACATGCATCAATATTTCAAGAACTTTTGATTTCATGATTATATGATGATTTAATCATCTTGTATATGTTATATTTGGTAAGATTATCATGTTTTGATCCTTAAAAGTCTTGTTTTTAATCTTTGATTTTTGTTAGATTTTTCATACAAGTGGCTTTAGGAGTGTTTGGTTGATGGGTATGATAGTATAGTGATCCTAGGGGTATGGGAATGATTGGTTTTGAGTGAAAAATAGATTTGTCATGTTTTCTAAAAAGCTAATTTGGGACAACAGCCTTAAACAGTATGTTTCGTGGGTTTAAGGTCTGTGAAAGACTGAGATTATTTTAAATTGTTGTAGAGTTTTCCGAGACGGTCGTTTTGGTATAAGATAGAGCTTATAACTCATTACGAGTCAAAAGTTATGCTAGTTTTAGTTTTCGTGTACCGGGAGACGCAAGTCGGCACAATCCGAAATTGTGGCTGATTTTGGGTCGACTCTCGGGGACTTTAGGCTTGGTTAGATAGTTGATACTACTGATTTTCAAAGTTTACAAACTGAGTTTGATGAGTCTAGTAGTGGTTTCAAAAGACGGATTGTCGAGTTAGTACTTTTAAAGTGGTCCAAACGGTTTAACAAAACAAGTGTACAAATCTGTCCTAAAATTTGGAGTCGAGTAAAGTGTCGAGCTGATGGATTTTAAAGTGTGAACTTTGGCTCAAATTTTGGTGAGGTCTTATACAGGTTATAAGTGACCTTTACACCAATCTTCATGTAAAACGGACAAGTCTAGATAGGGTAGATCGGTGTGTACATTCGGGGTGTACTTGCTGATTTTTATTTTGGACACGTAGTTCAATGCTTGTGTTGCGTGAGTTTGAGTGTTCACCATCGGACATGGTGACTTACTCAAGTGCTTAGTCATTATATAAATGACTTATCTACTGGTCCAAACAAGGGTAAAGGATAGTTTGACTTGCGTTGACTTGGCGTCGTATGACGAGTCATTTTCAAGTGTTCAAGTGTTTTAACGAGTAACATTGGATAAATGGGTAGTATGAATTCATTTGATTCGTGTCAATGGTTTTGAAACGTGTATACTTTGAAAACATTTGAGTCATGTTATATTTGGTATATATATCGATATTAAGCTTGAGTCTTAACGCGCGCCTTATTGTGATAGGTTGCGGTTTTCGTGTTTTCCCCGGGCATCCATATCGTCGGTGATCGTCTCACTACATTGTTTCTAATCAGTTGTTGAGTACCGTGATTGACTTAACACGTGGCTAACTAAATTTCTAAGGATCAAGGAGGAGTAATTGTTTAATTCGCGTGTTTGGATTAATTCCTACGTGTTATGAAGGTATAGTCACTCCTAGCTTTTTAGTTTTGATGTTACTAGTACTTTGATTATTTTTATTCATGGATTTTGAATTCCTTGGGTGAAACCCACTGATATTATAGATACTTAGGGCATATTAGGACTTAGGACACTTGCGTGGCGATTTGGTATAGCCTAAGTGTTGCTTGATTGAGTTTAGGTAGCTAAATGGAGTCGTTTTTGTAGTATGGAAATCACCACAGAAACAAACAGGTCATGGACAAATTTTCTTAAACATATGACCTTGTTTTTATTTGAAAAATGGATACCCACTGATGTGATTAGTATGTGTTGAGTTGGATGGAAACGGGAAGTGTCCGGATGAGCCCGAAACGGTCGTTTTACTAAACTAGGTCAAATCTGAATGTTATGCTTAAAACGTGGGTAAATTGACTTGGATAAAAAGGATTAATTTATGATTTTATGACTTTTTACAGTATCTACAAATATAATAAAACTTCTCTTTTTGGTCTTGTGTCAAAATCTTTTACCGATTGGGATTTATGCTTAATCTACCGTAAGGTACGAAAGACGTTTACAACTTTCTGTTTTGATAGTCTGTCACTAAAAGTGTATTTCCCGTTGATGGAAAATAGTTCTAGGGCTGTTCTTTCCCAAATTTTAAAGGTAAGAGAAATACCTATACATGTCAAGAAATTTCACCTCCTGTACTATTATAGATTTTTAGATATGACCAAATCTTCACAGCCTTTTTCAGAAAACTGAATGCACTCCCTTGTTTGGTTTTTCAAACCGAGTCTTAAACGTGTTCGGAACCCACACATAAATGCTTGGACCATCATAAAAGGTTGATATTAGGTTATTACAGTAGGTTCAAAGTGTTTGGTCAAAATTTTAACTTAAGCTTAGGTCTCGCCATCGCACGCAAGTTACCTAGTCATACTATGTCCCACCACTTCTAAAACGTTATTGCTTCATTGAACGCATTCTTATTACGCGTCACCATTGCATAGGTCCGTGAAGACTTCTTTTTGATCAGCCCCTTTTACCTTGTGATTACTTACTAAAGGTGAGTTCATAGCCCCTTTTACTACTTGTACATTGTTTCTAAACGTGGGGTGAGATTTTACATGGTGGAACACATCCATTTAAAAAACTGTATGCTATTCAGAACTTGTATGCTATTCAGACTTGTATGCTTTCCAATAGTTTTCATTGATATTATTGCTTATAGTTAATAGCCTTAAGTTTCCTCTCTTGATCATGAACCGTTAATTGTCCCGTATGCTTTGCGCTAAGCGTGAATGTTGTGGGTGGATCCATCGGGATTGACAATCCCTGTCCCGATTACCTTGACGCACTTACATTTGTTTATACTTGAGTATTTAGGCTGAATACTCCCTAGAGGAACTTACTTTGAGTTAAGCTTCGGTTCATGAACTAAACAGCAATAATATTGGTTTCAGACTATGGTTAATGATCATAACCATTTTCTCTATTTACTTGTTTTACAAATGAATGCTTGTGTTCCACACCTTTATTGCTAAACCTATGAATTTCACTCAACTTTGTGTTAACGATTTTACATGTTTAATCTCAGGTATTATTACTTAGCTTTGCTTGGATGGGAGCCCGCAGGATATTATTGCAGCTTGGAGATTTCTGTGATGCTTTTAAAAGACTGGTTTAGTATAAACTGTCAGAAATTTTATTATGTCTTTTGGGCAACTTTATGTTATAAATCATGATGAAATAATATATCTTTCCGCATATAAAACTCTGGGACCTATGCTTAAAACTCTGATCATTTATGATGTGATATATATGCTTTTATTACGTCAGCTTTGTGTCAACTGTAATTCATTGTTTCTTGTACTATGACGTGTTACCCCCTCGTTGCCTAGTTGTTCCATGTCAGATTTTGGGGGTCTCACACAATGTATAGGTTTTGGAATCTGAATATTCCTTGTTATTAGCAGGTACATATTTAATGATCTTAGATTTGCTAACCTTAGGTTTCTTAGATTTCCTAGCCTTCTTCCTAGTTGGTGGTGTAGATTCAAGTTGGCTTAAATCCTGAGGTATTTCTTCACTGATAGGCACTATAGTGGGGGCTGACCTAATTAAAGGGCGCGATTTCCATTCTTTAGTGCTAGTGTGCCTAATTAAAGGACGCTGAGACCTAACCTTAGTGGATGCATTCCTAGTTAAAGGGCACATTTGTCCATCTAATGTAAAGGTCCTACTAGTGGGACGCCATTGCCATCCAACTTGGGTACGAGTTCTCCCAGTTGGCTTCCATTCAAGATCATTCCTAATGGCATTCATTTCATTCACATGATCAATAAGACACAAATCATGACGTTGGTAAAACATGCATTCATTACAATTCCAACATTTCAAATTAGAATTCACAAATGGTTTAGGCTTCTGCACAGGCGCAGAGCTTTTAGTCTTAACATGATACTTTTTATTTAAATCTGAAATAACATTCCTAGGGTGAGCTTCTACTTTCTTCTTGATGGTACTACTAGTGGAGGGCTTGATCTTATCTTTCTTGAGTGGCGATCCTTTAGTCTTAGTAGACTCTTTTAATCCTGTAGAAGGCAAAGTGGGAACATTAGCAACAGATTTTTAAGGTGTCTTAGTTGATGGTGCCAATGACGGTTTTGCTCCTGGGGTCTTATTGAATGGAGTTACAGCAATGGGTCGATTAGTGAGTAGTGCAGAACTCGGTTTTCCTATGTATTGCAAATATGCTAAGCAATATTGAACTCGCTAAATATATGCATGAGCTGAATAATAGTAACTGCTTGAGGGATCTAAAGCATACAAATCATCTAAAATATCCCTAACAAGGTCCACGTGCTTGATTGCATTCATCATATAAACATCGTAAGTATCCAGATTTCGCTTATGGCGCGGGTTCTTATAGATCACTACTGAATTGGTTGATAGAGCACTAGAGGACGGTGCAGAGTTGGTAGCTAAGTTATTAAAAACTTCTTGTCGGGTGAGAAGAAGTGTCTCCTTTAACTCGGCCAAAACCATGTTTTTGTCAATGAGCTGGATATTTAAGTCAGAGATTTCCTCACATTTTGGTTCAATTGTTCAACATAAGATTGTTGTTGTGCCGCATTAAAAGCGAAGCGTTCTTCTAGTGAACCATAAAGATTGGACATTCCCTGTCTTGCACGATCCATCTCCCCTAGAATAGACGAAAGTCTAGTTTCTAAGCACTGGTTTTTAGACTCTGCAGCCTCTAGTTCCAATTTTAGTGTTTCGTTCGATGACACATCTCTCTTTAATCTCATAATCTCTTCCTCTAATGCCTTAACTATCTCAATCATCTTGTCACTCGTCTCAACACTGTTTTCACAACCATTTGTTATCAAAAGATCCTCATTTTGAGTTTGTTGTTTTAATTCTAAAGATATACAATGTTGTTCAAGTTGATTAAAGCGTTTTGTAAGTAAATTGTAAGAATCTTGAAGCTTTAAAAATTCAGCGTTAGACTCGTGACAATAATGATTATCTACCTCATTTACAGTATCAGCAACATTTACAGAGAGATCACACACATCATCACATATATTCACAGCATCACATTTAATCATAGCGGATGTAAGCTCATTCGAATAATTAACATTCACAGTAGTAAGCACATCACACGAAATTACTTGGGACAAGAATCGGTCATATTCGGATAAAATCTTTTCCTTTTCCATTAATTGTAGTTCGTAAGCGGTGTCCATTTCATAAAACACTTTTTGAACTTCTTTAATTTCAAACTCGAGATTTTCCGAAAGAGATGCAAAACTTCCTTTTAGACTTTCGACAAACGGATTGATCTCATTCTTAAACACCTTGTTCATGTGTTCGAAAGCCCATTCTCCGGCGTTTAGACCATTTGAAGTCGTACATTCCCGGATGACCTTTTCAAAACTAGCAAAGTATTGATTAATCTCTTGCACGTTTATCCATATAGTGCTAACAGGTGGAAGATCCTTTGGAATTTCCTTAGGTCCTTCCATTTTGACAAGTGTAGGAAGTGTACTAGGGTTTTCTTCATTTAACATGTAGGTTGGTGCTGTGATGAGATCTTTATCCATATGGAAGCGAATTCTAAAGTCCGTTTTTGCAAGCTCCTGATTCATTTTAAAATAATCACACTAGGGATATTTTGCAAAGTTGTATGACCGATTCTCATCAACTAGATCCTTATTTGTGTGATCCTCGAAAATAACAATCGGATCTAAGACCAATCCTAATTGGGTTGCATTATAAAGTCTTGGACTATGGATAAAAGCTTGTCTTGCATACCGTGGGTTAGGGGGAAGGTCTTTTTGACGCGATAAGTTAAATTCTCTAAACAATGCGTCAAATAAGTGCACTAGTTGAGAGGCAGCGTATTGTCTTAAAAGCAAATAATCTAAACTTCTAATCTTGTTAGCCGCATTAATTTCCATTTCATTCTTTTTAGACTCGAGTAATTCAAAATCCGTTTGAAGTTTGTGAAAATTAGTGACCACTAACTCTTTTTATTTATGTTCGTTGGAAAGATCTGCTCTTAAGGTTTCAATTTCTTGCAAATGACCCATTTGTTTGGTTCAATAATGATCATATTCGGGATTTGTTAGAACATTGGATGAAGGAACTAATTCCAAAGTTTGAACTTTTTCGTTGCACAAGGCAAGCTCAGCAGACAAATTCTTATTCTTAGCTAGGGTTTCTAAGAGTGCAGTATTCATTTGGCTAAGTAATTTTGCAGGAACCATGACCAAATCTTGTTGAGAAGGAATATGCGTATTCGAAATGGCTCCCGGTTGTGATTCACTCAAAGTCTGGGGACTCACATTGATATTACTATCATTGATTGTCTCCTCATTTGAAAGACTCACCATCGAAGACTCATTCGGATCAGCACCCTCTTGCCCAACTTGATGTTGTTGAATACTAGTATCAGTGGTATTAGTAAGTACCTCAGATATTTTATCTGACCCAAAGCTAGAGATAGTTGCCATAAGAGCTGCCTGAGCATATTGAAGATCATCACAGTCTGAATCGTAAGCATCCAGATCATCTGCTTGGTATGCTGCATTCTATGTAGTGACAACTTCTTGTTCCGCAATCCATGGATCAGCAAGAAATGCAAGCTCCTCTTCATCAAGTTCCTGTCCTTGTGCCTGAGCGTTCACCAAATAAATCTTCTCTGCAAACCATTGACCATCCCTTCTCCTCTTGGGTTTTGTGTAATCCTTAGACATGTGACCTTCTTCCTTACAGTTGTAGCATGTAATCATTCTCAAGTTACCTGTGGAATTAGACCGTGGAGGAGTGTTGACCATTGGAGCAGGATTGACCATGCGTGCATTGGTGGTTGATGTAGTGGGTCTTCCTTGATAAGGTTGAATAGGTTGAACCATTACCCTGCCATTCTCAATGGTAGCTTGTTGTCGAGAATTGGATGAATTCCTCAGCTGATTGTTAGTAGGAGCTGGTCCTCTAAATCCTCGTTTGCTCAATGTCCTTGTGAGATAAGCAGACATAGTGGCTAACACTTCAACTGGGTCAGTTCCTTGTTTGAATTCAGGAATGGGAACTTCATCATTATCACAATACATTGCTTGGTCTTGTTGAGCGGCATAAGCACTAGAAGGAATACTCATGTGTTCAGAATAGCTTGATGGATATGCTGCATTTTCTTGATAAGAAGAGTATGATGACTGAGCATAAGGTGCAATGCTTGCTGGTGAATATGGGTGAGGTTGTGAGGCATATTGTGATGCTTGTGGTTCTCTGTGAGACGAAGGTGCATTAACCGATATTGTTGCTGATGTGAGGTGGGTGGTTGCGGTAGAATCGAATATTGGGGGAAGCTTGGTGTAAAACCCGTATTTAAATTCGAGAAAGGTAAATACGCGGTTTTATTTAAAACATTTACGTAGAAATTATCAACGGGAACGTGAGGAAATATTACGAGTATTATTTTATTACATGTATTATATTAAAAAAAAAAAGGAATATATTATAGGGGCCGGTTTGTATAATTAAGAAAAAGGAAATTATGGGCTTTAGCCCATTTTACTTACTCAAATAATCAAACGGGGGATACCCTTTTCCCTTATTCAGTAAACAAAAAAAAATATAGGAACTAGGGTTTGTCTTGGTTGCCGCCGGGAAACAAAAGAACAAAGGGAGACCCAGTAGTTACAATCAAACACGAAAAAGGTAATCAATCTATCTCTTTTCCCCTTTTATCACAAATTTAAAAAAAAAAAAAAAAAAAAGAAAACCGAGTGTTATAACTCTCGGGGGTGTTTGTTTTCTACAGCCGCAAAAAGAAAGGGGTGTGTCGGGTTTTGGGTTATGGCACAAGCACCGAGACACCAAGTCTCGGTGGGTTTCCTTTTGATCAGTCGTGACCCAACAGGGAGGGTGTTGGGTGTTTCGAACAGCAAAAACAAACAGGGTGCGTTTGGGATTAATAAGAAATAAGGGTGCGTTTGGTTGTAAACAGAATAAGCGGTGGGAACTAAGATTTATAACAGTGGGATCGGCATAGAATAACAGTGGGAAAAGTGGGTAAAACAGTGGGAAAAGATGGGTCCGAAACACATTATATTCATCACATTAGCGACAGTTTAGCGACAGTTTTTCTGTCGCAAAACTGTTAGAATTATGCAGTTTTCTTTGTAAGAAGCAGCTTTAGCGACAGTTTCCTTAGTGACACAGAAATTCTGTCACTAATTATTGCGGACAGATTTTGTATATTATATTGGTTCGGTTAGTGCGACCGAGATGGGCTCGGTAGGCTCGGGACATGTTTATAAATAGTAAAATAAATATTTTTTATATTATACCTTTTTAAATTAAATTGTTTTATAAATATTTTATATATATTTCAAGTGTATTAAATTAATTAAATGCCTAAATTTTTAAAAAGGGTATATTATTAGAAACGAATTATACAATTTAAGAACTTTCTAAATTAAGGAACTTTTGTTTTTAGCGGGATACTTATTATAGAAATACTTATCGTCAGAAATACGTTTGTACGTAACTATTAGTAGAACGTTAATACATTACAATGAATTATTATAAGACCGAATTTAGCCGTTAATATGCGTATGGAATTTCAGAAATAAACAAATAAGAAACCAATAAGATCAGTAAGATTTGATAACGGATGACTGTTAACTTATTCGCGTCCTTTATTTATGTAGCACGCGTGAAGCCCGAGTAGTATTCGTTCAGTCTTCCTCTCAAGTCAGTTACTGGACTAGAGGTACGGATTTTCCGTCCTTTCAGTAAGGACTTCCTTTATATGCATGATTAGGATTTCCCATCTTCAGCCGAATGTTTTCCCCAGTATATGTTAAAAGTTATTAGTAATCATGTTAATAACTAAATAGAATTGCCTGAGCATTATATACAAGCACGACCAGTTTATGTACTAGTTACGGAGGTACCGTAACCATGGCACTAGAGGCACCGGTGTCGTGACTCACATGCAGGAGAGTGATATCCTGCATCGTCCCACTCATGTTCAGTTTGGCCATTTTTATATGTATGTTTTAGTTGGGCGTATGGATGCATCCTAGGCTATATGTGTTACAAGTTATCAGGGTGAATGTGGTGTGTGCTCTACATCCTTCACATTGGAGCTGATCCCTCCACCCAGCACAGTTATTTAGAGGTCACCCCTCTACAGCATGACGAGGTCACCCCTCCAGTTATTCATGCACGGTTGTTACAGCACGTGACCTATATAAGCTCTGGCAAATAAAATACAGTAAATGCATGTTTTCAGAATTTAAAGTTATATTTCAGTTTCAGTATATATGAACCAGGTCTTACAGATTTTATGGAAGGTTATACCACATGTTACATATCAGTCTTATAGCTTCATTGTTGACATCTATTTCATTACCTTTCAGTACATTCTTATCATGCTATATCCGTCCACTGAGCGTTATGCTCAGCCGTAGTTTCCTTTCATGTTTCCAAACGGCAGGTACACAGGGACGATCTTAGGACTTCTAAGAGAGTACGTGCATTTGGATGGGAGCTTTCCAGACTCCTTTATTTTATGCATACCTTACGTTACATTACTTTGGTTGTTTGGACACTGTTTCGTCCTTTTCCTTTCTGTACTTAATCCTTATATTTTTGGGCTTGTTGGACTACCGATGTTTGATTCCGGTATTTCCGTTTGGTCAGTTAATGTTTAATACATTGCCTTGCATGCTTTGATGACACGCCATAAATACACGTAACGGTCCATTTATCCAAGTGGGGTGTTACAATTATGGTATCAGAGCGCAAGGTTCGACCGGTAGGCTCTAAAACTTGACCTGTGACTAGTGGGTAGTCACCAAGAACTTCTTGTATTTTGGCGTCGTTATTTTCCATGCTACTCATGAATTTTATCAGTCGGATTTTCAAAATTTTGATTAAGTAAACGGTTGGTACAGGACTGGCCATACTTAATCGCATGTGCTTTTCAAGAACATTTCGTTTTGGTGAACTGACCATAGGCGTTCACCCTTGCTCGCTTAAGTTTTGTATGGATGAACTGACCATAGGCGTTCATCCTTACTCATGTCAGATTTATGTTTCAGAAGTTGTCATTTTGTGAACTGACCCTAGGCGTTCACCAGTATTCATGTCATGTTTCGTTAGCTATACCTTCATGAATTACACTAAGCATATTCAGATTTATTACTTCAGGTTCTTACGTTTCTGTCGATTTATCCTCTTTTATTTCAGTTGCCACCCAGGCGCGACACCGAGAATGATCCTAACGCAGCTGCCATTGCTGCTGCTGTTCAGGCTGCTATACATGCCATGTTACCCCAAATTCGTGATGAGATCCGAGCTGAGTATCAAAATGGGCCTCAGCAAAATAACAACCCTCCTGCTCCACCACCTGCCACTTTACCCGCTTGGCTGGATCTGTTCAACAAGCAGAAGCCCCGACTGTTTGAGCAGACTGTAGCTCCAACTGATGCAGAAGACTGGATCTACCATATAGAGAAAATTTTTGGAGCTATGGGTTGTGGTGATGTTTTCAAAGTTAGGCTTGCAGTTTACAAGCTGTAGGGTCCTGCTCTACATTGGTGGAGGTCTCAGAAATTGTCCAATGGGGGAGATGCTTGGGAGCTTGCATTGACCTGGGCACGTTTCAAGACGATGTTCTATGACCAGTTTTTCCCGCATGCGGAGCAAGCTAAGATGAAGAGGGACTTTCACGTTATTCGTCAGAATAATGGCGAGAACAGTATAGAGTTCATGCACCGATACCTCAGGATGGCTGGATTCTTAGGGGAGGCTGCGGGTACCGTTGAGGAGCAAGTGAAGCAATTTCGATGGGCTCTTCACACTAGGACTGCAGATAGATTGATGAGTGCCACATTCACTAATGTGTCACAAGTAGCTAATGCAGCTCGGGACATCGAGATGCTTTTTGAGAGGGACGAGCTCGAGAATTTAGAGCGCCCGGAGAAGAGGTACATCTCACCCAACAGACTTAAACAATTTAGCCATTATTGCTTAGCAACTTATATGTTATTAAAATCTTACAGACACAGGGGAGGAGACCGATCCCAATCGGCTACTCCGCATCAGAACTACAGAAACCACGGTCAGTCATATGACCGTAATCGGTCAGATAGGAGGAACGGCGCTGATAATTACCGCGGCAGCTCCAACTCCTCTGGCAGCTACAGGTGAACATTTAAGCTCCAAGAATACTAAACTATCGTGTAAAACAGACCTTAAATTTATTTGCAAATTCCAACAGAGATGCTGGACAGGGGCGTGACCAAAACAACAGGGGTCAACAGGTTGCCCGACCGGCAAATTCTGGTAATTTTAAAATTCAGTCAGTCAGCCTTATTTCAGTTAAGTTAACAGAATCGTGACACGTATATATCATCGTAAATCAGGTTCTCGGCAAACCAGAGCTACTTCCACCGGGTATACATATCCTACTTGCATCACGTGTGGGAAGAAACACTCGGGACCTTGTCGTCGTGGTTCGGGTAATTGCTACAAGTGTGGTCAGCCGCGCCATTTGAAGAGGGATTGCAAGAGCGGGGATGCTGCTGGTACCTCAGGCCAGATTCCTCAGATTTTACCTCCCCCACCACCGATACCACCAACCACTGGTCGTGTCTACACTACTACCCGTGAACAAGCAAATAAGACCGCAGGTACTATTACTGGCATTTTGTTTATACACGGACAGTCTGCATGCGTGCTTTTCGATACAGGCGCCACGCACTCGGTTATATCTACTTCATATGCTGTTAGAATAAACATGACCCCTACGCCACTAGACAGTGCACTTAGTATATCTACCCCCATGCGAGACTCTGTACTCATTACCCAGGTATATAAGGATCTCCCTCTTGAATTTGATGATAAAATCCGTCCAGTCAGTGCTCTTCCTTTGGATATGTGTGATTTTGATATTATTCTGGGTATGGATTGGTTATCGGTTCATCATGCCACCATAGATTGGCATGCCCACCAGGTCATCTTTGGTGACGTCCAGACACCAGAGTATATTCACCGAGGTTTCCTACCAAGAAAACATGTTCAGATCATTTCAGCTTTACAGGCTCGTACCTTACTATATCATGGTTGCGAGGGCTTCCTAGCCACAGTTCATGACACGACTTCAGAGACACCTTCAATTCATGATCAGCCAGTTGTGTCAGACTTTCCAGATGTCTTTCCCGAGGAACTTCCAGGTTTACCTCCCATGCGAGAGGTAGAATTTGGTATCGATCTCATTCCAGGTGCAGAACCAGTATCTAAAGCTCCTTACCGTATGGCTCCTATAGAGCTTAAGGAACTGAAGGATCAACTTCAGGAACTTCTCGAAAGGGGTTTCATTCGTCCCAGCGTATCACCATGGGGCGCTCCAGTTTTGTTTGTCAAGAAGAAGGATGGTAGTATGCGTTTGTGTATTGACTACCGTGAGTTGAATAAGCTCACTATTCGTAACCGTTATCCACTTCCTCGTATTGACGATTTATTCGATCAGCTTCAGGGAGCCAAGCACTTCTCAAAAATCGATATGCGATCAGGCTACCATCAGCTGCGTGTAAAAGAGCAGGATATATCTAAAACTGCTTTTCGCACGAGGTACGGTCATTACGAGTTTGTCGTTATGCCATTCGGTCTCACGAATGCACCCGCAGTATTTATGGATTTAATGAACAGAGTTTTCCACGAATTTTTAGACAAGTTTGTGATCGTATTCATCGATGATATCCTCATTTTCTCCAAATCCAAAGAGGAACATGAGAATCATCTCCGTACAGTTTTGCAGATTCTCAGACGAGAAAAACTATATGCTAAATTTTCGAAGTGCGAGTTTTGGCTGAATACAGTGGCGTTTCTAGGCCATATTGTTTCCGCAGAAGGAATAACTATGGATCCTGCAAAGGTGGAGGCTATCACCAAATGGCCAAGACCGACATCTGTCACAGAGATACGTAGTTTTCTTGGGTTGGCGGGTTATTACCGCAGGTTTGTGGAAAACTTCTCACGTTTGGCGTTACCATTGACCCAACTTATGCGAAAGGGTGAGAAGTTTATATGGACCGGGGAGCGAGAAAAGAGTTTTGAGGAACTCAAGCATCGATTGATCTCGGCACCTATACTTACTCTTCCATCCGGTACAGGCGGTTATCAGATTTACAGTGACGCATCAGGAAAGGGCTTAGGTTGTGTCCTTATGCAGCATGGGAAAGTCATTACTTATGCTTCGCGTCAACTGAAGCCGTATGAGAAAAATTACCCTACTCATGATCTAGAGCTCGCAGCAGTCGTTCTCGCCCTTAAAATCTGGAGGCATTATTTATACGGTGAGTCGTGTGATATCTTCACCGATCACAAAAGTCTCAAGTATATATTTACACAGCGAGAGCTGAACATGAGACAGAGGCGATGGTTAGAACTACTAAAAGACTACGACACTAATATCTAGTATCACCCAGGTAAAGCGAATGTAGTGGCAGATGCCCTTAGCAGAAAGTCGGGTATGGTAAATAGCATCAAGGTTCAGGAAGAAATTATTCAGGACTTAGAGCGTTACAATATTGAACTCTTAGTACGCGGTCAAAGAGGATACTGGGCTAGTTTGAGGGTAGAACCAGATTTGCTCTCTAGGATTAAAGTCGCACAAGAAGATGATGGTGAAATCTGGGCGATTATCCAGAACATTGACCGGCAGACCGAATTTCGCATCGATGACGATGGTATCGTATGGCAGGGTACCAAACTCTGCGTTCCAGAATACCCTGCTCTCAGAGAAGCCTTAATGACTGAGGCTCACAGCTCTCCGTTCTCTATCCATCCGGGTTCCACCAAAATGTACCACGATCTTAAGCAGCACTTCTGGTGGAGCGGTATGAAACAGGATGTTGCAACATTTGTGTCTAAATGCTTAACCTGTCAGCAGGTTAAGATAGAGCACCAGCGTTCCAGTGGTCTTCTCCAGCCATTAGATATTCCAATGTGGAAGTGGGACAAGATCTCTATGGATTTTGTCACCGGACTACCACAGACTCAGCGGAGACATGATGCAATCTGGGTAGTTGTCGACCGTTTGACCAAGTCAGCACATTTCATTCCTATTCGTAAAGATTTCGCAGTCAGTAAATTAGCGAAACTATTCACCGAGGAGATCGTACGATTACACGGTACACCTTCGGAAATTATATCAGATAGGGATCCCTGTTTCACTTCTCATTTCTGGGGAGGTCTGCATAAAGCTTGGGGAACTAGGCTCAAGCTCAGCACAGCTTTCCATCCACAGACGGACGGTCAATCAGAGCGTACCATCCAGACCTTGGAGGACATGCTACGCGCCTGTGCATTAGAATGGACAGGACATTGGGATGACTATATTTGCTTGGTCGAGTTTGCTTACAACAACAGTTGGCATGCTAGTATCAAGTGTGCTCCATTCGAGATGTTATACGGCAGAAAATGTCGTGCTCCTATTTGTTGGGATCAGGTGGGAGAACGTTTGATTGAAGGACCTGAACTGATAGAACTGACCAATGAAAAGGTCGCCATCGCTAAGGCAAAGCTGCAAGAAGCGCGTACTCGCCAGAAGAGTTACGCCGACAAGCATCGCAGAGATCTATCTTTTCAGACTGGGGATCGTGTGTTCCTCAAAGTATCACCCGCACGCGGTGTCAGACGTTTTGGCCTCAAAGGCAAACTTAGCCCTCGTTACATCGGACCGTTCGAAATCCTTGAACGTATTGGTGAAGTGTCATATCGATTGGCGTTACCGCCTCAGCTTTCACACGTCCACAACGTGTTTCATGTATCACTACTCAGGGGGTACAACTATCATGAGCTTCACAAAGTAAATTATCCACTCGATCAGATTCGGGAGGATTTATCCTATATTGAGGAACCCGAAGCAGTTTTAGATCGCCAGGATCGAGTTATTAGAAGGAAGACCATTCCTTTCGTCAAAATCCTGTGGAGGAACCATACCGAGCGGGAGGCCACTTGGGAAACAGAGGAGTCTATACGGACTTCTTATCCTCACTTTCAGTTTTAATTCGGGTATGGCCTTTCAGCTTCTATGTTTTCCAGCTTATTAGCATTTTCGGCTTTTACCAGTCAGTTTAAATACCCTATAATTCGGGGACAAATTCTTCTTTTAGAGGGGAAGAATTGTAAAACCCAGTACGGCCGTATTTTAATTCGGGGACGAATTATTCTTTTTAGAGGGGAAGAATTGTAAAAACCGTATTTAAATTTGAGAAAGGTAAATACGCGGTTTTATTTAAAACATTTACGTAGAAATTATCAACGGGAACGTGAGGAAATATTACGAGTATTATTTTATTACATGTATTATATTAAAAAAAAAAGGAATATATTATAGGGTCCGGTTTGTATAATTAAGAAAAAGGAAATTATGGGCTTTAGCCCATTTTACTTACTCAAATAATCAAACGAGGGATACCCTTTTCCCTTATTCAGTAAACAAAAAAAAAATATAGGAACTAGGGTTTGTCTTGGTTGCCGCCGGGAAACAAAAGAACAAAGGGAGACCCAGTAGTTACAATCAAACACGAAAAAGGTAATCAATCTATCTCTTTTCCCCTTTTATCACGAATTTTAAAAAAAAAAGAAAAAAAGAAAACCGAGTGTTATAACTCTCGGGGGTGTTTGTTTTCTACAGCCGCAAAAAGAAAGGGGTGTGTCGGGTTTTGGGTTATGGCACAAGCACCGAGACACCAAGTCTCGGTGGGTTTTCTTTTGATCAGTCGTGACCTAACAGGGAGGGTGTTGGGTGTTTCGAACAGCAAAAACAAACAGGGTGCGTTTGGGATTAATAAGAAATAAGGGTGCGTTTGGTTGTAAACAGAATAAGCGGTGGGAACTAAGATTTATAACAGTGGGATCGGCATAGAATAACAGTGGGAAAAGTGGGTAAAACAGTGGGAAAAGATGGGTCAGAAACACATTATATTCATCACATTAGCGACAGTTTAGCGACAGTTTTTCTGTCGCAAAACTGTTAGAATTATGCAGTTTTCTTTGTAAGAAGCAGCTTTAGCGACAGTTTCCTTAGTGACACAGAAATTCTGTCACTAATTATTGCGGACAGATTTTGTGTATTATATTGGTTCGGTTAGTGCGACCGAGATGGGCTCGGTAGGCTCGGGACATGTTTATAAATAGTAAAATAAATATTTTTATATTATACCTTTTTAAATTAAATTGTTTTATAAATATTTTATATATATTTCAAGTGTATTAAATTAATTAAATGCCTAAATATTTAAAAAGGGTATATTATTAGAAACGAATTAAACAATTTAAGAACTTTCTAAATTAAGGAACTTTTGTTTTTAGCGGGATACTTATTATAGAAATACTTATCGTCAGAAATACGTTTGTACGTAACTATTAGTAGAACGTTAATACATTACAATGAATTATTATAAGACCAAATTTAGCCGTTAATATGCGTATGGAATTTCAGAAATAAACAAATAAGAAACCAATAAGATCAGCAAGATTTGATAACGGATGACTGTTAACTTATTCGCGTCCTTTATTTATGTAGCACGCGTGAAGCCCGAGTAGTATTCGTTCAGTCTTCCTCTCAGTCAGTTACTGGACTAGAGGTACGGATTTTCCGTCCTTTCAGTAAGGACTTGCTTTATATGCATGATTAGGATTTCCCATCTTCAGCCGAATGTTTTCCCCATTATATGTTAAAAGTTATTAGTAATCATGTTAATAACTAAATAGAATTGCCTGAGCATTATATACAAGCACGACCAGTTTATGTACTAGTTACGGAGGTACCGTAACCATGGCACTAGAGGCACCGGTGTCGTGACTCACATGCAGGAGAGTGATATCCTGCATCGTCCCACTCATGTTCAGTTTGGCCATTTTTATATGTATGTTTTAGTGGGGCGTATGGATGCATCCTAGGCTACATGTGTTACAAGTTATCAGGGTGAATGTGGTGTGTGCTCTACATCCTTCACATTAGAGCTGATCCCTCCACCCAGCACAGTTATTTAGAGGTCACCCCTCTACAGCATGACGAGGTCACCCCTCCAGTTATTCATGCACGGTTGTTACAGCACGTGACCTATATAAGCTCTGGCAAATAAAATACAGTAAATGCATGTTTTCAGAATTTAAAGTTATATTTCAGTTTCAGTATATATGAACAGGTCTTACAGATTTTATGCAAGGTTATACCACATGTTACATATCAGTCTTATAGCTTCATTGTTGACTTCTATTTCATTACCTTTCAGTACATTTTTATCATGCTATATCCGTCCACTGAGCGTTATGCTCAGCCGTAGTTTCCTTTCATGTTTCCAAACGGCAGGTACACAGGGACGATCTTAGGACTTCTAAGAGAGTACATGCATTTGGATGGGAGCTTTCCAGACTCCTTTATTTTATGCATACCTTACGTTACATTACTTTGGTTGTTTGGACACTGTTTCGTCCTTTTCCTTTCTGTACTTAATCCTTATATTTTTGGGCTTGTTGGACTACCGATGTTTGATTCCGGTATTTCCGTTTGGTCAGTTAATGTTTAATACATTGCCTTGCATGCTTTGATGACACGCCATAAATACACGTAACGGTCCATTTATCCAAGTGGGGTGTTACACTTGGAGTCATGTACGGTGATGGATGATAGGCTTGGTGTCCCATGATATAAGGAGTGTTGTTGTATGACAAGCTTGGTTGATTTGCCATCAAAGCTAAAGAATCAGGGTACATACCTCGAGGCGAACGGTGCAGGATCACGTGCTTCTCATGCTGCTGGAGAAAAGCATAGAGTTGATCCAAATTGCAATTATGCATATCCCTAGTTAACTTAACATCAGTAATATACTCACCCCATTCAGCTTGAGGTAAAGTATTCAAAAACTTGGTGTTAACTTGGAATGGAGCAATCACGAGATTGTATACATTCAAATCATTCATGAGAGTAGTGAATCTGAAGTAGTAGTCGTGAAGCGTTTCCCCTGGACTGTACGTGAATCTATCAAACAGATCATACAACTGACATTCCCGTTCCTATTAGTAAGAGACGTACCTTGTAGCAAAACCTTAAGACGTTCCCATAAATCCTTTGCAACCGTATATTGACTTACCATTCGATAGATGTCATGTGGAAGAGCTTGGAGAATGGTTTGAAGAGCATTTTCGTCTACATCAGCAATAAGTTGTTGAGCTGGTGTAAGTTCTTCAAACTCCCGTGGTCGAGTCACATTGTTAAAAACGATGGTACCATAATCAAGTGGACCATTTAGAATTGACTTGACCATAAGCCTCCCATATGTCATTTTTCCCTTAATGTATGACATCATACGACCTTGCCATGCTTCAAAGACTTCTTTAATGAGCATTGGAGGGCGATTATCCGTTCCCGTAATGACGGAAATATCCGTAAGTGATGTCATTTGAGGCATTAATGAATTCGGATTCATTTTGATCACTTTAATGAATCAAAGATTATCGGTTGATCGAGCAGTGAAGTAAGATTGTGAATTGTGTTGAGTTTTTGTGTAAGAAACCAAGATTAAATCCTCTAAAAATCGTCGAAAAAACAAGTAAAATATCCCTTGGTTCGGAACAATTGTTGATTCGGAAGAAATTGGTTCGGAACTTCCTTGATCTGGAACAGTGTTGATTCGGAAGAGTTTGATTCGGAACTTCTTTGATCCGGAACAGTTGTTGATTCGGAAGATTTGGTTCGGAACTTCTTTGATTCGGAACTGTTGGTTCGGAAGATATTGATTCGGAAGATATTGGTTCGGAAGATATTGGTTCGGAAGATATTGGTTCGGAACTGTTGGTTCGGAAGATATTGGTTTGGAACTTCTTTGATCCAGAACTGTTGGTTCGGAAGATATTGGTTCGGAACTTCTTTGATCCGGAACTGTTGGTTCGGAAGATGTTGGTTCGGAACTTCTTTGATCCAGAAGAAATTGGTTCGGAACTTCTTTGATCCGGAACTGTTGGTTCGGAAGATGTTGGTTCGGAACTTCTTTGATCCGGAAGAAATTGGTTCGGAAGAGTTTGGTTCGGAATTTACTGGAAGAAGGGTAGTTCGTGTGTTTAACAGTCGACTAAAAATATTAAGAACGAACCCAGTTTTTTACCAAATTACCCGAAAAGTTTTGTGATTTCTACCAAAAGAAGTAAAACCCAATACTTATCTACTAATCCCAACAACAAAATCACCAAAAACTTCAAGAATCAAGATAGATTTTCCTAAAAAACACTAATACAATCAAAAACTAAAGAACAACACAAATCATTACCTTAAATCACCCCATGGCTCTTGATACCAATTGAATAATATGGATAATCTTATGAATCAATAAGGTGGGTTGAAGGTTCTAGAGAGAGAAAGTAGTGAGAGAAAGTGAGAGAGAAAATGTGTGTGTTTTATTCAAATGGAATGAAAAACTAACCAACAACCAACCCCTTTCCATGGTGGAAAGGGGTATTTATATCCAAGCCACTAATGGGCTTGGGCCGACCCATGACAAGCCCATGGGCCGGTTTTTACTTAACTAAATAAGCAAACATTAACTACGAGCTATACAACATTAATAATATTATAGAGTGACCGATACTTCTAATATACGTTAAAAACGTATTTCTAACAAAAAGTTTACATTAGAAGGGTCCGATCGTCTAAGTTTTAATTGACGAAAAACGTTAATTTTACGGTATTAGCCGAAAAGACGTAAAAATCATGTTTATAGTTTTTATAACTTATAAAACTTACCAAACTACCATTTTTATAGAATTTCCATTTATTTATCCTTATACATATTTATATAAATGAAATATATAAGTTAGTGGGTTTTAAGTCACATTTTATACTATAGTTATTTGAGTGCTTATATAATAATATTAAACTTTACATTCACAAAATCAGCCCTAAATTTTAAGTTCACTAAGATGTCCATATCTAGAGTTCTATAATGAGATAGGACCTCAAATTTTTATCACAGAAACTACATGATATATGTTTCATTTTATTCGCTTATAGCTACTGATGAATCAACATCTAAATATTTTAATAAATTCATCCAAAACAGTGTAGGCAGATTTGCACTCTAAACTTGTTTTGATCATATCTCACTCATTTTGATGATTCCATTGTATGGCCAACTCTCACATGTGTATAACATCTTATACTTACTGTATATTGATTCCACTTTACCATTTTATCAGTTTAACATTCGGTTACTTACTGTTCTTATACAGCCATTAAATTAAGCAAGATTTTAACCTTGTTACCTATAGTTTTCCATCTTTTTAACCATGTTTATCAAATCTATCAACACCAAATCCCCACATAATATTTTTAATCATCATTCATCATCATATACATATACATAAATAAAGAAAATACAAGATTACATAATCAAAATAACAAGAGGATAGGAAGAAATAATCTCTATACCACCAAAGTGATGAAAAGATGAGATTTTGATGAACAAGGCTTGGTTCTTGTTATCAAATCTTCAACTTAGCAAATGAACTTATTGAGATCTTCATATGAATGAATATCTTCTTGAAAATCATCCCTTGATCTCCACATAAACTCCTTTTTACTTGTTAAAATCACCTCTAATCAACAAGTCTTCTATAGGTTTTCATCTTGTGTAAGTATAACATAAGATTTGTGGTTGAATTTTTTGATCAAATGGGTTTTCATGGATGAAGATGGGACGTTCATAGGAGATAGAGAGAGAGAGAGATTGAAGTTTTTTAACTAGTTTTTGCATGTATGAGAAGTGTGTGAAGGAAGTTAGAGGTTTTTATGGTTTTGTTTAAGTCGTTTGATATAACTCATGGACATGTGTCCTTGATTGTGTATAAACTTGCCACCAAGGTGTGTTGGTGGCTTGTTTTGGCTGTTTAGTAGTGGGGGTGGGACAAGTGTCCCACTTGTCTCATCTCCAATAATTTACGGGTACTCCTCGATTCTAGTTTCCTCGATTTGCGTGCCCTCGGGTCGTTTTACGAAAAATGTTTTTATAAATTATGAATCAACGGCACAAAACGAATCTAATAAAAATTGTCTCATCAAAAACGGAGTTCAAAAACATAAATACGTAATCCTAAGGTTTCCAGTTTAGTCGTAAAGGACGTTAAATTATAATCGTAAGTCCTAATCTCTTCTCGTAAATTTGTGAGTTTATGAACCAACACAAATTTAAAATCCCAAAATAATATTCACGGAAAAATTTATTTTCTGAAATGTCGGACTGTCACCAAAGACGGTGTATGTAAACGTAAGCACGTAACGTAGAATCCTCCGGTTTAGACGTAGTCGATGCTACTTCAAGACGTAAATCCAAATTTCTTCCTAAAAATAAGTGAGTTCATAATATAACATTAAAATAATGTTTTTAAATAATATTTGAGAATAAAATATAAACCACAAATTGACGAATTGTCACAGCATTTACCCTAAACAGGATCTTTGTCCTCAAAGATCATCTTATCTTACTATTCGTTTCTTATAGAGTTAAAGCCATGTGGGTATTTCCTCCACATTCGGTCTTTTCTCACAAGTGTAATTCATTACAATACGCGAGTTTCATCAAACATAACTACGGGAATAAGATCAAGCTTAATGTTGACTTACTTTCTCTATCCATGATGTTCACGGGTTTTTGATGTATTCAACTTTTCGCCGATCTAAACTTCATCAAGAAGTGATCAGATTCTCACTTGATAGACATTTTATCAAGTTCGATATACGAAACATAATTCACGCAGCTCTTGAAGTCCTAGGGTAGATCCAGCTTATATGCCTTTCAAACCAATCTTTTACATCATCTCAATGGTCCCATACAAAGGGGACTTATTTCCCATGATCTTTCAGATCATCTATCCATTTTTCCAAGGTGAAATATTTTTTTTTTTGGCATAACTTTGCTACCCATCTTGCACTTCAAGATCTACATTTCATATTCATATAACCTCCTGCCTACTACTGGCAGTCAATAATCAAATCCTAATTTCAACAATCAATTCAGGTCTCGCGGGTCGGGTATTTTGTAAGGTTAGGTTGGTCATCATAGGCAACCTTAAACCTAAAAGACATGTCCAACTCACAATGGGTGTATGTCGGGTGTCTTCATCCCAACTCCTACTTACAGATGCTCTTATATATAGATCCTAACAAGATTCGATCTAGATCCTAATACGATAATTATCAATGAAGATCTTTCCAAAGGAAACGATTATACGGTTTATTACCAAAGGTAAATTATTCAAGCATAAAACAACACTTATAGTGTTTTGTATCGTTACTTTACCTCATCCCTTCGATTGGGGTGGTAAACAGTACTCTCATCAAGATTCGTTCCTAATAACTTCTGAGCAAATCTCTAGAAATTCGATGCGAATCGAGGATCTTGATATAGATGATCGATACGGGCACACTATGTTTATACAACATCTTTAAATACAAAAGAGTCAAAAAAAAATTTCATTGAGAATCTATCATTAATAGGAATGATATTAGCAGATTTGGTCAGTCTGTCGACGATGACCCAAATAGAATCAAACTCAGATGATGACCTTTGCAATAGTTAGATGTTTACTAATGTATGAGGCGATGTCTTCCTTCATAGTTTGCCATCAGTACAACTTCTTCAGATAAATATACATTTTGTCAGAAATGACATGAATAGAATACTTAATCTTATAAGTTTTCAACATGACTAAATCTCAAAATCCTTCATAATTAGACAACCACAAGCGGCCTTTTATACATTTAATGCCATCGGCTTCTCAATTTTAATGGTTCACATTAGCCGTGAAACCTTTTACTATTTATATTATCCTTCTTACAAACATCAGCTATTTTTAAATTGTTCGACAATTTATTTTGCACAATCATTATTAAGGAACACACTCTAATTGGTTCTTTATCCTTTTCTACATAACGTGTCAGTAATTACATTCACCTTCCCTGATGGAATAAATATCATGTCCGTATCCATCCAAAGTTTCTTTCTTCATATTTTCTAAGTTTTAGTTTCGTCTCAACTATCATTTTTATCAGTTTTTCTCGATTCGACGTTTAAAGCGTCGATAAATATTACAAGTAATTAAATAATAAATATTAAATTTTTATGAAATGTAAACGTAAAAATTTTAAATTTCTTAGTTCGACCAATTATATAATAATGTTCAAAATAAATTTGAATTTAATCAACACGATTTTTGTTGATTTATTGAAAATAATTAATAAGATTTGTAAATGTTCGACAAATCTTTGTTTAAATTTTGGTCAAAATTTTCTTAATTGAAAAACAGAAATTATCGTTTCAAATTTCAAGTCATGGGTTAAATGGTTTCCTCAATCCCTCATAGGTTGTCTTTAGGTATACACAAACATTTACCCCTAAACAGGAGTTTAGTTAAATAATTTTTGGTATAAGGGAATAATCCCTCAAAAGTTCTTTTGATAAAATATTTGTCAAAACAAATTTATACTTTGTTTTTGGTAAAACCCAAAGTCTAAAAAGGGCTCTTAATCATTGAAGAGTCAATATAGATTCCATTATTTTTAATTACATGGTCATTTAATGTAAAGGATTAAGCCTTAAATCACATGTTAAATATTCAAGGTACAGGTTTTCATTGTTCGGCCAATTCAGGGCAATCTATAAATAATTATTAACTCCTTCTTATTCTTAGAAACTAACAAACGATCCTTAATGATCACAAGCATGAATTTATCAAATTATAGCCTACACACGTGATTCACCAAATTTATGGATGCTACATGTGTATTAGTCAATCCAAACGACATAACATGAAACTCATAATGTTTATTACAAGTTCAGGATGTAGTGATTTGAATAGATAATCTTTTTCGCGGACTCGAAATTGATGATAACCATGCCGTGAATCAAATTTTCAAATATACGCTAGAACCTTGTAAATGATCGAACAAATCTATCATCTTGGGTAGTGGATATAGATTTTTAATCGTCAATTTACCTAGTTCACGGTAATCAATAAATATAAGAAATAATAACACCTTAGCTCTTCATGATGACGAGCTCGGTAGACTAAAATCTTTCTCGGACAACTCTCTCAGTTGTACGGTAATTCCTTTAATTCAGATGGTGCTGACGTACAGTGCACAAGCCACATGTGTAGCACTGGGAATATAATCAATACCAATTTCAACTTTCCTTAATGGCGAAAGTCTAGGTAATTCACCAACAAATACTTCCTAAAGTTTCGGATAACAGGTACATCTTTTAATAAATTCATATTAGGTTCTTCTAGATTACAATATCTATGACTAGTTCACAACCATTCATGGTATAATTTCAAGTCTAAATGCAGGATATGGTCATCCATCAAGAATTATTTAGATCACTTTTGATAATCAACATCTTATCATTTAGGGGAATTCTACTCGAGGTCCCATCAATTAAGACAATGTCATCATGTCATAATCAATCAATCCATTCTACTGGCACTATCAACTTTCTAGTTTTATTATCGTTGATAAGATGTGAACTTCTCAAAAGACTAATAATAACTCATAATCCTTCACAAATTCAAGGATATATGGAGACACAACTATCATCAAAAGAGTAATGTCAACGCATAATTTACGCGAGAGAATTTCAATTCAGATAAAGACGAAAACATTTAATGAATATGAATATATCCCATGTTTTCATAATTTGAGTACACATTCGAAAGCTCCTCGGATCGTTACCCAGGTCATTCAATTTAAATCTAATCAAAAGAAATGATAGGAACGTCGATACATCCAGTCGGGTATCAACACTCGGTAATCAAATACTTTTCCTAAGAATCTCACCACGGGAGAATTGGACAAGAAGGGAATATCAATTGTCAATTAAGACAATTTCCACAGATGAGTAAATTCGACTCAGAAGAATAAATAGTACGGGCACATATGTAGGTGTCCCTATCAATATGTCCCTATTTTTCACTTCTTGCAGATCTCATAAAATTTAATCTTTCACAATCTTCAAAGAAAATTTAGTGTTTATTAATAATTTCATGGTGACTACTAATCAGCCTGGCATGGTCACTTCCAAATTGTATGTAGGCGTGCAACTATATACAATTTCAAGATTAACGATGCAATACTCAATTCGTCAAAATTTTATCATCATGTTTATAATAAAAACATTTTCATGATTAAATCTTAAATAAGAATCAAAACTAAATTTACAAAGATTTTCTTTGTTATGAAAACAATTAAGTTTTCCAAGGTGTTTTATAAACAACTTCATTTTGATAACAATCACTTATAAATCTTACTTTGAATAATCCTTATAGTGATGAAAATTCAATTTTTCTCAAAGGATACTATTTTATCTTATAAAAACAATGAGTGATCTGCAAAAGAGTGATGAAAGATTGTTCACCAAGAACTAACTACAACATGATAGGAAATGAGCTTTAGCCAAATAATCATGAGGTTCATGACCTTGTTGGCACTCGAAAAGAATAATCCACAACGTAACTCAAATCAAGATGAGCACTTGTTCAATGGTTACATCACTAATGCGAACATTAGGATGAAGCAATAAAGGATAGATAACATTGATACATGTAGAATTTAGTAATCAATGGTAGTCTTTTCATTAATCACAAACAAGTCAAAATTGTACCGTAACACATTATGTGTCACTATGTCATACAATTCTAAGAACTCATCCTACCAACTGATGTCTCAGTTATGTTAGGGATTATTTTTAAAAGATGCCATAATGAATACTAATCTACAAGAGTCATTAGGTGTTCCACATATCCCGAATGATCCATCGGTCCCAATTCAGAAGAAGATTTCTTCAATTTATTTATTGGACACTGGGCATCCTCGTTATTGGACAATGGTTTAGGAACAACCCTTAACACAAACTAACAATCATTTAAAACCTTATAATTAAATCACAAGACTTAATGACTTCCTCTTAATAATCTCATATTCCATACGGGTTAAATTTTACTTTATTCAAGTTTTCAATCAACTTATACTCAATTCGATATCCTACCTCATTCTCCAATAATTTCAACCTTATTCTTAGACCTTAAAAGGGCAATAAAAGTTCGATACAAACTAACCTTAATTTCCAATCCAATAGCTCTTTCATCCATAGTTATCAAATGAGTCACTAGTATGAAATGACTCGATCATTCAGTTAGACTTCTCAGAAAGGTACTAGTGGCATGAGGCTTTTGGGTAATGGTTCCAATGACAGCCTCAAGTGCAACATTCACCCTTTCGATTTCAATTTAAGAATTGGATGACAACGAATCAGATGACATCTTTCTAGGTGGTAACGTTTTGTCAAACTCCACTCTATAAGGAAAGATTGTCATGACATCGATACCAGATTTAATCTAGCCAATTCTTCTTTAATATCACAATCAACTAATATCAACATTTCTACAAATATCAACCATTTGTTGGGATCATAAATATCCACAACTTGGTTTATATCTAGAATGGCTAGAATTCCTACAGAAATAGCTTAGATTAATTTGCTAGGGGATTTAGGGTTGCTTGTGACAATCTACGTCGTATAAATACCTCGTATAAATATAGAAATAATCATCAAACAATCATGTAATCAAATTACATCATATGTATATATATAATCCAAGTTATATATATTAAAATAACACTTCTCAGTTTGTCCTTGTCGGTAACTTGGGAATTCTTCGGCACCGTTATAGTCAAAAGATTTTTAGACATTTTTAGAAAAATGTTTATAGTTAAAAGATTTTGAAATGTTTTATTAAAAACCTTGGTTTTAAAAACCTTTCGTTCTCTATAACGAGAGCTCTGATACCAAACTTTAACACCCCCAAATTTACACAATTAAATACAGCGAAAGAGTCGTTGGTGTTACGGGATTGGACATTACTCACATCATAGACAACGCATAAAAAGCGCGTCGTTTAATAATAAAGCATTTCCATTCATAAATATCAAATTTACATAGGTCCTAAGTCATAGTATTTCATACAAGTTTTACAAAACATATGAATGGAAATTAGTACTTAAGTGCGGGCCATGAATTCTTGTTGTCTTCCCAATAATTACCTTCAAGTACCTGAGACAAAACATGTTAAAAGAAAAGGTCAGCGATAACGCCGAGTGAATTCATAGAGTTTAATAAAACCATTAATATATCATCGGTCTATAATTATTACCGAAAATCATTTTGTACAAATCTTTGTAATAGGCCATAAAATAGCCAAAGTCATTTTATACAAATCCATATCAAAAATCATAATATAGGCGTTTGCCTTCAAAATCATTATACGAACCATTGTCGTAAAAACATTATACAATACGTTTTATAACATTGTATAAAGTTAAATAAAAACCGTTATATGAATATGGTTATGTAAAACCAAAACACGAATACAATATCAATAATAAGAACCCGTATTGCTAGTCAGGCAATACATCGTAATTCAGTACGTATAGCAGTATTTCGTTATTTTTGGATTATTATAAGCCGCATGACATTGTTACCTTACTATACCAAACAACGGGTAGCTAGCCCGAAACTTAATTTGCCCATTTAAATTAGCGTGTCGTCACAATAATCACGCTTGTGTAAATCTTCTCATACATAAATTCGCTTACCAATCAATGTGGCACGACGGGGATCAACCGTCAAGGCCCGAACTGGGGTGATCGTCCCCAAATAGTACTATTATATGCATAAGCGTCTACCAAATCCCGGTAGTTCACAATTCATGCTAAGGGGAATTTTAGTAACATAACCTAACTTTAATAATCCATTTCCTTTCACACATCAGGTCATATAATCATTGAATCATTCGGGTCCAAATCAATAAACAAACAATCGGGACAACTAGTGTCCTATTTCATAAAAACTAACATGTTATCTCCCTCGCGGGTTTATAATCATTTCATAAAAACATTTAAAAGAGTGCGAGGCTATGAAATCACGTTGATGTGGGAAAGCGGGTTATCGGCAATTCGGATGTACTAGACGTGCTTCAATCACGGAAACCTAGACAAATAATACTCGTCTTAGACTTTTGTCCAATGACTTTATCAAAATAAAAATTATGTATAAATATTATGATGATCAAGTGGGTTTATATATTCTCATTTACTCATTTTAGTGTTATGTGTTGATAACTTTTATACTAGTTTACTAGTTTTACCTATTTACATGTTTTAGGCCCAATAAGCCTATTACAAACCCAATACTTTGTATTAGTCCATTTTACACCTTTATTATCAGTATTATACTTTTCATGTTGGGCCCAAGTGGGTTAAGCCCAATAAGTAAATTTATAAGTGTTTAGCCCATTTAGTTGGTTTATTAGTCCAATAATACTAACTTAGCCCGTTAATGTCCATATGTTATCTAGTTCGGGTTTTATCGGCTTTTACTTGTATTGAGTACTTATATATCAGTATATGACTTTTAAAAAGTTTACATTCGACGGGTCCGATCGTCTAAGTTTTAATTGACGAAAAACGTTTATTTTACGGTATTACCCGAAAAGACGTAAAAATCATGTTTATAGTTTTTATAACTTATAAAATTTACCAAACTACCATTTTTATAGAATGTCCATTTATTTATCCTTATAAATATTTATATAAATGAAATATATAAGTTAGTGGGTTTTAATTCACATTTTATACTATAGTTATTTGAGTGCTTATATAATAATATTAAACTTTAAATTCACAAAATCAGTCCTAAATTTTAAGTTCACTAAGATGTCCATAATTAGAGTTCTATAATGAGATAGGACCTCAAATATTTATGACAGAAACTACATGATATATGCTTCATTTTATTCCTGTATAGCTACTGATGAATCAATCTCTAAATATTTTAATAAATTCGTCCAAAACAGTGTAGGCAGATTTGTACTCTAAACTTGTTTTGATCATATCTCACTCATTTTGATGATTCCATTGTATGACCAACTCTCATATGTGTATAATATCTTATACTTACTGTATATTGATTCCACTTTACCATTTTATCAGTTCAATATTTGGTTACTTACTGTTTTTATACAGCCATTATATTAAGCAAGATTTTAACCTTGTTACCTATAGTTTTCCATCTTTTTAACCATGTTTATCAAATCTATCAATACCAAATCCCCACATAATATTTTTAATCATCATTTATCATCATATACATATACATAAATAAAGAAAATACAAGATTACATAATCAAAATAACAAGAGGATAGGAAGAAATAATCTCTATACCACCAAAGTGATGAAAAGATGAGATTTTGATGAACAAGGCTTGGTTCTTGTTATCAAATCTTCAACTTGGCAAATAAACTTATTGAGATCTTCATATGAATGAATATATTCTTGAAAATCATCCCTTGATCTCCACATAAACTCCTTTTTACTTGTTAAAATCACCTCCAATCAACAAGTCTTCTATAGGTTTTCATCTTGTGCAAGTATAGCATAAGATTTGTGGTTGAATTTTTTGATCAAATGGGTGTTCATGGATGAAGATGGGACGTTCATGGGAGATAGAGAGAGAGATTGAAGTTGTTTAACTAGTTTTTGCATGTATGAGAAGTGTCTGAAGGAAGTTAGAGGTTTTGATGGTTTTTTTTAGTGGTTTGATATAACTCATGGACATGTGTCCTTGATTGTGTATAAACTTGCCACCAAGGTGTGTTGGTGGTTTGTTTTAGCTGTTTAGTAGTGGGGGTGGGACAAGTGTCCCACTCGTCTCATCTCCACTAATTTACGGGTACTCCTCGATTTGCGTGCCATCGGGTCGTTTTACGAAAAATGTTTTTATAAATTATGAATCAACGACACAAAACGAAAATAATAAAAATTGTCTCATAAAAAACGGAGTTCAAAAACATAAATACGTAATCCTAAGGTTTCCAGTTTAGTCGTAAAGGATGTTAAATTATAATCGTAAGTCCTAATCTCTTCTCGTAGATTTGTGAGTTTATGAACCAACACAAATTTAAAATCTCAAAATAATATTCACGGACAAATTTATTTTCTGAAATGTCGGACTGTCACCAAAGACAGTGTATGTAAACGTAAGCACATAACGTAGAATCCTCCGGTTTAGACGTAGTCGATGCTACTTCAAGACGTAAATCCAAATTTCTTCCCAAAAATAAGTGAGTTTATAATAAACATTAAAATAATGTTTTTAAATAATATTTGAGAATAAAATATAAACCATAAATTGACGGATTGTCACAAGAGCTACTAGGATTCTCATAGCTATAGCAGCATACTATGACTACGAGATATAGCAAATGGATGTTAAAACTGCCTTCTTAAACGATCGCTTAGATGAAGACATCTATATGCAGCAACTAGAAGGGTATGTTGATCCTGAGAATCCATGACATGTGTGGAAACTTCAAAGGTCCATTTATGGTTTGAAGTAAGCATCACATCAATGGAATAAAATATTCGACGAAGAAAACAAAATTTTTGGATTTATTCAGAATCGTGATGAGCCATGTGTATATCACAAAGATAGTGGGAGTGATGTAATATCCTAGTCCTATATGTTGATGACATATTAATCATGGAAAGTAACATTCCAAGACTTAAAGTTGTTAAGGATTATATTGGTAAATGTTTTTCTATGAAGGATTTAGGAGAAGCTTCATATATTCTAGGAATTAAGATCTATCAAGACAGGAAAATACGGTTAATTGGTATAAGTCAAGATGCTTATATAGATAAGATTTTGAAGAAGTATAATATGCATAATTCTAGGAATGGTTTTCAACCTATAGAAGTTAAGCATAATCTGAGTCATGAGATGGATGCATCAACTCCTGAAGAGGAGGCATACATGTAGAAGGTGCCTTACGCTTCGGCTGTAGGATCTATAATGTATGTTGTTAGATGCACAAGGCCTGATGTGGCATTTGCTCAGAACTTGGTAAGTAGATACTAACAGAATCTAGGGAAGCTCCATTGGAGTGTTGTTAAACATATTCAAAAGTATTTGAGGAGTACGACAGATATGTTCTCGGTATATGGAGGGAAACCAAACACAGAACTGAATGTGACAGGTTTCTGTGATGCGTCCTGGCAATGTGATAAAGATGATACGAAGTCTCAGACGGGTTACATTTTTGTTATCAATGGAGGAACAGTTGACTGGAAGAGCAAGAAACAGACAACGATTGCAATACATGCTACTCAGTCTGAGTACATGGCTCCTTCAGAAACTATAATGGAAGCTGTTTGGATTAGGAAGTTTATTGAAGATCTTGGAGTGATGCCTTCAGTTAAAGAACCTATAGATATGTATTGTGATAATTCTATCTCAATAATATTTGCCAATGATCCTGGACTCATGAAAGGCGCCAGACACTTTATGCGTAGACATCACTACGTCCGAGAACAAGTTGAAGCTTGTGAAATCAAATTGAAAAAATTTCACACATATGATGACGTAGCCGATCCTTTAACTAAGGCTTTGCCTAGACCAAAGGTAGTTAAGCATGCCAAGGCGATTGGGCTACAACTAGCTAGCGAAATCATGCAATAAATCTGTGATTAGTGTTTGGATAAATGATGTTATGACATTATTATATAATAAAATAAAGATTGGGTTTTGTTTATTCCTATTATTTAATAAGTGTATCCTATTTTACATGTTTTCATCCATGAATAAATGTTATGCTAAATGTCGGTTGTCGATTAATAATATGGGAATATTATTAAATTAAGACAAATCAAAATAGTGATAGAGTATACTTGAAAGTATATTGATAAATTTTAGATGATATTCGATGAATCGAATATTGGACTTATCCCAACTATATGTTTTTACTTTATGGATCTTTTTCATCAAGTAAAACATAAAAATATTTATCCTTAGACTTGAGATACCAGGAAACTGTTGTGAATCTAGTGCATCTCTGTGGAATTATCTAACGATAAACGTAACTCGTAGCTCTAAGGATTATTTTTGGAAATGTTGCAAAATTCATAAGTTTTGCTCGTAGTCAATATGGAATTTATTTCCTCCAATTTCGTTTTGGAGTTTAACACAGCTGGGCCCCTCGTGGGATTAGTAAGATGTTTGTGTGGCCACACCCAAATTTGTTTTGGTAATCTTACTGAATCTGTGAACGAGAAACAGAATGGTTAATGGAAGGAATGACTGAGATCTATATCCTTACTAACGTTGTATTAGAAATAAAAGGATAATAATAACGATGCAGAATTGTTAAAAGGTTTTGTCCAGGAGACCTTACTCGAGTTGTACTAGAGACATTGCTAAGTGTAACTAGACGTTAGTCAATGTAATCACAATATTCGAAATATGTTCAAGTGGGAGCTGTAAGTTTATGAACTTATATTTAATAGTCGTGTGATAGGATCGAACTCGAGATTACGGGATTGCACACAATACGTAAAGAGTTAATATAATTAATAAATATATTTATTGTATTTATTAATTTATTTAATAAATATATATTTATGTATTTATTAAATTAAACTGAGACATAACTTTAATGATTGTTAATTAATTAATAGTTAAGTATTAACGAGCGTTAAATGAATATATAGTAAAGTAAATAAAAAGAAAGAAGTTTGGAAGATTTTGGAACACCCTATAGGGGTGTTTGGTCGGTTGGTTATAGGAGAAAAGGAAGGGGAAAAACTTCCTTTTATTTGTTTTTGGATACAATATTATGCCTATATAAACAAATCCTTCTCCTCATAATTCACATCACAAAAAATCTTTCTCCCCTTCTTCTTTTCTGGTCGATCGCGAGAATACCCACAAAGGGGTATTTGGTTGGTTTTCTTGGTTGATCAATTTACTTACAATATAGTCCTAGCCCCTCTCTAGGGTTGTTGGGTAGATTATGTACAAGCGTCGTAGCTCGGTTCACGTGCTAATCACGGTTAGCTCGTTGTATTACGTGTGTACAAGATCGTAATATAGTCTTAGTTTAGACTATATCTTGGTGTATTACGGTATTAACCTAGAATTGGTGATTCGTTCTTCGTCTTGTGGATTTGATTTAGCGTAAAGGTATGTAACCCTAATTCGATTAATTATAATTGTGTTATTAATATGATCTTGTTAAATCGCTTCCGCTGTATGTGCTTTGATCTCGTTTAGGATTTTATATAACTGTTATGATATTTATAATCCTACAGCGGCATCGAGAGCCGTTTTAACATGTTATAATTATCAAAAATCTAAAGTTTTTAACTAATAATTGTTTCTGAGTTAAAACTACATGTTTTTTATGTCTTCATAAAATTAGGGTTTTGTTTTTTAAAAATTAGGGTTTTGGCCGAATTTTTAATAAAGAAAGAGAATTGTTTTGAAACCTGATATGAGCTTAAACTCATATCCTTTTATCAACAAATAACCCTAAAACATGAAGCAAAATACCAATTTATCTTGCAAAAACAGTATTATGTGGTATGTTTGTGTTTGTGTACACTTGTGTAGGTAAAAGGATACATTTTCAAGCAAACAAGGAAAAATCAAGCTCAAATGGATGAAAAAGACAAAGAAGGATCAGGAGTGACAAGACTTTGAAGAACAAGGACCTATCTTGAAAACATTTCGAAGATGAAGGACCAAAAGTGCACATTTGCCATAGTCAAGATCAAAGTTAAACATGGTCAATAATGAAGTCAACAAAGTCAAAGGGTTTAAATGTTCAAAAATGCAAGTGGAAGGACTAAATATGCTTATTCATGAAGACGAAGGGCTGTAGAAGACAAGTTTTTAAAAGCTATAACAAGAATCAACAAAACTGCCAAATTTAAGGGGCATTTCTGCCATTACTCAAAGTTAATGATCCAAGACTTTTGTTATTAGCCAATGAGAAGTCCAGAAAACATATCACATGGATCAAGCATTTATGGAGCAGAATGAATAAATGCCATTAATTTCCATGCCATCATTTGGAATTAATTGCTGCTCAAATACATGGGAATTATTGGCATTAATCCCAAGCAGTCCAAGTAACAACCAATCACACTTCATTATTTCGTTAATCCGGATCAACAATCATACAACCCAACCAACGTGTGCCACGTGGCGAATTTTCATTTGCTACAACACCTCATCAAACCCCTCCCCTGCAACTTCTCAGTCTATAAATAGTCTTGTATTTCTTTCATTTGAGTACGTAACATTTAGTGTGTATTTTACACACACACTTAGAAATACCTTTAGCTCTCATTTTCCCCTTCTAACTGCACTGTGTGTTTTCACACAGTTAAACACACACACTAAGTAGTTAGTATAGATTCTGTTACTAGTAGTTGTAACAACTTGTAACCACTCCTATTTCAACTCAATAAAATCTCATTTACCTTCATTTTACACTGCGATCATGTATTCATTCCTCGAAGTTTTCAAGTTCACGATCGTTGATTACTGTTACGCAATCTTGCATAACTGAGTAGTTTTTGTTACGAAAATTGAAGTTTAATGGAGTTCTTGTTGGTTGTGAGCTAATCTCACAAGTAGTACTTGTTGCAAAACTTTTTGTTGGTTGAGATCATTAGTGAAGATAGGAGAATGAGGCATTGATTGTAGCTATGAAGGAAAGTGATTCCATATTGAGAGTAGATGGAAGTGAGTTCTGACTAGAGTCGTTCAAACTCTCAAGTTTAGACGATGATGAAGCAGTAGCAGCAAAGTTATATGTTATTCCTTTGATAGAGTTACTGTTGCAGCGGGATAGCAGCTTGTCTCGGGCAGTTCATGTTAGTTCCAGTAGATTTCAGCTTTCGATTTCAGTTCGATATCGTAGTCACTTGTTACCGAAGAATTGAGCTCTGTTCCGTTCGAGTCTTTCATTGATGATATCAAGTGTTGGCTGTTTAAGCTACTTCGAAGAATCAGTTGCAGCGAGGTGCAGGGATTCGAAAGATAGACAATTAGTAGCTTTTGAAAATCAGTTTGATAGCATCGCTTCTCACGAAAGCTAGATCGGTTCAGTTTAGTAGCTCGATCTTCAAGGTTGAATGAGAGTTTGAGTAGTAAAAGAAGTACGGTGTAGCTGCGATTTAATTCTGGATCAAGAGTACTAGTTTGGTTCGAGATTAGTTTGTAGAAGTCGATTTCGATATCGGAGTGAGATTTTTGGTTCTTGGCTTTCGTTTTAAGCTAGCTCAGCGCTAAGCTTCGGCATCAACGGACCTTTCGTCTCGATACGGTTAAGCACAACGTTTCTTTTCATGCATGCAATCTTTAGGTTAAATTAGTTTTAGTCTTTGCAATTTAGATATAACGATTAGCTTGTTTTAATCTGATTTTGTGATTTTGAGTATGACATGCATGCAAGGTTACGTTTGATGTATAGTGTGATATAAATTTGATCTTTTCTGATTTGTCAACATAAGAATGTGGCAGATTTAAAGTTTTTTTTGGGCTAATGACTTGTTTTGGGCCAGAGAGTAAGACAAGTGAGATTTCAGTTTAGTCTTTAAACATTAAAAATAGAATTTACTTAACTTTTAATTTAGATTTTTTTTAAAAAGTTACATTTTTACTTTTATAAAAATCAGAATGTGTTATTTTGAAATGGTTAGAAATTTAAAAAAAAAATAGTTAGTTAAAAAATTGTTAAAAATTGCTTAGACTTTGGTTAGAAATTAGTTGTAATTTTTGTTAAAATTTGTTACATTTTCTAGTTGGTTAAGTTTGTTAAATTTGGTAAATTTGTTAGGTTGTTGAATTAGTTCCATTTTCTTGTTAAATTTGTTAGTTTGTTACTTGTGCTTTGTTTACTAGAACTTTGTCCTTCTTTGAATAAAAATTTGGTATTTGCAATTTGTTTTACGTATAAGTAGATTAATATTTTCCATTTTTTTACGTGATTGTTTGAATTAGCAAATAGAATATCCAAAAAAAATTATTAACAACCAAAAACAGTTAAAAACCCGATATTGTTAGGACTTTCAATTAGCAAGAACTGAGAAAAACGAACTGCATTATACGCAATTTCAAATGGCGCCGCTGCCGGTCCTTTGACTACACGAGAGACTATCGATTGACGGTTTGCATTGGCTTTTGGGACCCGTTCACTTTGTGAACGTTATTTTTACGTATCATAAATCAAAAACAAATAAAAAATCAAAAATATAAAAATAAATAAAAACTAAAAAATAACAAAACAATTCTTTTCCTAAAGAATTGACCAAAAAAATTAAAAAATCCAAAAAGCAATCTTTTTCCTAAGAGATTGCACCCAAAAATATATATTATTGGATTCTCTCGGTTTTTATGTACATATAGTATTTTCCTTTAAAAAAAAACTCATAAATACAAAAATATTTTCCATATATTATTATAAGTAAATACGTATACGTATAAGAACAATCAATCTACATATCTTCCATAAGTATTGCCGAGGCAATACACCGTGTTGAGGGGCGCTCCGGTCCTTGACACGTGTATCGATCAAACAAAATAAAGCAAGAATAGATAAATACTCTCAATAAGCAACAATTCGAAGAATACGAACATTTAAGTGAATAGAAAGGCGATGTGCTATAAAATGCCATCTAAGGGTCAATAGGTACTTAAGTGCTTCGCGCCACCTAACCCCCCGTTCACTTGGGAGTATTCTAAGAAGGAAGGCTTCATTGAGGGTCTTGCACCCAAAGTAGTAAATACATATATTGTTATTTTCTTGTGGATATTTAATATTGAAACTCGAAGAGAATAATCCATTTCTCTTCAAAGTCACACGAGAGCTTCTCTCTCATTCCTCGTATTGAGTTGCATGCTTACTCGCGGGCGTGCACAAATACCGATTGGTGTATAACCTCTTCCTCCGAAAAGGAAGAAAAAGAGAAAGAGTAAGACCACCATCGTCCACCAAGCCGATCACGAGAATCGTGCTTTGACTCCACCACAAGAAGCCATGGCTATTGATAATCGCACTTTGTATGAACGTATGCAATCCAACATTCATGGATATTCTAGTGCCATTAAGATTCCCGACTTTCCCGCTAACACATTTGAGTTACATACATCTATGATCAATATGGTTGCACAATCACCTTTCTTTGGTAAACAAAATGAGGATCCTCATGCTCACCTTAAGAGATTCCTTTCACTTTGCAATACCATTAAGCATAATGGGGTTCCACATGAGGTGATTAGGTTGATGTTAGTGTCATTTTCTTTAGAGGGAACCGCTAAGCATTGGTTAGAAACTCAACCACCCGATATATCATCACATGGGATGGTTTCACCACTAAGTTTTTGAACAAGTTCTTTCCTCCACAAAAGACTATGGCTTTGAGGAATTTAATTATGGGCTTTCAACAAAAACCTAGCCAATCCTTTAGTGATGCTTGGGAAGAGTATAGTGAGTTGTTGAGGCGATGCCCTAATCATGGATTGGATCAAGTTCACCAAATAAGTCTCTTTTATGATGGCCTTAAAGCTCACCACCAAGATTCACTCAATGCTTCCGCGGGAGGGAATATTCTTCTTAAGACCTACCAAGAGGCTTTGGTCATCATTGAGAATAAAGCAATGGTTCAAACAAACAATCCATTTGAAGAAAAGGTTCATGTTATCCAAAACAATTCTCAAACTCCTTGTGACAACCAACTCCTCAAGTTTCAAGAAGAGATTTTTCAAAGGATGGATAGAGATAGTGAGAGGAATTTGCAAGTACAACACGAAATGCTTCAAGCTTTTAAGAACATGTCCTTGAACAATTCTTCAAATAATGTGAATGCCATTGCCCTTTCTTGTGTAACTTGTGGAGGTCCCCATTCTTATGACCAATGTGATAAGGTGCAAGGGTATCAAGGGGAATGCTATGCTTACCAAGAGGAACATCGTGAACACTTCAAGCCAAATATCAATCCAAATAACCTTTCTTACAAATCCCAAAATTACCTTACTCCACCCGGCTTTCCACCCCAACCACCCACCCAAATTCCACAAAATTCTCCTCAAATTTTAGCAAGGAATCAAGGGCAAAGACAACCATACCAAGGAAATAACTACAAGGCACCCAATCAATTTCAACCTCAAGCTAATACCTTTTATCCACCACAACAAGGATTTAATCAACCACTTCCATTTATTCCCAATCAAGCATATGCTCCAATACCAAATCAAGCTTACCATCAAAATCCAACTCAAGGATATGGGATGCAAGAGACTCAAGAGTATGTTGACAAGAAAATGCGTGAAATTGAGAAGAGAATGAATGACCAAGTGAAACGTACAATGGAGGAACAAATCAATAGGGTTTTAGTGGCGGTAACTCAAAGACCACAAGGGGCTTTACCTTCTAACACACAAACAAACCCTAGGGCCAATGTCAATGCTATTACAACAAGGAGTGGAACAACAACAAAGGATCCTTCACCTCCTAAACCTACTATTGTTCCACCCACTTGTGCTCCTACTTGTGACAAGCCCTCTACTTCTACTTCACCACCTCAAAATGCTCCCATTTCTCCAATTTCAAAGCCTATTCATGAAGTACTCAATAAGGAAAATCCTTCATCCACACCTCAACCACAACCAAAACCAAGTCTTCCTTATCCCTCAAGATTGAGAAAAGAAAAGCTTAAGAACAAGGATGATATCCAAGTTTCTAACTTTTTGAGGATGTTCAAGCAACTTAACATCAATATCTCCTTTGCGGAAGCCTTAGCCAATATGCCTAAGTTTGCTAAGATGATTAAGGACTTGCTTTCTAACAAGGAAAGATTGGTGGATTTGCCTAATGCTTCTTTGAATGAAAATTGTTCCGCGGTGTTACTTAAGAAGTTGCCTACTAAGCTTGGAGATCCTGGGAGGTTTTTGATTCCTTGCAATTTCCCGGGGGTGGAAAATTGTATGGCTTTAGCGGATTTAGGAGCAAGCATAAATCTTATGCCATTATCGGTTTGGAAGAGACTTTCACTTCCCGAGCTCACTCCTACTAAGATGACTCTTGAGTTGGCCAACCGTACTATAGCTTATCCGGTGGGAATTGCGGAGGATGTTTTTGTTGGGGTTGATAGATTTACTTTTCCCGCGGATTTTGTGGTAGTTGATTATGATATGGATCCGAGAGTTCCTTTGATTGTTGGTAGGCCATTTTTGAGAACGGGTCGAACTCTAATAGATGTGGCGGAAGGTGAACTCATAATGCGGGTAGGAGATGAAAGAGTTGTGTTTAACACGGGGAAGTTGTCTAAGAAATCCAATGAACACGAGACCGTGAAGCATATTGATGTTATTGATAAGGAGGTAAATCAAGTTGATATCCTTGATGAAGTTTATGGTGAATATTTTCATGATGCTTGCACAAGTGGTAATTATGATCCTCCATATGTTGAGACCATAGCTTCCATTACTTCATCCTTGGATTTTCATGAACCTCAAGAGCTAAACCTTGGTGAAACCCCATATGACAATCCACTTTTCCATGATAATGATGATATTTATGCGGATTTTAGTGATGAAGAATCTCTTCTTTGTGATACACCAATATATGATGAATATAGTGATGATGAGATTTTTACTTGTGATTCTCCATTTGTTGATGATCATACTTCTTTGGGTTTTGAGGAATCACCAATCTTTGATAGACCTATCTATGATGTTTATGGTGATGAGGAGGATTCTATCATTGATGAGATTGATGAGTTTTTAGAGGTGGATATACCTTTTGAGTATACTCTTGGATATTTTGATGAGGAGGGGGACATACTCTATTTAGAATCTCTATTGCATGAAGATCCTTTACCTTCTTCCTTGCCCATCTCAACCTTTCAAAGTGATAAACGAAAACAAGTCATGATGGTTCCTTCCAAGAGCTTGTTGTTACCCATGCCTTCACAACCTTTCTCTCACCATGTGAACTACAAAGGAGAATCTTCTAAGGCAACCAACACTTGTTGTTTTCCCATCAAGGAACGGATTTTTGATCCTGGTATAGAGCTTGCTAAACCATCTCAGTATCCACCTGATGCAATAAAAGGAAACCTTGTGAAAGATTTGAGAGCTTTACCCTATCACCTTGGGAAGAACATATGGGAAATCATTTTAGAGAATTACACCTCATTCTTTTCACCATTGCTTGGGAAGCTAGTTGTTGAATTGTGTTATAAGTGGGAGGGTAATTATGTATTTGATCCTGGTGGATATTTATGGAGTTTTGGTAAATGAACACTTGTTTTACCTCATCATGGAGATTTTTCTTCAAAAGGGCAAAATTTTTTTTCTCCATGATAGGTTTTAGACACTTTTGAGTGTGGGATGAGTCGAGCTAGAGACTCTTTAAATCAAGCTTGAATAACTAGGATTAGATCATCTAGTATAGAGTGTGATAGGATAGGAATCATAAAAAGGTATATAGTCAAGATTAAGTGTAGGGGGTGCCTTCTTTTGTCTTCATGTTGTTTGTAGGGTTGCTCACTCATTTCATGCTTTGGAGCTTATGGAGGAGGCCCTTGTATCCGGTTCACTTCGTTACTTTAGTGATTTTTCATTGACACCTTATGCTTAAACATGATTTCACTAATAGTTGTCCTTTCCTTAACTTGGGTTAAGCAAAGTCTATTCATTGTCATAAGTGTAGGGGAAGTTGTTATACTTCCATGCTCTTAAACATTGAGGACAATGTTTAGCTTAAGTGTAGGGGGGTCTTCTATCGAAGTGACCTTACCTAGAACTTGTCATTGTCTTGCATGATAACATGGAAAAATGAATTTTCAACATTTTTCAAATTTTTGATCTACTTTGGCCAACAAAAATATGCATGCATAATTTTTGCATCAATCATTTTTCATTTGCATAACACACTTGCATTGTATATATTTCTTCTTTTATTTTTCATCAAAAATATATAAAAAGGAAAAATATAATAAAACATGGTTTTAACAAGTTTAGATTTCTTTGACATATTAGGCCCGCCATGGATATTTTGACTCAACCCGAGTTTGTTTATTTTAGCACTCTCTAGCTAGTATCCTTAACCATGTAGTCCTCCATTGGTCTATTAGGCTAAGCGTCCACCAATCTCATTATTTGAGATTTTAAATTTGTGGAGAATGGGAAATGATAGAGTTGAAGCAAGTGTAAAAGGGCTAGATAGACTTCATGGCAATTACTTGTGGCTAAACCCTTCTCTTCTTTGCCTCTATTTTCTTCGCATGTATATAACTGTTAATAAATAATCAAGTACGGTTTTAATTGGTTCGTAATCTCTTATGCATTTTTGGCTAATCATTTATGGTTGATATGAGTACGTCTTAAGATTCTAAGTTAGCACGTTTTATGTGTACTAGACTTATGTCATGCTCCATATTTAGCGGGTGTTTTTCCTTTTCTTCTTTTCAAATTTCTTTGTGAGGAATAAAGAAAAATAAGAGCGGCTTATGAAAAAAAAATGAGTGGCTAGAAAAAAAAAAAAAGAAAAAAAAGAAAAAATAATGCAAGACTCCCAAGAGGGGCAGTGTGGTGTTAATTATAGTGACTATTGAGTTCCAATATTACCTTGACGGGTTGCGGGGATTCAATAGATTGCTCCAACCCAATATTACCTTGACGGGTTGCGGGGTTGAAGATCCAAAATCTCAAAAAGATGCGGATGTAAATTATTGCGTGAGTTTTATTTTTCTTTCCTTAGCGAGTGTGTAGTTACTTATGAAAGCATGACATGAGGATTTTACACATAAGGCGAATGACTTATTACTCTTAATACGGACTTATATTAATTGTGAGCGGTTTTTCAAGTAATGGATGAGAGGATTACTTAGGATTAAAACCGTGCTTCCTTATTTTTGGATTTTACATTTCTTATATTTCACGCTTTAAATAATGACAAATTTGCCCACAAGCAATTTGCTCAAATAATAACCGGTTCCACATTTAATTGTCATGAATAAGTTGATGCACTTTTTACTTGTGAATGCAATGATCCCATTTTTAAGCTTGGTATGGGGAAAGTGAAACTTGAGGGTGATAAGTGTCCATGGTACCCAAGCCCTAATCAAAGCCATTGAATTCTTTATGAGTTATTTCCATCAAAACCATTTCAAGAAAAATCAAAAAGATATAGATAGAATTGTAATTTTGTTCATTGCATTATTAAAAGTCAAAATCATGCATCATTTAGTTTAGAGTAGTGTAAATGCATCTCATATGGCCAAGGTGGATTAATTATGAGGAAAATGTAAATTTGAGCTTTAAAATATAATATTGCATGAGGACATGACAATGTTCAAGTGTAGGGGATTTTGATATGAGCTTAAACTCATATCCTTTTATCAACAAATAACCCTAAAACATGAAGCAAAATACCAATTTATCTTGCAAAAACAGTATTATGTGGTATGTTTGTGTTTGTGTACACTTGTGTAGGTAAAAGGATACATTTTCAAGCAAACAAGGAAAAATCAAGCTCAAATGGATGAAAAAGACAAAGAAGGATCAGGAGTGACAAGACTTTGAAGAACAAGGACCTATCTTGACAACATTTCGAAGATGAAGGACCAAAAGTGCACATTTGCCATAGTCAAGATCAAAGTTAAACATGGTCAATAATGAAGTCAACAAAGTCAAAGGGTTTAAATGTTAAAAAATGCAAGTGGAAGGACTAAATATGCTTATTCATGAAGACGAAGGGCTGTAGAAGACAAGTTTTTAAAAGCTATAACAAGAATCAACAAAACTGCCAAATTTAAGGGGCATTTCTGCCATTACTCAAAGTTAATGATCCAAGACTTTTGTTATTAGCCAATGAGAAGTCCAGAAAACATATCACATGGATCAAGCATTTATGGAGCAGAATGAATAAATGCCATTAATTTCCATGCCATCATTTGGAATTAATTGCTGCTCAAATACATGGGAATTATTGGCATTAATCCCAAGCAGTCCAAGTAACAACCAATCACACTTCATTATTTCGTTAATCCGGATCAACAATCATACAACCCAACCAACGTGTGCCACGTGGCGAATTTTCATTTGCTACAACACCTCATCAAACCCCTCCCCTGCAACTTCTCAGTCTATAAATAGTCTTGTATTTCTTTCATTTGAGTACGTAACATTTAGTGTGTATTTTACACACACACTTAGAAATACCTTTAGCTCTCATTTTCCCCTTCTAACTGCACTGTGTGTTTTCACACAGTTAAACACACACACTAAGTAGTTAGTATAGATTCTGTTACTAGTAGTTGTAACAACTTGTAACCACTCCTATTTCAACTCAATAAAATCTCATTTACCTTCATTTTACACTGCGATCATGTATTCATTCCTCGAAGTTTTCAAGTTCACGATCGTTGATTACTGTTACGCAATCTTGCATAACTGAGTAGTTTTTGTTACGAAAATTGAAGTTTAATGGAGTTCTTGTTGGTTGTGAGCTAATCTCACAAGTAGTACTTGTTGCAAAACTTTTTGTTGGTTGAGATCATTAGTGAAGATAGGAGAATGAGGCATTGATTGTAGCTATGAAGGAAAGTGATTCCATATTGAGAGTAGATGGAAGTGAGTTCTGACTAGAGTCGTTCAAACTCTCAAGTTTAGACGATGATGAAGCAGTAGCAGCAAAGTTATATGTTATTCCTTTGATAGAGTTACTGTTGCAGCGGGATAGCAGCTTGTCTCGGGCAGTTCATGTTAGTTCCAGTAGATTTCAGCTTTCGATTTCAGTTCGATATCGTAGTCACTTGTTACCGAAGAATTGAGCTCTGTTCCGTTCGAGTCTTTCATTGATGATATCAAGTGTTGGCTGTTTAAGCTACTTCGAAGAATCAGTTGCAGCGAGGTGCAGGGATTCGAAAGATAGACAATTAGTAGCTTTTGAAAATCAGTTTGATAGCATCGCTTCTCACGAAAGCTAGATCGGTTCAGTTTAGTAGCTCGATCTTCAAGGTTGAATGAGAGTTTGAGTAGTAAAAGAAGTACGGTGTAGCTGCGATTTAATTCTGGATCAAGAGTACTAGTTTGGTCCGAGATTAGTTTGTAGAAGTCGATTTCGATATCGGAGTGAGATTTTTGGTTCTTGGCTTTCGTTTTAAGCTAGCTCAGCGCTAAGCTTCGGCATCAACGGACCTTTCGTCTCGATACGGTTAAGCACAACGTTTCTTTTCATGCATGCAATCTTTAGGTTAAATTAGTTTTAGTCTTTGCAATTTAGATATAACGATTAGCTTGTTTTAATCTGATTTTGTGATTTTGAGTATGACTTGCATGCAAGGTTACGTTTGATGTATAGTGTGATATAAATTTGATCTTTTCTGATTTGTCAACATAAGAATGTGGCAGATTTAAAGTTTTTTTTGGGCTAATGACTTGTTTTGGGCCAGAGAGTAAGACAAGTGAGATTTCAGTTTAGTCTTTAAACATTAAAAATAGAATTTACTTAACTTTGAATTTAGATTTTTTTTAAAAAGTTACATTTTTACTTTTATAAAAATCAGAATGTGTTATTTTGAAATGGTTAGAAATTTAAAAAAAAATAGTTAGTTAAAAAATTGTTAAAAATTGCTTAGACTTTGGTTAGAAATTAGTGGTAATTTTTGTTAAAATTTGTTACATTTTCTAGTTGGTTAAGTTTGTTAAATTTGGTAAATTTGTTAGGTTGTTGAATTAGTTACATTTTCTTGTTAAATTTGTTAGTTTGTTACTTGTGCTTTGTTTACTAGAACTTTGTCCTTCTTTGAATAAAAATTTGGTATTTGCAATTTGTTTTACGTATAAGTAGATTAATATTTTCCATTTTTTTACGTGATTGTTTGAATTAGCAAATAGAATATCCAAAAAAAATTATTAACAACCAAAAACAGTTAAAAACCCGATATTGTTAGGACTTTCAATTGGCAAGAACTGAGAAAAACGAACTGCATTATACACAATTTCAAAATCCTAAATTACATGTGGGATAATTTTATATTAAATTGCATGATTAATTGTTATGTCATGTATGGTTACGATCCGTAGAAATTTAATTGTTAAGATTTGGGAGGAATCCATGCTAATGTGTATGTTTTCATGGATCGTCAAATTATATGTTTATATGATTTTATGTGCTACGTGATTATTTAATTCAATAAATCTAGAATTAGGGAAGACTTTTATATAAATATAAAGACCTATATTTGATGATTATTGAATAAATCGTATGAATGTGGCTATTTGATTTATTTGTTGCACATATAAATTGTTATTATGTGTTTATGATTTAGTTTTTTTTACTTGTTTATATAAAATTTGTTGAATTGTTGTAAACAAGGGTTTTTTATGAAAAGAAATAATATGGACTAAATCATATTAAAATAATAATTTGTTAGAGATTTAAATTACATAAGATTACGTTGATTGGTGAATTGCAATAACAATATAACGGCCTACTACTTTTGACAAACTATAAAGTGGGTATAACACACCGCTAGTCATGTACTTGTTAAAGAAGGAGGTGTTATGCCATTAGTCGCTTACCAAATTCCCGGCTCGCCTGTGCGTCAAATTGAAATTACCTATGATTATTAATTGAATTATACCATAAGGGTGATTTATCACAAATTCACATCCGGAACACTATGAATAAGGGTATTTATTTGTGCGTTGCCGAGTTCTAGCAAAAGTACGTTGTGAATAGTTGTGGGTAAATTCTTTAATTGGTTTAATGAATACCGCAACATAATTTATGAAGAAATTTAATCTTGTGAAAAGTTTACTAAATGTTTTATTAAACTTATTATATGGATATTGTATTTATGCTTCCCCATACATCGATTTTGACATCAAAATTTATACCCTTAAAAAATTTAAGGCAAATTCTCCTAATTGACGAACACTTGGTCATCAAATGAGATTTTTGGGTGATGTTGAGATGGAGAGAAAACCGTTTGTAGAATGAGAATTCGTATGATGGTTTAACGTTACTCAGATTAGACGATATAATTAAGTTACTCAGTGAGATATGGAAACATAATGCATTCTGAAGGGATGAAACATGTTTACAATGCAAAACGCTTTTTGGCAATGTAAATCCCTTAAATATCTAGAAACTTAAAATTGTTTGTCAATTGAATTATTCGACAAGTCGCTATGTTGAGTACATTCATTACTAGCAGATCAACTGATGTAATGGATTTATGTCAATATAGTTCTAGAATTCAAGTAAAACAAAATGGTTTTAGCGTAATTTTATTTTCTTGAAAGTATTTTGTTATCGAAAATACTAATATCTGAACTTAATTATGTACAAATGGCTCAACCCACCAATAACACTATAAGTTCTACGTTTAAGGCATTCTTTGAACGTCACGAACTTACTTGCCCAAATTTCAATGATTGGTATCGCAAGCTAAGAATTGTCTTGAGAGCAGCGGGTACTATCGATATCTTGACTACTCCCTATCCGGAGGATCTTGCTGAAGGAGCATTTGATGCGTAAAGGCTTGAACACGCTGCTAATGTTAAGAAGCACTCGGAGGTGGCTTGCTTAATGCTAGGAAAAATGGCTCCTCCACTTCAACAAAAATATGAGCTATTTTCACCTAAGCGAATGCTTGATGAGCTCAAGGCTATGTTCAAGAAGCCGTAAGCTGTGGAGATCCACGATTTGGTAGATGCTTTGCATAGCTGCAACAAGCTACAGGAAAGTCTATAAGTGCCCATTACATGGAGATGAGGGGTTATATGGAACAACTCATTAAACTAGGACAACTCTATGATCATAATATGGCTATCAACTTGATCAATAGGTCCCTTAACAAGGACTTCAATGATTTCGTTAGAAATTATAATATGCATTGCACGGGGAAGAAAATTAATGATTTGCATGCAATGCTCATTGACTATGAAAAGGGGTTGAAAGACAAGGCATATACCGCTACGCCTTCTGTACTAACCATACAAAAGGGTAGAGTGAGTAAGAAAAAAAACCGCAAGCGAATAAGAAGAAAGGCAAAGGCAAGGGTGATAAGGGCAAAAAGTTGCAACTTATTCAAAACCTAAGCAAAACTTTGTCAAGAAGAATAGATCTCAGAAGGATGAGACTTGTCACCATTGCAAGGGAAGTGGTCACTGGAAGAGGAAATGCCCTCTTTACCTCGAAGAATTGCGAGAAATAAAGAAGAAGTCCGAGCAAAGTGATGCAGCTTCAGGTACTTTATTTATGATTGAATTTTTCAATTTAACATACAAATTAAATTCCTGGGTATATGATACGGGATGCGGTATTAACATTTTTAATACGCTGCAGGGATTTAATCTGGAAAGGAAGCTTTCCTCTGGGGAACAATTTCTGCAAGTGGGAATGGCGCACAAGCAGCGGTTGAAGCTATAGGAATATTTAATCTAGTTTTACCTTCGGGTTTAGTATTGATTTTTAATGACTGTCATTATGCACCTATAATTTTTAGGGGTGTTATTTCCTTTTCTTGTTTGTTAAATAATGGATTCGTTCACACGATTGATAATAATGGAAATTCTGTTTGGAAAAATGCTATTTTCTATTTTAATGCAATTTCTGTGAATGGTGTGTTTGAAATAGACATGCATGATAATGAATCCAAGAATGATAAATCTATCTTTAGCATGATTAAGAAGATAATGTTTGACAAGAACTCTTCTTATCTTTGGCATTGTAGACTTTCCCATATTGGGAAGACTAGTATAAAAAAAGCATCAATGTAAAGGTCTTTTGGAAAATATCAATGATGAATCATTTGAAAAATGTGAGTCTCGTATCTTTATAAAGATGAAGAAACTTTTTAATAGCAATATTGAAAGAGCTACTGATCTACTTGGACTTATACATACTGATGTGTGTGGACCACTTAGACATATGTCAAGGAAAGGTGCTAGCTACTACTTAACATTTACGGATGATTATAGTCGTTATGGTTAGGTTTATTTACTTAAGCATAAAATGAGGTATTTTAAACATTCAAAGTGTTTAACGCAGAAGTAGAACTGCAATTAGGGAAGAAGATTAAATCTTTTCGTTTTGATAGAGGTGGTGAATATTTAATTCAAGAGTTTATAGATTATCTAAGTGAGAATGGAACTTTTCAGCATCTTACTTCTCCCTATACTCCACAACAAAATGGTGTATCCGAATGGAGAAATCGTACATTAGTGGATATGGTGCGATCTATGTTTAATCTTACAACTTTACCTTTATCCTTTTGGGATTATGCTTTAGAGTCTTACTTTTCGCATTTTAAATATGGTTCCCACAAAGAAGGTCGATAAGACACTATATGAACTATGGCATGGAAAGATGCCATATTTGTCTTCTTTAAAGGTCTGGGGTTGCGAGGCGTATGTGAAACGTGACTCGGGTGACAAACTCAAACAACGATCTATAAATGTATCTTTGTAGGATACCCTAAGGAAACTATGGGTTACTAGTTTTATTATCCACCTGAGAACAAAGTGATTGTTGCTAGGTATGGAGACTTCCTTGAATCTGATCCTGTAAATCAAGAATTCAGTGGGAGAAATTATGATATTGAAGAGAGTCATATGGATACATTACCTTCTAAAAACAATAGCGATGGAATTCATGTAGAACCAGAAAGTCTGGCGGTTCCACCGGAATTAATTTCTCTGCGTAGATCCGCAAGGATTAAAAATGCAAATAGCAATATATGTCTTAACATAGAGGATGATGATGAGTTAGGGGATCTTGGTGAACCCGCTAATTATAAATCCGCCATACTTGATCCTGAGAAGGATAAGTGGATGGTTGCTATGGATGAGGAAATGAAATCCATGAAAGTAAATGATGTTTGGATTCTTGTAGAACCACCACCGAATGCTAAAGTAGTGAGACAAGGATATACAAGAAGAAAACCGACATGGGCGAAAAAGTACAATCCTATAAATCTCGTTTAGTAGCTAAAGGTTTGACTCAAACTTTTAGCGTAGACTACGATGAGACTTTTACTCCTGTAGCAGACTTAAGAGATATTAGGATTCTTATAGCTATAGCAGCATACTATGACTATGAGATATGGCAAATGGATGTTAAAACTGCCTTCTTGAACGATCGCTTAGATGAAGACATCTATATGCAGCAACTAGAAGGGTATGTTGATCCTGAGAATCCAGGACATGTGTGCAAACTTCAAAGGTCCGTTTATGGTTTGAAGTAAGCAGCACATCAATGGAATAAAAGATTTGACGAAGAAATCAAAAACTTTGGATTTATTCAGAATCGTGATGAGCCATGTGTATATCACAAAGCTAGTGGGAGTGATGTAGTATTCCTAGTCCTGTTTGTTGATGACATATTAATCATGGGAAGTAACATTCCAAGACTTAAAGTCGTTAAGGATTATCTTGGTAAATGTTTTTCTATGAACAATTTAGGAGAAGATGCATACATTCTGGGAATTGAGATCTATCGAGATAGGAAAAGACGGTTAATTGGTATATGTTAAGAAGCTTATATAGATAAGATTTTGAAGAAGTATAATATGCATAATTCCAAGAAAGGTTTTCAACCTATGGAAGTTAAGCATAATCTGAGTCATGAGATGGATGCATCAACTCCGGAAGAGGAGGCATACATGTAGAAGGTGCCTTACGCTTCGGCTATAGGATCTATAATGTATGTTGTTAGATGCAGAAGGCCCGATGTGGTATTTGCTCAGAATTTGGTCAGTAGATACCAACAGAATCCAAGGAAGTTTCACTGGACTGTTGTTAAACATATTCTAAAGTATTTGAGGAGTACGACAAATATGTTCTTGGTATATGGAGGGAAACCAGACACATAACTAAATGTGACAGGTTTTTGTGATGCGTCCTGGCATTGTGATAAAGATGATACGAAGTCTTAGACGGGTTACGTTTTTGTTATCAATGGAGGAGCAGTTGAATGGAAGAGTAAGAAACAGACAACGATTGCAATACATACTACTCAGTCTGAGTACATGGCTGCTTCAGAAGCTGCAATGGAAGCTGTTTGGATTAGGAAGTTTATTAAAGATCTTGGAGTGATGCCTTCAGTTAAAGAACCTATAGATATGTATTGTGATAATTCTTTCTCAATAATATTTGCCAATGATCCTGGACTCATGAAAGGCGCCAGACACTTTATGCGTAGACATCACTACGTTCAAGAACAAGTTGAAGCTTGTGAAATCAAATTGATAAAAGTTCACACATATGATGACGTAGCCTATCTGTTGTCCCATGTTTGTGATGATTAAACAAGAAAGAAAGGTAGATAAAAGATGAATTCTAGAGAGAGAAAGTAGTGAGAGAAAGTAGAGAGAGAGATGATTAACTTGTGAAATTAGATTTAGAAAAATGAGATCATCCACCCTCCTAACATGCTAGGAGGGTACTTATATAGTCCACCCACATGCGGGCTCTCTAATGGACTATATTGTTTTGGGTCGGGCTTGAATAAATACTTAGTACCTTGAAAGAGGCCTTTTAAGCTAACCATCAAGCCCGTAATGTCACGACTATTTTAACTAACTATTACAACGTTCTAATAAATATTACAATATAAACCTATGACCGAACATTCTTGTTTGACTCAATATTTTGAGGCTAACAATCTCCCCCAATGTGAGGTCATTCCTCTTCGATATTTGGAGTCCAATGGAGATTAATGAATTTCGTCATAAATGAGTCTTGAACGTGTTATAGTAGTGTTGTTCCTTCATGTTATGATCTTTGAGCCTTTGTCGTTGTCTTTCGACTTTGTCTTTTATCTTGAGATCTTCAAATTATCCTTGACTTGTCTTTGCCATCTTGCGATCTTGTGTCTTTATCCACATGCTCATACTTCGCACCATCTTGAAAGTTTTCTAACAATATCCTTTGAATAGAGGTCATTCCTCTACATTAATTATTAAGGAAGATTTTGATCGTCGGAGTTGCGGAAGTCTTTAGCTTTCTTGATTGTTGAATGTCTTTGGGCATGAGTATGTGGTTTTGAATCTCTGACTTTGCTAACTACACCGTAACGTGACCTTCTTGAGACAAAACATAGACACGGATTGAATGGCTTTGACATTCGTCCTAAATCGGTAGTGTTTTACCTCCGGTCGGTGAAGACCGTTACACGATATTAGATATCGTACTTGTGATTAGGTAGATTCAATTAAGAATCTCCTTGACAGGGTTTCGCGGCTGTACTAGCCGTTCTCTTTATTCGATCGTCTCAAAGCAATACTGCGAACATAAAGAGTGAACCAATTTGATAAATATCCGCTTGATTAAAGTCGTCAATTCAAATTCCTGGAACAAGTTTGATTCATTAAGAATCTTACCATTGTTGCTTTCCAGTTGACAGAAGCTTGATTCATAAGAATCTCGCAAGTTACCTACCGTAGCGCTGTTTGATGTTGATGCTAGAAGGATTTCCATTCATCACTGTGAATATTAATAAATATCACTCTGAATGTTCTGGCAAGACCATAAAGATATTGCGTAGAAACCAAAAACGAGTTTGAATCGATTAAGAAATAAACCACTGTTGCTTTTCAGTTTTACATGTGTTCAATTCATAAAGAATCTTACACATGACCTACCGCAGTGCTGTTTGATGTTAACACTGGAAGGATTTCCACTCATCATTGTGAATATTAAGTAGTATCACTCTGAGTGTTCTAGCAATATCGCAAGGATATAGCGCAGGACTCTCTTGATCGTCATCCGTGTGTCCTAACGAGATTTGATTGATCTATTGGCTCTAGACTTGATATGTGCACTTTTACTGATCGGAGGCTAGAGGAGATGCCACCTATTCAATATCAACTATCTCGGAGTGAGAAAGTCAATAGAAGTCATGTTGATCTCCGTGACAATAAAACAAACTTCTTTTGAGAGAAGCCTGAGTCAGCTGGGGAGGGGTTGTGCATTACATCACTGGGTCCATGATGTGTTTTCTTCATGATGTGTTGACCCGATTTCTGCCTAAGTTGTATGGAGGGCTTCTTTGTTTACACCCTTTATCCTTACATTTCTTTTTCATTCTTCAACCCCTTCAATGCTTACCAACACATCATTACTAGCACCTTGTTGTGATTGTTCCAGCGCTAGCATCAGTACTTAGTCGGCATTCAGCTTCGTTCACATTCTACTCCATCTTTCCTAAGGACTTCTAATAATCTATTGGATTGTCCCTGGGAAGATCCCTCCGATTCTGGTTGGATCATAGGACTTAAACCTAACCACCCTTTTGACACCAATAACGTCGTGAATTAAAGATGTTGTGGGTATATGATCGTAACCATGAGTGCTTGAGTCTTTAGATCACATTTTAATCACATTTTCTCCCCCTATCTCTAATATATAAAATCGATTGATATTAGAGATACCAAATTTGATTAAAATATATTGTGAAAAATATCCTTGAAAAACTTTCAGGAGAAAAATGTGTCAACCATAGCATGAATTTGGAACGCTCCCCCTCAAAAGTTGATCCAATGTAATTGTCATTACGAGGATATGATCCACATTAAACTTTGAGAATAGGAGTTGTTGAACACACAATTTTTGAAAGATTTTGAATATCATTGAGAAATTCTTGAAAAAATTGTGTTCAACGCTTTTTGAAAAATCAATTCTTTTTGGCAAAAAGGTTTTTCTAAAGCATAAACTTGAGTTCATAGACTTTGAATGTCTTGACGAATCCACTCAAGTGTAAGAAGATTTAACTTCTTTTGCTAAGGGAAAGGGCACGAAAGCGTACACTCCCTCGTGAATTTAGATCCGGGTTTCAATCTGAAAGTGATTACAAGCCATTGTGTTGAGCTCAAAACGTTGAATGGTTTGCGACAAGCTCAACCCAAGATAGATTGCTCTACCTGTTTGTTAGGATATGTTTATCTTTGAAGATACACTTTCCTTTATTTAAAGTACGAGTTACAGTCTAACATTTAACTGTAAGTCGTGTTCATGAGCTTAAAAACTTTGAATGTTTTTTACGAAAGCGCATGACCGAGAAATATAACTTTCCCGTTGTTGAGGATAAGTTATCAACCGTGATCAACTTTCCTTTTCTTTGAGGCACGAGTCACAATCTGAACTAATTTTAAATAATAGAAATGACATGTTTTTAAAAATATTTACAACTTTCATTCGAGCTTTATGTACACACGCGTGTCGTTATCGAGCGAAATTTCTAGGTACGTCCATGTTATCGATACTGAAACACATGTCGAGAAGAATATTTTTGGTATTTTAAAAAAATTTCATTTTTATTTTGTTTTTCTTATGTTATTTACATTTTATTTTATTTTTGTGTTTTCACAAATTTTTCGAAAATAATCAAAAATAGATTTTTGTACAATAGAAGAAGATGATATAGAATGTACAGAACTGGAACCCTTTGAAGAAGGAGAAGTGGGTTCAGAGTCCGCTGTTGTACCTGCAATGACAAAAGAAGAGTGATAGGTGTGAATACACCCATCCTTTTACCACTTAATTATAATAATAACCAAGCCAAAACGTGTATTTTATGTCGTAAATGTCGGAATTATGCGTGGCTTGTGTTTTTACTGTGTTTTAGGACCAAAAGATGAAAAAGGAAGAAAACACGGGCTTTTATCGAAGAAAACGAGAAAAGACGAAGTCAAAAGATCAAGAGTGCAAAAAGAACGGAAGTCCAAGGCCTATTCTGAAGATTTATCGAAGAAAAAGTCTAAAGACGGAAGTTTAATGAAGTCGAAGAACCAAGTCTAATTAAAGAAGAAAAATATAAGACGAGTTCAAATTATATCGACAAATCCTGAGACGACGTCGAGAAAGACAAAGAATTTAAATCCAGTCGAGACAAGAAAAAAGAAGGAAGAAAGCACCAACATTTTACTCCTCCTATAAATATCCTCCTAATGTGTCATTAGGAGGTGGTTAGTCAGTTTAGATTAGGAGTAGTGTTGATTTACTTTCTCTCTCTAGTTTTCACTTTCTCTCTCTAGATTAATATATAGAATCTTTAATCTTTATGTTTTAATTGTTGAATCTTATACTTTTAATCAAGCTTTTAATTAATCTACTTCTTCCTTTCTTGTTTTAAATTGATTGATCTAAGTTTTTGATTTGGTTGTGTTCTTGAGTTTTTGGTTAATTAATTAAGTGGGTTTTGATTGATTTGGTTTTTATTGCTAGTTTTATTGATTTGGTTAGATTGATTGTTGTTAGTTGATTATTAGTGGTTAGTTTAGTTTAATTTTTAGATTTAATTTGGTTGATTTTGATTAAATTCGTGTTCCCTAAAAATAAGTTCTTATAATTTTCGTGCTGTTTAATTTTTCCAAGTTTTTACCGAACGAAGCTGTTTTTCTCGAACCAATATATTTTACCGAACCAGCTTAAATATTCCGAACAAGCACCAAAATCCCGAACCAGTTGAAATTACCGAATGAGCTGTTTTACTAAAATTACCGAATGAGCTGTTTTACAAAAATATCGAATGAGCTATTTTAAAATATAATTCCGAATGAATCACATTGTTCGGAATTTCCGAACCAACCACTTATTCCGAACGAAAGAAATAAAATCCACCAGCCAGCTAGCTTGCTTGCTGTCCATTTCCCGTCTTTTTTTTTTACCTGCTAGCCTGGGTGCTTGAGGTGTGTGCTTGGTAGCTTGCTTATTAATTAATATTGTTCCGTAATTGTTTAGTTTAATCTGAAAGTTGTTCCGATTTTATTTCTGAAAGTTACGTATTTTTAGTTGAATTTTTCTTCTAATTTTAAAATTGATATTTTTTCGTAAAGTTCAAGTTTTATCTTTTATTTAGTACCCGCTTTAGATTTTGCCTTCTTTAGCTTTAAAGTACCATGTAACACCCCCACAATTGCTATGCGCAGCGGAACTTCAACAATGGGTGCTACACAGTATTCATTGCACACAAGATATATCAAACGACGCTAAAAAGACGTCAACTTAAAACTTGAATTTAAAATTGTTAGATGATACATGTCCACGGTTTTTCCAACCCCAATTGGTACAACAGAGTTAAGCGTTTTCGGTCCCCATGAATCTCAACCCAAGAATTTCAGTTTCACAACAACATAACATTAAACTTAAAAATGTTTAAGTAGAAAAGGGAGGAAAAACAAGCGGACTCCAAGCCATACACACAACATCCATCCCATGCATGCTCCATTCTACACTTCAGCGGTTACCTGAAACACATGCCAAAATTTTGGTCAACGAAAACGTTGAGTGGAATTCATAGGTTTTACAATCAATTTGAACGTATATAAAATAAAAACCATTCGTGATCATTTATAGACTTGTCGATCAAACAATCTATAATCAGGATACTGACAATTGTGTTTAAGCTCATGACACTAATCCGTTAACTCAATCACCCGCGTAATAAATACCGGCGTGATTCAGATGAAACCAGTGCCCCTTCTAAAGGCATCAGTTGCAATTATACCTTATCTCTCATACAAGATAATCTACCGCAGAACTTACTAAACGTACAGCTTCTCGGCTAGCATTGGGTCGTTAGCCCCGTAGTACTACAAATTGTATAAGCGGCTATTTCCCCCTACTCGAGGGCAGGACAATAGTTAATAGTTCATGATTTTAGGGACTTTTGCAACTTTGGTACTCAACACAATTTCTAAGGCAACTTTCGGGTCTAACAATCATTCATGATATACGTTCCTTTTAAAAACTAGCATACATTTCCCTCGGGGGTAAAACAATTTGAAATAAATATAAGCGAGGCTATAAATTCACACCTTAGATATTAAGTAGTCGGTAGTTCGAGGGATGATCACTGACGACGAAACGGATGCCCGGATAAATCAACACCTATCACAAATAACGCGTAATGAGTAATCTCATTTTAAATACCTTACGGTACTGTATAAAATACATATATACTAGTCACTTAGGACAATTATAACTCACGCCAAAAACGAAACAACAAGCATCACTCATTTTACACCATTCGTTCTCATTATTTATGCTATCCATTTTTACTCATTCTCGCCGGTACTTACCGAAAGTACAGGCTGTTTTACCATATTTAACCATACTTATAAGATTTGACAAAATTCTCAAAAATCCTATAAGACCTGTAGATAACATGTTTTTAAGCCCAATAAAAGTTTTTACTTTTACGACCCGTTACTCGACGATTTTCCAAGACTACATTTTACGGGCTGAAATTGTGCTTCGACCAACTTTGACCTCTTTGACCTATATGAAATGTACCTTTGACTTCTTTGACTCCTAAGTAAACTTATAGACTCATTTATACAGGTTTGTGACCAAATTTTGACTCTTGACCATTTACCAATTCATACTTGTGACCCTCGGGATTTGACTAAAACTATACATAAATTCGGATTATGAAAGTCCTCGTCTCCCGGTACTCGATCTTTAAAACCTCATAACTTTTAGCTCGTTTTGAGTCACGGGCTCTACCTTATACCAAATTAAAGACAAAAAGACCCTCTATAACTACATTTAGTTTTCAAGACCTGTAGACAAAATAATTTTTATGAAATGACCTCAAAGTTTCTGCCTAAATTTGACCATACCAAAAACATGCTTAGACTCGATTTCAAACCTTCTAACCACCACTAGGCAACATCCTAAGCTTCCCTAAACATATCCAAACACAAGTTTTCAGTCCTACCCCTATTGATCAACCAATCTCATAATCTAAAATCGAAGAAATCAAACATGCAATCACTTAAACCTATCTAATACATCACTAAACGCATTGCCAAACACAAGGAAATGTTCAAAACTCATCAACCACCATGGCTCCCCAAACACCCCTTGTGCCGTGGGGTTTGGGTGACCCAATCACCACAACCAAATTGATTTTGGTGGGTTTTCTTGCTGATTATGCTTCCATTACACATGAATTTAACATGCATTACAACAATTAGCCTCAAAAACGAATTTGGATCATCTTGAAAATTTTTGGAAAATTTTTGTTAGTGCATGTGTAATCAAACCACGGATTAACACTCACCAAGGGATTCTAAGATGTGGTCTTAAGTTAGTTTTTGTGAAAACTCAAGAAAAATGGTGGATTTGTGGTGGTGTTTGTGTTTGGCCGTCGGCCTAAGGACAAAGAGAGAGAGAGTTTGATTTTTGTTTTGTGAAATGTTACTATGTTTTTGTGTTTGTGCCATTTTGTGTGATTGGGAGGGACCAATGTGTAAATTTTGATTTCTTTTGGCCTTAAGTTAAAAACGCCATTAAAACTTTGCGGGTTCGACTCATTAGTCAATTTTGAAAATTTTACGGGAGTCGGAAATCTTCCCGAACACTCCAAAATATTTTTGGGATACTTTAAATGTACTCGGAAGGCTATAAAACTCACCCGACTCAACTTAACACGAACCGTAAATAAAATTCTCGAAAAATCACATTATCGATAAATCGTCAATAATTATATAAAATTGGGCATCCCTCGGGATCGTAATCGTCATCGTCCTTCTTGAATCGTCAAACATAAAAATTATAACCTCGAACATCGGCTTTAACCAAAATACTTGTAAATATAAAAATTAAAATTTATTAAAAATTTCAAAAATTAGCGTAATTTAGGGTAACGTTAATGACCTTGGTTCTAGGGTGTCACATCCACCCCTCCTTAAAGAGAGCGACGTCCCGGCGCTCGCCTCTTCTTATACTCACATTTCGTTCTACTGGAACAGATGAGGATACCTTTCCTTGAAAAAGTCCTCACGTTCCCAAGTGTATTCCGGTCCACGCTTAGAATTCCATCGGACCTTCACAATAGGAATCCTACTACGCTTCAGACGCTTGACCTCTCGGTCCATAATTTCCACAGGTTCTTCCACAAAGTGCATTTTGTCGTCTAGTCGAATCTCGTCCAAAGGAATCACCAATTCCTTGTCCGCCAAACTCTTCTTCATGTTCGATACGTGAAACGTGTCGTGAATAGCACTAAGCTCGGTCGGCAATTCTAATCTATACGCTACTGGCCCAATTCGTTCGACGATCTTAAACGGTCCAATATACCTCGGACTCAACTTTCCTTTCTTTCCAAAACGAATTACACCCTTCCACGGCGATACCTTGAGCATAACCATATCTCCAACTTCAAACTCCAACGGTTTCCTTCGGTTATCGGCATAACTCTTCTGTCGGCTTCTCGCAGCAAGTAGTCGGTTCTTGATTTGCACAATCTTCTCTGTCGTTTCTAAAACCATTTCGGGTCCAGTCAATTGACTTTCTCCTACTTCACTCCAACACACAGGCGATCTACACTTCCTTCCATACAATGCTTCGAACGGTGCTGCCTTGATACTCGCATGATAACTATTATTATATGAAAACTCCACCAGAGGCAAGTGGCATTCCCAACTTCCTCCAAAATCAATTACGCATGCTCGGAGCATGTCCTCCATCGTCTGAATAGTTCGTTCACTCTGGCCGTCAGTTTCCGGGTGATAAGCCGTGCTTAAACTCAATTCAGTGCCCATCGCACGTTGAAGCGATTTCCAAAATTCCGACGTAAATCTACTATCGCGATCCGAAATGATCGATAACGGCACTCCATGTCTACAGACGATCTCCTTCACGTACACGCTGGCGAGTTTTTCCATGCTGTCCATCTTCTTCATAGGTAAGAAATGAGCAGATTTCGTTAACCTATCCACAATTACCCATATCATATCACATCCACTAGGAGTCCTAGGTAAACCCGTCACGAAATCCATAGCGATTTTCTCCCATTTCCATTCTGGGATCTCTGGTTGTACCAACAATCCAGATGGTTTCTTATGTTCTGCTTGAACCTTCGCGCAAGTCAAACACTTACTAACGTAACGAGCAATATCCGCCTTCATATTCGGCCACCAATAAACTTTCTTCAGGTCGTGATACATTTTATCCGATCCAGGATGTATCGAATACTTCGACTTATGCGACTCATTCATAACCAATTCTCGAACTCCAGGCTTTCCTTCCTCAGATGAACACAGTGGTAACCAAATCCGATTCTCAAAATATCTCAGTCCGTCTGACCTAATCACGAAAAGAGGTTTCAACATTCGTCCCAAGTTTTCGGCTTCAACATTCCCTTTCATTAGTCCTCTCTCCTGAGCCTTCAGTATAGTTTCGGTTTAGTCAACGCTCTCAGTCATCACTAAAGCTCTAACCCTCAAAGGTTTCTCCCGTTCCTTCCTACTCAGTGCATCCGCTACAACATTCGCCTTGCCAGGGTGGTAGCGAATTTCGCAGTCATAATCACTCAGTAGTTCAACCCATCGTCTTTGTCGCATATTCAACTCCTTTTGATCTAAAATGTGTTGCAAACTCTTGTGGTCAGTGAATAAAACACACTTCGTCCCATACAAATAGTGTCTCCACAACTTTAAAGCAAAAACTACAGCTCCTAATTCCAAATCGTGCGTCGTGTAGTTCTCCTCATTCTTCCTTAGTTGCCTCGATGCGTAAGCTATCACCTTTTCACGTTGCATCAACACCGCTCCATAACCCTTACGAGACGCATCACAATACACTACGAAGTCTTCGGTTCCTTCAGGCAATGACAATATCGGTGCGGAACATAACTTATCCTTAAGCGTTTTGAAAGCAAGTTCTTCCTCATTTCCCCATTCATACACCCTATTCTTTTCGGTAAGCCTCGTCAATGGTTTTGCAATCAACGAAAATCCTTCGATAAACCTTCGATAATACCCAGCTAAACCAAGGAATTGTCGAACTTCAGTCGGCGTCGTCGGTGCCGACCTTTCCCTGATTGCTTCGACCTTGGCGGGATCCACACGAACTCCCTTACTATCAATCACGTGACCTAAGAACTGCACTGATTCCAACCAAAATTCACACTTCGAGAATTTTGCATACAGCTTCTCCCTCCTTAACAACTCCAAAATCTTCCTCAGGTGCTTCCCGTGCTCCTCCTTACTCTTAGAATAAATAAGTATATCATCGATGAAAACAATAACAAACTTATCTAGATACGGCTTGCACACGCGAGTCATAAGGTCCATGAATACAGCAGGCGCGTTCGTCAACCCAAACGGCATCACTCGAAATTCAAAGTGTCCATACCGCGTACGAAAGGCAGTTACAGGTATATCCTCCTCTCTTACACGCAGTTGATGATACCCTGATCTTAAATCGATCTTGGAGTATACACTGGAACCTTGCAATTGATCGAACAAATCGTCAATCCTCGGCAATGGGTACCGATTCTTAACCGTCAGCTTATTGAGTTCCCTATAGTCAATACACATTCGAAACGAACCATCTTTCTTCTTCACGAACAACACTGGCGCTCCCCAAGGTGATGAGCTCGGCCTAATAAATCCCTTGTCCATCAATTCCTTCAGTTGATCCGATAATTCCTTTAACTCAGATGGTGCTAAGCGATAAGGTGCACGTGCAACCGGCGCAGCTCCTGGTACTAAATCAATTCGAAACTCGACCTCACGGGTAGGCGGTAAACCTGGCAACTCGTCTGGAAAAACTTCCGGATACTCGCAAATAACAGGTACTTCTTCAATCCTCGCCTCTAAATCACCATCACTCGAAACTTGTGCCAAAAACACATCGCATCCGCTCTCTACGTACTTCATCATTTTCAAACAGGAAATCACTTTCAAACGAGAAGTGCATTCGTCGCCCTTTACCGTCAAAACTTTATTCCGCAACGGAATCTGAACCAATCTCTCGCCACAGACGATCATAGCACTGTGCGCCATTAGCCAATCCATTCCCACAATCACGTCAAACGATCCTAGCTCTATAGGCATCAAGTCGATTTTAAAAGCGTAATTTCCTAACTTCAAGGTACACCCTCTCAATATAGAATTCGTACTAACTATTTTTCCATCGGCTAACTCAACGTTATAACTAGTCGCTAATAACACTGGCTTTCTATCGATATGACGACTAAATTTAACATCTACAAAACTCTTGTCGGAGCCAGAATCAAACAAAATACTATCATAACAAGCGTCTAGCAAAAACGTACCGGTAACCACATTAGGACCCTGTGGTTTATCAGCCGTTCCCACTTGATACACAGCAGCCGCATTGTTACCTCCCCGCTTGTTTCCTGCCTTCGGGCAATTCACTTGCACATGACCCCTCTCTCCACAACCATAACATCCTCTCATCCTGATAGCATTCGCCCCTGTGGCTACTCCTCCTGTTCGACAACCAGCCGTCCTATGACCTGCTTTCCCACACTTGCCGCATGCAGGCGGGCAATTTCCAACATGATACAAATTGCACCTACCACAATGGGGATTCACTTTTACACCTCTAGGGTTCGTCACTGCCCTCATCCCTTCGTTCCTTCTCTGGTTAAACTGCTGATTTCGGTTCGGCCCATGGTTGTTTCGATTTCCACCTCGGTTCTGGCCTTGGGATTGGTTGCTTTGTGCCGCTTCCCATTTCCTCTTGTTGCCTTCAGCAATGGAGTTCTGCTTGTCCTGGAGCTTGACGTCCATCAAAGCGTGAGCCATCTGGACCGCTTCATCAAACGATCTAGGTTTCGACGAAGTTGTTTCACCTTTGATATTGCTGGATAAACCCTTAATGTACTGTTTCATTTTCTTGGCATCATTGGCAAAGACATCCGGACACAACAGGCTTAATTCGTTAAACCTCCTGGTGTAAGCAGCTATATCGTTGTTCTTCAAGGTCAAATGCCTCAACTCATCCTCCAATTGCCCCAATTCCTCTTCCGGGCAAAACTTCTTAGTCAACAGAGCTTTTGTCGCATTCCACGTCCTTGGATTTGCTACAGCCAATCCAACCGTAGCTACCTGGGTATTCCACCAACTTAACGCATCATCAAGAAACGTAGCAGCTGCAAACTTCACTTTGTCCGCTTCTGCACAACCACTAATTTCAAACGTACTTTCAACCTTTTCCAACCATCGTCTAAGTTCTAAAGCTCCACCCGTTCCACGAAACTGCGTGGGACCGCATTTCATAAAACTAGAATAGGTACACACTCTCGGGGCTTGCTGTCTCCCCGCGTTCCTTCCCTGGTCCTGATTTCTCCCGGCTCGGTCCGCTTCCAACGCATTTGCTATAGCTTCCTGAATCATGGTGTTAACACGATCGGCGGTCAACTTTGGAGGCATGGTGTTATCGAATATCTCTTTCTGCAAGACAGGGAAAATAGAAAAACAATGTAAGTATACATATCAAGTTTCCCAGACATAATATACATACAACGACACATCACTACGGAGTTACTAATATTCATCAATTCACATCACAAAAGATCAAATTTAAGACATATCACAGATCATGAAAGGTAACATAGATTGTATTGATAATTAACCAAAATCGTGACAAGTATTGCCACTACAATCGTTCACCACAAAACTTCAAGTACTTGATTTTCTCGTCATAATACCATCATACAAAGGTCTAAAACAGTTCTATTACAATGATCAAAGAAAATACAAAACAAGTAACTAGGCATGTGGTGATCCAAACGGCCTCTTGGATGGCGGCTCGTCGTCGTCTTCCTCGGGTTCCTCATCACTATCGTCCTCATCCACATCATCCATTTTTCTCTTTCCTTTCTCATCCGGCCCACATTCCGTCTCCTTTTTCGTCCCTGATGTGGATCCACACTCAATCGCTACCTGACTTCCCACCGTAATACAAGCACCTCTAGTAGGCGGCTGAATCATAAAGTCGTTTGCCTCCATCTCCAAATCGTCCACGAATCTCCAATCTGGGGGCAATGATGCTCTCACACGATGCTCCCAACTCTGCATCCTCGACAACCTCACTTGATCTTCCCTAACACGGTCAAGACTAGCGCTTAAATTTGCAACCATTGATCTTAAACTGTTGATGTCACTTTTGTTCACATTCCCATCATACTCAACTCTTGCAGTCCTTTCCAACAGTCTTTGGTCTGCCTTTTCATTCTCGTCGAATCTACTGATCACCCTTGATTCCACTACGTACCGCATGCACATCGATTCGTCCAAACCTCTCACAACCCGTCGTACGTCATGATAAATTCTCGGTCCGGGACATCAAATTCTTGGGATGCCTTGATGAAGAGAATTTGCGCTCATTGCACCTTCGGCTCTTCTGGGGATACCTGGTACACCAACCAGATGGGAAGTACGCATAGGCCTGGGGCAAGTAGTTCTCCTTTGGTCGGGGTCTTGGGCTTGCACATCGTTCGTCTCAGCTTGTCCTTCAACTGCTGTTCCAACACTTCCCCCTTCGCGACCTACGACGTAATCGTTTCCATTATCATTAGGCGGTACCTCGGCCATTCCTGCAATAACAGCGAATTTCGGAGGGTACATAAGTAATTATACAATAGTTATAAATACATGCATGCAAATGCAATGCAAAGGTGGTACATATGCCCGAAATGTAATAATATGATGCTCATGCATGATTAATACAAAAATTACGATGTCGGATATTCCACGTAAAATCTCAACGTCTACATATAGTAATTTCCATACTTACGTAATAATTACCCACATATATACTTCACTCAAAAGTATACGTCAAATGCCATAAATACAACAATAAATCTTACCGGAGCCATGCAGGATAGTTGTGTGTGCTTGGACCATTTCTTACGACACCAAAAGTTATAGTTTAGGATTTTCAAAAACGACCTAGTTCTCTATAACTCGTGGCTCTGATTACCAATCTGTAACACCCCCACAATTGCTATGCGCAGCGGAACTACAACAATGGGTGCTACACAGTATTCACTGCACACAAGATATATCAAACGACGCTAAAAAGACGTCAACTTAAAACTTGAATTTAAAATTGTTAGATGATACATGTCCACGGTTTTTCCAACCCCAATTGGTACAACAGAGTTAAGCGTTTTCGGTCCCCATGAATCTCAACCCAAGAATTTCAGTTTCACAACAACATTACATTAAACTTAAAAATGTTTAAGTAGAAAAGGGAGGAAAAACAAGCGGACTCCAAGCCATACACACAACATCTATCCCATGCATGCTCCATTCTACACTTCAGCGGTTACCTGAAACACATGCCAAAATTTTGGTCAACGAAAACGTTGAGTGGAATTCATAGGTTTTACAATCAATTTGAACGTATATAAAATAAAAACCATTCGTGATCATTTATAGACTTGTCGATCAAACAATCTATAATCAGGATACTGACAATTGTGTTTAAGCTCATGACACTAATCCGTTAACTCAATCACCCGCGTAATAAATACCGGCGTGATTCTGATGAAACCAGTGCCCCTTCTAAAGGCATCAGTTGCAATTATACCTTATCTCTCATACAAGATAATCTACCGCAGAACTTACTAAACGTACAGCTTCTCGGCTAGCATTGGGTCGTTAGCCCCGTAGTACTACAAATTGTATAAGCAGCTATTTCCCCCTACTCGAGGGCAGGACAATAGTTAATAGTTCATGATTTTTTAGGGACTTTTGCAACCTTGGTACTCAACACAATTTCTAAGGCAACTTTCGGGTCTAACAATCATTCATGATATACGTTCCTTTTAAAAACTAGCATGCATTTCCCTCGCGGGTAAAACAATTTGAAATAAATATAAGCAAGGCTATAAATTCACACCTTAGATATTAAGTAGTCGGTAGTTCGAGGGATGATCACTGACGACGAAACGGATGCCCGGATAAATCAACACCTATCACAAATAACGCGTAATGAGTAATCTCATTTTAAATACCTTACGGTACTGTATAAAATACATATATACTAGTCACTTAGGACAATTATAACTCACGCCAAAAACGAAACAACAAACATCACTCATTTTACACCATTCGTTCTCATTATTTATGCTATCCATTTTTACTCATTCTCGCCGGTACTTACCGAAAGTACAGGCTGTTTTACCATATTTAACCATACTTATAAAATTTGACAAAATTCTCAAAAATCCTATAAGACCTGTAGATAACATGTTTTTAAGCCCAATAAAAGTTTTTACTTTTACGACCCGTTACTCGACGCTTTTCCAAGACTACATTTTACGGGCTGAAATTGTGCTTCGACCAACTTTGACCTCTTTGACCTATATGAAATGTACCTTTGACTTCTTTGACTCCTAAGTCAACTTATAGACTCATTTATACAGGTTTGTGACCAAATTTTGACTCTTGACCATTTACCAATTCATACTTTTGACCCTCGGGATTTGACTAAAACTATACATAAATTCGGATTATGAAAGTCCTCGTCTCCCGGTACTCGATCTTTAAAACCTCATAACTTTTAGCTCGTTTTGAGTCACGGGCTCTACCTTATACCAAATTAAAGACAAAAAGACCCTCTATAACTACATTTAGTTTTCAAGACCTGTAGACAAAATAATTTTTATGAAATGACCTCAAAGTTTCTGCCTAAATTTGACCATACCAAAAACATGCTTAGACTCGATTTCAAACCTTCTAACCACCACTAGGCAACATCCTAAGCTTCCCTAAACATATCCAAACACAAGTTTTCAGTCCTACCCCTATTGATCAACCAATCTCATAATCTAAAATCGAAGAAATCAAACATGCAATCACTTAAACCTATCTAATACATCACTAAACGCATTGCCAAACACAAGGAAATGTTCAAAACTCATCAACCACCATGGATCCCCAAACACCCCTTGCGCCGTGGGGTTTGGGTGACCCAATCACCACAACCAAATTGATTTTGGTGGGTTTTCTTGGTGATTATGCTTCCATTACACATGAATTTAACATGCATTACAACAATTAGCCTCAAAAACGAATTTGGATCATCTTGAAAATTTTTGGAAAATTTTTGTTAGTGCATGTGTAATCAAACCACGGATTAACACTCACCAAGGGATTCTAAGATGTGGTCTTAAGTTAGTTTTTGTGAAAACTCAAGAAAAATGGTGGATTTGTGGTGGTGTTTGTGTTTGGCCGTCGGCCTAAGGACAAAGAGAGAGAGAGTTTGATTTTTGTTTTGTGAAATGTTACTATGTTTTTGTGTTTGTGCCATTTTGTGTGATTGGGAGGGACCAATGTGTAAATTTTGATTTCTTTTGGCCTTAAGTTAAAAACGCCATTAAAACTTTGCGGGTTCGACTCATTAGTCAATTTTGAAAATTTTACGGGAGTCGGAAATCTTCCCGAACACTCCAAAATATTTTTGGGATACTTTAAATGTACTCGGAAGGCTATAAAACTCACCCGACTCAACTTAACACGAACCGTAAATAAAATTCTCGAAAAATCACATTATCGATAAATCGTCAATAATTATATAAAATTGGGCATCCTCGGGATCGTAATCGTCATCGTCCTTCTTGAATCGTCAAACGTAAAAATTATAACCTCGAACATCGGCTTTAACCAAAATACTTGTAAATATAGAAATTAAAATTTATTAAAAATTTCAAAAATTAGCGTAATTTAGGGTAACGTTAATGACCTTGGTTCTAGGGTGTCACATACCATTTTAGTTTTATTCTCTCTTTTTTCATTAAATGAACTTTATTTTTGAGTCGATAGTTAATTTCTTCGTTTAGTTATATTTTTATTAATTGTTTCGTTTTAATTTACGTTTAAATATTTGTTTCGCTCCTTTATTGTTAGTTATTTGTTTTAAGATTATTTTAATTACGTTTTGCCTTTACCTTTTTAGTAGAAATAGAAACCAAAACCTTCTTTTTCTTAACCAAAAACAACTGAGTCACACATTTAACCGGAAATCAATTCGTTAAGACATCGAGACGAACAAATTTTCATACTTGGCAAAAACCATGTATTAAAGAGTTTGAAGAAATACTATTGTCAGGAGTAACAAATTCATTGTCTATATTCAGAACACCCGCATTAGTGCTGGAGCAAGTTTCAACACTCTTCTCTGTGGGAATCCACTTAAGACCAACTTCTTTGAAGATCCTACCCGTTGGTTTCCCCTGAAGACTAGATTTAGGAGTAGTTTTCTCTTGCACAACGGAAGACTTCTTTGGAGAGAAACTATATCCTTTTTGAATCCACTTTTCAGATTTTTTGTTGTTGCTTTTCTTTGCGACGGGTTTGTATCTCCTTGTTGTCTTATGGGATTCTGTATTTGATCTCCGTTCAAAGGAACGAGATTTTACCTCATAAAGGTATTGCAGAATGCAATGGTCATGATTTTCATTGTGAATGCCCTTTTTGCAAGTGGGACATACAAGGAATTTGGGATTCACGAAAGTACTTGTTTTCCTTGGTTTTCCAAATCGTTCAGGCATAGTGTTCGAAACATGACTATTCATGGATGGTTTCCAATTCCTAGATTGCTAGTAAGGGATCCTAGGTTTTGGTTGACTACCATTAGGAGTATGTGGAACTCTAGCGGGATTTGGTGAACTAGGTTTGGAATACACGGGTTTGTCTTTATGAATATTCCATTTTTGCTTAGCATCCTCTAGGTTGTAGGTACGAAGTAGGTCATTTGAGCCTGCAGATTCCTTTGTGGACATGAATGTCACACGTGTTGGAGGAGTCCTATAAGTGCTATCTAAATTGAGGAACATAGGGTGCTATGGATGGTTTTGGGACACTTGGTTGCACATCAGTCTTAGGGGGTAACCTAGATTTTACATGAGAAGAATTGTACAAAGGAGTCGATTTTCCTACGATAGATGGCTTTGGATCCTTGTAGGCATTGGGTTGTCGAACAACAGGTTTCACAACTTTAGGGTCCACAATTTTTCCACCCTGCTTAACAACGAGTTTCTTCAACTCTTCTATCGCTATGTCCTTTTCTTGCAACTGAGCTTTCAAGTCTGTAATTTCCATACTCTTCTCGTTCATTTCTCGACACAAGGTGGAAAACTTTACTTGCAAGTTATTATCATTTGGACCTTTTCCGACTTTGTCTTGCAAAGCAAGTTCAAGAGTATGACAGTGTTTTTGAAGGAATTTACATCAGTGTTCAATCAAGGAAAAATCCTTTTTATCAACATTATCTGTATCTTTCGAAAGCTCTTTTTCAAGACGTTCACACTCTTTAACTTGATCAAGATATTTGCATGCCACGTCAGAATATTCGTCTATATCTGCACAAGATGTAAGAGCAACACACAAAATATCTTTGGAGAGACATTCTTGTAAGAGTAGATCATATGTTGTAGAAAACTCGTCTCTTTCAGGTTGATGGTCGTTCACTTCTTGTTCAAGAGATTCCACATATTTCAAATCATCATACATTTCTTGCTCGATTAACTTTTCAAATTCCAAAGCATGTTTCTTTCTTCTTTCTGTAAGTGGAATCAAAATAGTTTTCACAAGCACTGTTATATCGTGAGGAATTTCTTTACCGCCGTTTGAAAGTTCACGTTTTTTCCATTCATCGTCAACAACCTTTTTGAATTTTTCGATGTTACTCTTAAGAATACTAAGTGCTTTCTTACTCTTGCTTATAGAAGCTTGATGCGGCAAGTACCCAATATATTTTGAAACATTAGTTTTCTTAGTGGCAAAAACTTATCTCCATTTAATTCTTATTTGTTCACATTCGAAAAATATTTGCGGAGACTTCTGTGTTTGCGGTTTGAAAAGACCATAAAGACTGTTTTCATAAGCATAATTATATGGTTTAACAAACTATGTATTAACTTTTGGTCTACACTCTTCTTCCAAATCGGTTGTCTCTTCACTGTCAGGCCTAACAACAAGGCAATCAAGATCGGTCCATTGGGACTCATCAAGATATAGGTGCTGATTCTCAGATTGAGCTTGCTCAAGATACTTAGGATTAGCAAAACTAGGTCTATCCTTAAAAAACGAACGAGGTGCCAACATTCTCATGGTTTGAATTGATTGATTATATTTGTAAACAATTTCCTTGTAGAAATCAAGTTGAGTTTCAAGTTACACCATTTTGTCGATGTCATTCGCTTGTTTAGTTTTGAAATCCTTTTCCATCTTTTCAACCACTTCTTTCTTTTCATTAACAAGTTTAGTTTTATCCTCTTGAAGAAAACCATTTACCTGATTTAGCTCATTGACTTTAGTGGTAGCAAGATACGTTTTGTGACGTTCAGTACTTAAAGAGAGGTTATAATTACGTTTCTCTTGTTATAGAAGCTTAAGAGTTTCATTATATTTCTGTTGAAGAAGCTGAGCTCTGTAGCTATCAATGGTCTCACTAGATTTAATTAGAGCAGCTTTGCATTCTTCAAAATTTTGAGTGAGCGTAGCGTTTGCCTTCTTTAATTGCTTTTGACTCTTTCTAGTTTCTTTGACATATTTTTGTAAAGTAGCAATTAAATTAGCAAGCGCAATACGCTCCTCATCATCATACTCATTTGCATGTTGATAATTGTCACACTCATTATTGCATGTGTCTGAGGGATCAGGTATAGTATTGCTATCAACCTTCTTCGTCATACATGTGTCAATAAGGGTTTGTGTTTGATCACAATGCTCATGCGTATTATAATTAGAAAACACATTATATTCATTAGTGTGTACCTCTTCCATTGGGTTAGAGTCGAAGACAGGACCATTATCATAGGAAGGTGTGTTGCTGATGATATTCTCAGAACTGATGCCTTGTGTGCCAGTGTTGCTACTTTCGTTCCCATGTTTGATATGATCATCCTGCGTACCATGCTTTGTATGCCGTGATGTGAAGCTTTCATTCACATGACCTGATATTGTACCACAATTTGCCTTGAACCTTTTATCTATCTCTTGTTCATGAATTAGTATTCTGTGGATATAGGTTTCAATAGATTTGATGTTACTTGGGATCAGGTCTTTGAACGTTTGAGCAGTTTTATGATGTCTCATGAAGCATCCCTGTGTACTCGAAGACGTGAGAAATTCTGAATCAAAATTCTTTTCAAATTTCGTCTTAAGTTCAGTGAAGGTGATTGATTTTGGCAGAAATACGTCTTTTAGGAAAAAGAACGTAAATAGGGTAAGCGTGCACGACGATTTAGGAAAACCGTGTGTGAATGACCCTAAAAGTGAGTTCGTTCTCGAGGAGGCTAGTGCGTTGTGTGATGAATGATTGATTTATGTTTTTGATTATTAACAAGAAGAAAAGAAGAGAAAATGACGAAGATGAAAAAATAGAAAAATAAGGCAAAAACACTACTAAAAAGTTACGACGTAGAAACGTAAAAACGACAAAATTTAAAATTTTAACCTAAAAATTCCTAAAAATTACTAAAAAAAATCCCAAATAATATTCTAAGAGTTTACAAAAAATCCAAACTTGCCAAAACCTTTTAATTAATTTAATAATGACTTTTTAATGCTAATTAAAGCCCTAAAAATCACTTTTAAATATTAAAAAGCCCTAAACAAGATTTTATAGTTTGTAAACCTCAAAAATGACCTAATTAAGCTAAAAAGTATTTTTTAAAATTTTAAAACCAAATTAAACTATTTTTAAACTCCTAAAAACTATTAAAATCTATTAAATCTTAAATTAATTCTAAAAATTAATTGAAAAGCCTAAAAATTAATTGGAAAGTGACAAAGGTCCTATTTTAATGTCTAGAATCTAGGAAAAATGAAAAAAAGTTAAAAATAAAACTTTGAATTTTTATGAATAAAATAATAATAAAATAATCCAAAAAATTAAAAGTTCAAAAATAAATTCTAAAAAATTCTCAAAAATCCTAAATATTCTAATTAAGAAGAAAATGCAAATTAAAGTTCCTAAAACCTTTTGGTTAATTTTATATTAAGTTTTAAAGTTGCCTAAAAACCCTAAAAGTAAATAAAATTAAAAATTAAAGTTTTTGAAAACTTTATGATATGTAAACCTCAAAAATATAAATTAAAACCTAAAAATTGTTTTTCCTAAATTAAAAACTACTTTTTTCTATTTTTTAATGATTTAATAAAATACGTTTAATAAAAAATGCATAAAAATTAATTAAATAAAGTGAAAAATATAAAATCTAGCTAGAAAAATCAACAAACCAATAACTAACTTAGGAAAAATAAAAGGGGGCTAAAAAGCTAAACCAATAAGCTCAAATGAGCTTATTTGGTCACGGCTTATTTAAACAAGAACAAAAGAAAAAGGGGTTAAATACCCTATGTTTTCAACCTATAACAGAAAAACACATCTAGATTACCGGTAAGACCCCTTACTCCTGAGCTGCAGGTCGGGGGTTCGAGTCCGGTAAGGGTGATGTTTTTGCTTTTTGTTTCTTTTTTATTTTTTTACTTTTCCAACTCAAACTGTTATACTAGCTAGCTTACAACTCAAGTCCAATTCACCTTTTTAACCAAGATTAGAGCAAAACGTGATAGTCTCAATGAAGAACACAAGCAGGTTATGCTTGTTCTTTGTGTTTTCTTCACAGGTGGTGAAGACCTCCAAGAGGGCTTGGATTTGATACTTGGTGGATTTTTTTTGGATGACAAGGCACCCCTACACTCTTTCTGAGTGTAGGGAGTCACAATAAGCAAAAAAAATACACACCTTGCACACAAAATTAGCACACACAAAACCAACTGAGGTTGCTGAGGTCCTAGGTGCAGGTCTGGTGGTGTTCTTGACAATCTAGATGCACAAAACTTAGTTTCCAAGTCCCAAATTTGGCACACCAACTCACTAACTAGCATAAAAACAAATCACAACCCTATATATCCCCAACACTTAACAGCTTTCAAGATTCAAGCATGAATTTCAACAAAAAACAGGCATACAAGGCAGTTTGCTGACTTTTTGCTATCTTTTTAACTTTTAACACACAACATGCTCCAAAACTTGTTCCAAACTGCTAAACTAACAACACACAACCTAGTTTAACCCTAGTGAAGCATTCTAAAACGTTTTCATACTCTAAATCTTGCAACTTTTCAGCATAAAAAGCAGATCCAAACACACCCTTAAAAACTTAAATACAACTTTTTCAAATCAAAACTTATAAAAACTCATTCAAACTGATTCATATAGTATCTAACATGCATACAATTTCATTTGAACTCAAATTAAATCAACAATACTCACTTAGCATGCAATTCACAAATCTATTAAAGCTTCACTCTAAACCAAAACCAAAGAAAAAGGTAAAGATTCTTACCCTAGAACCCTACATCCAGGGTTCCTTGTGGTTGCAATACCACCTCCAAATACACCCGGGTGTATGCTGAACTAAATCAACCAAGTACTTAAACCTGCCAAAGAAAAGTCAAAAGAAAAACACAAGCACAAGTATGTCTAATCTGTTTTTCTTTCACTTACTTAAATTCTTTTCAAAATCTTTTCAAACCTTTTCCATGAACAAACTTCACTTAAAACAACCTTATATCATCAACTAACTTAAACCTATTATCACCAAAACTTGAAACAGATTCCTTCACCAAGAATCTCAATTTCAACAAACCTTTGAAACAATTTTGAAAAACAAAATTAGTTTCACCAATTAAAAATGGAACTCAGATTTTCCTTACAAACTTTTTATCAACTTTTTAATAACCAAAAGGAATTACACTTGCTTTTCTAACAAACACCAACTTTGCATTAAATAAAAAAATTACAAAATGTTTAAGGAAAATCTGGAACAAAGAATGGGGATACATGTCATCTCCCATTTATACTAAGCTATAGAGGGTTCTAGAATTACATAAAAGCAAAACCCTAATCTAGATGAAATTCCATGAATGCCCTTGAGGATATCCGAATCTTTGAAGCATCTTCAACTCAATTTCATGGTCAAAATCAACCCATGTGATGACAGCTCTCTTTAGATGATCTTGGCCCTTCATTGGAGTCTTTGGGAACAAGTTTTAACAAATGGGACGTTGGATTGCTGTTACCTTTGTTTTCTTGCACATAAGTGGGGTCAGGGGAGTCTTGTGAGGGGACAAGAGTGAGGGTTGTCACTTTCTGGGTGGGGAAAAAGATTTGGAATAAGGTTGATTAGTGTTCTGGAGGTTTAGGGTTAAAAACCCTTTGATTAGGGTGCGTGAGTAATTAGGGTTCATAGGTTTGAATTAGGGATAATTAGGGAAGGTAAGTGAGCAGTATTAGTTTCCCCCATTTTTAAATTAATAAAAAACGAGTTTTAAAAATATTGGGTTAGTGGGTAGTTTTCACCAGGTGTTTGACTTGGGCCGGGTATTGGGTTAAAGTAGTGGGTATGGACTGGGTAGGGTCGGGTTTGGTTGGGTATTTGGTGGGTTTGGGTTAGGTTTTAACAGCTTTGCCCCTTAATTGTTTCAATTGTGTACACTTTGTAATAAACAGCCCAACAATTCATCTTCTTTGTAAAACAAGTTTAGGCAAATTACATAATAAGTCCCTTTCTTTGATAAATGTTGGAATAAGGACTTTTTATGTAATAAAATCATTCTCAAGGGCTTATCATGAATAGTCTTCAAACTTCAAGGATGTAACACTTGTACATTTGACTTTTGGAGGGTTAAATGTGACAAGTTCTTCAAAGATGAGGGGCCATTTTGCAAAATTCCATACTTGGGCCCGGTTCATTGTGGGACTTCGTTTCCCGTGTTCGTTTTTGAATGATTCTTGTGATCTTTTGCCAATTCCTCAATATCCGTACCTAAAAATACACAAGTAACAAACACGAGCATATATTTGGCATATTTTATGATATTTTATGCAATTAAAGGCCGTTTTGGACGATGAGACCATGTATAAAAGCAGTCTCATCACTCCCCCATACTAAACCATTGCCGTGCCCTCACGCAATGCTAGAATAAAGTATCAAAGCATCTCCAAAATTTAATTTATTCACTTTTATTGAAATGATAAACTAGCTACATACTATGATTACTTCTACTTGTGTTTTAGACATAATGTATGATTCTCATCGCAAAATGGGACGTTTAGGTTCATAGAACAAGAACACGTGAATGCTTCGTTAGAAATAATTTCGTCGTCCTCGATTTTCACCTTAATTCCATGCCAAGCGTGCAACGAGATCATTGTCATTATAAGTTAGTAATGCTAACACTACTCATATGCCCTAATCACGTACTTATCCTCACATTATTCCTAAGTTGTATCTCTTATATTTTATTATGTCTTAATGATCACGAGGATACATCATTGACTTATGCGATAATAGAGATTTAGGTCTAAAAATAGAGTCTTAACGGTGTAACTAAGACCATCAAATCAATAACCCCTCCTAATAGACAACGATGTTAAAAAATTAAGTTGACAAGAAGAATCGATAAACACGGTTTTATAACGGTTTTGAACATGAGACTTATTACCAAGACTTTTATACGCCCCCTAACGGAAGGACCTTATTATCTTTGGTTTACCTCCATCTTTTATTCAACTTCGCCATGAAGCTTTTATTATGACTTCGGTCTTGCCTTGCCTTTTATTATCCGCCATCATCGGTGGTTTTATTAGCCAAAGACGTATATCCTCACGCTAAAGCGAATTTTGGATCTTTAAAGCTTCGAAGATTAAGGCTTGATTCACTTTCAATTTTGCATAGATTTTAGCCTTGTGGGGCTTCAAATTGTTTGCTAGATTTAGGTGAGCACTTGAAATCTTATTATTATGTGAAGCTTTCGATTATTCGGGTTGCCAATACTTCAAAACCGTGACGCTGGCGATACCTTAATGTCTTCCCAATTTAATTACACGGAAGCTACTAGAAAAGACTAGAAACCCAACAATCCTAACTAAACCGCTAAGTCAATATTTATTAAGCAAAAATATTTACAAGCGAAGGGAGAATAAGCAAACAACGAGAACACATGAGTTTTTGAAAGAATACGAGTACTCTACGTTTAGCATAGTAACTTATAATTAACTATATCATTTCTCGTTCTCATTTAAGAGACTTAGCCTAATGTATAGTTAAGGAACCAAAGCTAAGTGCTCAACACGCACGGTCGAGTCAAAAATTACTCTCATTCTCGCCATCGGAAAATCTACATTCGTGTCTTCAAACATGAGAAAAATTTTAAAATTTGGCCATTTTTAGCCTTATTTTGCGATAATAACGATAACAAAAAGATAAACTTTGGAAAGCGTGAAGGTTTGGCAAGGCAAGTATCTATTCACCCCCCCATACTAAAGTTAAACATTGTCCTCAATGTTTCGAGTCTAGGGGTGCAAAACCCCCATACTAGAGACGTAGTCGAATGCCTAATCTAGCATGGAAAGGGTGTAACCATTAAATTTAAATCCGTTTATGAAGTGTGCTATAAACCTACGGTTAGAACATAAAAGGATATATCATATGGATATTGGGAAAGGCCTCCAAAGCAAACGATCGAGTGCTCCCATAAAACGAAACACGAGAGGCTCCAATCGTGAAGATGATGTTCTAAAAACCACAATGCACAAACAACCACGGAACAAAGGTTGGAAGGGCACAAATCCCCTCACATTAAACTACATTAGAAAGCAATAATATGTACATGGATAAGCATGGGTCTCCCCCACGAGGCACCTTGTTTTTGATAACCGAGTCAAAAGCTCGACTCGAATCCCCATAAATGTGATCATTTAGGGATAATCATGGTTTGGTCAATTTTTGGTGGGGCTTACATGATAAACAAGGCCCAAAAGCACGTGGAGTACTTTAAAAACCCGATAAACGTATACCGGGGTCAAAGATAGCGTCCTCGTTTTCGGATGAAAGACGAGACAACGCTTCTTCAACACAAATCCCAATGGGATAGAAGAAAATAGGAGAGAAGAAATAGAAGGGTGGGACAATGGGTAAGTCATAACATTGAGCTACTCGAGGTAGACTCGCACCAATCAAATGAAGAGATTTTCCATTTATTGCATCGGAGGAAGACCGAGATTTCCCTATATAAGCAATTCCGGGATCAAATATCTCGTCCTCGGTGGAGAAAGGGGATGGAACATAAGGGGCTTCCCCCACACTAGGTCCACACAAAGCATCGTCAAAAGGAGAAGACGAGCTTGTAGTACTCAAGACACGCGGTGATGACGGAGTTAGAATTGTTGAAAAATCTTTTAAATTAAATTCAAAATCTTTTCCTTTTTCATCTTTAAAACTCTCCTTGTGAAAACCCGATTTAATTATGTCAAAAATATTTGGTGTATCTAAAACAATGTTAGTACACTAAAAATTCTCACATTTTGAAAGCGTTTTGGTTTAGGTGGTGGCAAGTTTTCAAATCTTTTGTCAACAAAGAAAACCTCCCCATCGGGATCAACGTATTCATCATCCGAAGAATCTCTCGAGATTGGAATCATAGGCTTAACACTCTTAACCTCCACCGGCGGAGGGGACGGAACTTCATTTTTATCAACAACTCCTAAAACTCTATTGGAAATCTTTTTGCAAATGCTTTTGATGGGATTGACATTGTACAAAGATGTGATCGAATACACATGAGAAAGAGTGGAGTTTTGGGTTGCATTAATGACGAGTTCTTCCTCATTGAAACGAAGAGTGATTTTTCTTGCATGCACATCGATAAGTGCTCTCGAGGTATCCAAAAAAGATCGACATAAAATTAACGGAACTTTAGGATCGATGGGAATATCAACAACAATGAAGTCCACGGGATAATAGAATTTCCCAACTTTCACAAAGACGTCCTCGGCAACTCCACAAGCTAGAATCATAGAATGATCGGCCATTTCGATTGACATTCTTGAAGGAGTGAGATTTGGAAGATTGAGCGATTTAAAAATCTCAAGAGGCATCAAATTAATACTAGCACCAAGATCGGCCAAGGCGTAGCATTCTTCCATGTCTTGGATAGCACATGGGATTAAAATTTTTCCAGGATCACCGACTTTTTGAGGTATGCGGCTTAGAAAAACCGAAGAACAACTAGACGATTTTTGCAATTTCTCTTTGTTATTCAACATACTTTTGAAGTTCGCGGCAAATCGAGGCATCATGACTAAGGCGTCGGCAAAACTTATATTAAAATGAAAGTCACGAAACATTTTCATAAAGAGTTCAAATTGATAATTATTTCGTTCTTGTGCCTTTTCCTTATCTCGTCTTGATGGGTAAGGTAAAGGTGGTGTGGGTTGGGGCAAATTAGGCATAGGCAACGGCCTTGGAATCTCGGGTTCCATAATGGGTATTGGTTCAACCGTAGGTGTGGTTTGAGCGGTACTTCGTGGGATTGTAATGTGCTCCTTTTCAACCATAACCTCGGGTTCTTTCTCTTTTTCCTTCTCCATAGAAGTACTTGGACGAGAAATGGGTTCTTTGAAAGTCTTACCACTACGAGTAGCAATAACCTTCAATTCTCCTTTCGGGTTCACGATGGTATCACTAGGAAGACCACCCGAAGAAGAGGGCTTACACATGATAGCTTCAAACATTTTAGCCATTCGGTCTTCAAACTTAGATTGCCTAGCATCCGCTTTTAACAATTCTTGCTTAATCTCATGTTGTCCTTGCTCCATTTCTTGTTGATTTTGTTGGAGTCGTGTGACATTTCCTTCCATTTTATTAGCATGAGTTTTAAGTTCATTAGCAAGTTCGTTTTTAAGCTCGTTTTTCAATTCGGACCTTAAGCTAATCATCTCACGTTGCATATTATCAAATTTAGCATCATTAGCCTTAGCATAATCTAAAAATTCTCCTTGCAAATTTTTAGTGTGAGCATTTTGAAAACCTTGAGTAGGAGTTTGAAAATCACGGTTTTGGTTTTGATTAGAAATTTGCCCATTACCACTTTGATAATTACCCTTGTTATAATTCCTTTGATTTCCTTGGTAATTTCCACCTTGATTGTTGTTTCGATAGTTATTAGCATTTTGATTTTGTGGAGCTTGATTTTGGCGGGAACCTTGACCGATTTGGTTATAAGTTCCCGTGGCTACATAAGCATTCGAAGTGTTACCATCAGCGGTAATGCACTCGGAAAAATCATGAGCTCCACCACACGAAATACAACTCTTAGCAACCGCTTTAACCGAAGCGGTGTTTGAAGCTTCTTGAGCTTTCCAATGAGACATAAGAGTCGAAAACCTATCGAAAAACCGATTCTCCTCATTTGCTTCATCTTGCAAGGCATTAATGGAACGAGATGATGGCGAGCCCAAATTGGCAACACTCGGTGTGTTACGAGGGCTATAGACCTTAGACCTATTTTCTATGATTTTCAAAGCCTCATTGGTCGTTTTGCACAAAAAATTACCACCCGCGGCGGCATTTAAATAATCTCGTTCATGTTCATTAAGCCCATTATAAAAAGTGTCAATTTGATGCAATTCGGAAAAATCATGGTGTGGACATTCATGTAACATTTCTTTAAACCTTTCCCAAGCCATTGAAAAACTTTCATTTGGTCTTTGTGTAAAACGTGAAATCTCGTTTTTCAAATGTGTTGTCTTAGATGGTGGAAAAAATTGATTCACAAATTTAGACACGAGATCGGCCCATGTCAAAATCGAATTCGGCGGTTCTTTCTCAAGCCATATCTTGGCGGGTCCATCTAACGAGTAAGGAAACAACATCATCTTAATGGCATCTTGTGGTACATCCTTAAACTTGCTTGTCGCGGTAAGACGATTAAATTTCCTAATGTGATAATGTGGGTTGTCTTTTTCGTGACCGCGAAACTTGTTTGCTTGAAGCATAGACATTAAACCCGTCTTGATCTCAAAGTTCTCCGCAAGGATGGCGGGAATCACAATGGCCTCTCCAAAACCCTCGGTGGGTGCTTGAAGCAACTCCATCATAGTACGATTAGCCATGATAGCTTCTTGTTCTACAATAGGTTCCTCACTTGGAGACTCCTCACTAGAATGAGTCTTAGTAGGAGTTTTGTTCTTGCGTCTACGTGCACGTTTTGCTTGATTACGAGTGAGCATAAACGTCACGTACAACGTGGAGACGAGCAAAGAAGATTCTTTTTGGTATTTTGTGTTTTTTCAAATTTTTTGTGGTTTTTGATTGTATTAACCTTTTTGGAAATTGGTGAATATATTAAGTAGACAATGAGTCCACAAATCTCCTCACTAATCAAATCTCTTGATTAAAAAGGCCTCAAAGAATGAAAACGATCACGTGGAGTGAATGCCTTCGATGACTTTAGAACGATGGTGGAACACCAAATCGTTCAAGAGGGTTTAATCAAATAGAAACCAAGAAAATATATATGATATGTAATAATACTTTGGGCGGCAAAACCCTCGATTCACTCTCAAAATCAAATACGCACAAGCAAGCGGAGGAAACGAGGCGGCGCGAAGCACTTAAGAGCCTTTTTCCTTTAGGTTGTGAAATACAACCGCCTTATACCCACCTTATAGTTTGTATTATCAAGATTAAGCTTCACGAAAGTATTTATCTATTTTTTGCCTTTTTTCTTTGGTTTGAGATTCGAATACAATGATCGAGTGATGAAATCCCGAATCAAGGTTGTGATTGCTCACGTATTTGGAGTACTTGTGAATTTATTGTTCTACGTATACAATATAGTAATAATATTCACACAAAAACCAAAAAACGATAATACGTATTAATATAGTGCTATTAATACAATTACTATTATGGCTAATATAGAAAACAACAATGTTCAATCAAAACACAACACGCCTCCCCGGCAGCGACGCCAAAATGATTTTGGTAGAAATACGTCTTTTAGGAAAAAGAACGTAAATAGGGTAAGCGTGCACGACGATTTAGGAAAACCGTGTGTGAATGACCCTAAAAGTGAGTTCGTTCTCGAGGAGGCTAGTGCGTTGTGTGATGAATGATTGATTTATGTTTTTGATTATTAACAAGAAGAAAAGAAGAGAAAATGACGAAGATGAAAAAAATAGAAAAATAAGGCAAAAACACTACTAGAAAGTTACGACGTAGAAACGTAAAAACGAAAAAATTTAAAATTTTAACCTAAAAATTCCTAAAAATTACTAAAAAAAAATCCCAAATAATATTCTAAGAGTTTACAAAAAATCCAAACTTGCCAAAACCTTTTAATTAATTTAATAATGACTTTTTAATGCTAATTAAAGCCCTAAAAATCACTTTTAAATATTAAAAAGCCCTAAACAAGATTTTATAGTTTGTAAACCTCAAAAATGACCTAATTAAGCTAAAAACTATTTTTTAAAATTTTAAAACCAAATTATACTATTTTTAAACTCCTAAAAACTATTAAAATCTATTAAATCTTAAATTAATTCTAAAAATTAATTGAAAAGCCTAAAAATTAATTGGAAAGTGAAAAAGGTCCTATTTTAATGTCTAGAATCTAGGAAAAATGAAAAAAAGTTAAAAATAAAACTTTGAATTTTTATGAATAAAATAATAATAAAATAATCCAAAAAATTAAAAGTTCAAAAATAAATTCTAAAAAATTCTCAAAAATCCTAAATATTCTAATTAAGAAGAAAATGCAAATTAAAGTTCCTAAAACCTTTTGGTTAATTTTATATTAATTTTTAAAGTTGCCTAAAAACCCTAAAATTTAATAAAATTAAAAATTAAAGTTTTTGAAAACTTTATGATATGTAAACCTCAAAAATATAAATTAAAACCTAAAAATTATTTTTCCTAAATTAAAAACTACTTTTTTCTATTTTTTAATGATTTAATAAAATACGTTTAATAAAAAATGCATAAAAATTAATTAAATAAAGTGAAAAATATAAAATCTAGCTAGAAAAATCAACAAACCAATAACTAACTTAGGAAAAATAAAAGGGGGCTAAAAAGCTAAACCAATAAGCTCAAATGAGCTTATTTGGTCACGGCTTATTTAAACAAGAACAAAAGAAAAAGGGGTTAAATACCCTATGTTTTCAACCTATAACAGAAAAACACATCTAGATTACCGGTAAGACCCCTTACTCCTGAGCTGCAGGTCGGGGGTTCGAGTCCGGTACGGGTGATGTTTTTGCTTTTTGTTTCTTTTTTATTTTTTTACTTTTCCAACTCAAACTGTTATACTAGCTAGCTTACAACTCAAGTCCAATTCACCTTTTTAACCAAGATTAGAGCAAAACGTGATAGTCTCAATGAAGAACACAAGCAGGTTATGCTTGTTCTTTGTGTTTTCTTCACAGGTGGTGAAGACCTCCAAGAGGGCTTGGATTTGATACTTGGTGGATTTTTTTTGGATGACAAGGCACCCCTACACTCTTTCTGAGTGTAGGGAGTCACAATAAGCAAAAAAATACACACCTTGCACACAAAATTAGCACACACAAAACCAACTGAGGTTGCTGAGGTCCTAGGTGCAGGTCTGGTGGTGTTCTTGACAATCTAGATGCACAAAACTTAGTTTCCAAGTCCCAAATTTGGCACACCAACTCACTAACTAGCATAAAAACAAATCACAACCCTATATATCCCCAACACTTAACAGCTTTCAAGATTTAAGCATGAATTTCAACAAAAAACAGGCATACAAGGCAGTTTGCTGACTTTTTGCTATCTTTTTAACTTTTAACACACAACATGCTCCAAAACTTGTTCCAAACTACTAAACTAACAACACACAACCTAGTTTAACCCTAGTGAAGCATTCTAAAACGTTTTCATACTCTAAATCTTGCAACTTTTCAGCATAAAAAGCAGATCCAAACACACCCTTAAAAACTTAAATACAACTTTTTCAAATCAAAACTTATAAAAACTCATTCAAACTGATTCATATAGTATCTAACATGCATACAATTTCATTTGAACTCAAATTAAATCAACAATACTCACTTACCATGCAATTCACAAATCTATTAAAGCTTCACTCTAAACCAAAACCAAAGAAAAAGGTAAAGATTCTTACCCTAGAACCCTACATCCAGGGTTCCTTGTGGTTGCAATACCACCTCCAAATACACCCGGGTGTATGCTGAACTAAATCAACCAAGTACTTAAACCTGCCAAAGAAAAGTCAAAAGAAAAACACAAGCACAAGTATGTCTAATCTGTTTTTCTTTCACTTACTTAAATTCTTTTCAAAATCTTTTCAAACCTTTTCCATGAACAAACTTCACTTAAAACAACCTTATATAATCAACTAACTTAAACCTATTATCACCAAAACTTGAAACAGATTCCTTCACCAAGAATCTCAATTTCAACAAACCTTTGAAACAATTTTGAAAAACAAAATTAGTTTCACCAATTAAAAATGGAACTCAGATTTTCCTTACAAACTTTTTACCAACTTTTTAATAACCAAAAGGAATTACACTTGCTTTTCTAACAAACACCAACTTTGCATTAAATAAAAAAATTACAAAATGTTTAAGGAAAATCTGGAACAAAGAAAGGGGATACATGTCATCTCCCATTTATACTAAGCTATAGAGGGTTCTAGAATTACATAAAAGCAAAACCCTAATCTAGATGAAATTCCATGAATGCCCTTGAGGATATCCGAATCTTTGAAGCATCTTCAACTCAATTTCATGGTCAAAATCAACCCATGTGATGACAGCTCTCTTTAGATGATCTTGGCCCTTCATTGGAGTCTTTGGGAACAAGTTTTAACAAATGGGACGTTGGATTGCTGTTACCTTTGTTTTCTTGCACATAAGTGGGGTCAGGGGAGTCTTGTGAGGGGACAAGAGTGAGGGTTGTCACTTTCTGGGTGGGGAAAAAGATTTGGAATAAGGTTGATTAGTGTTCTGGAGGTTTAGGGTTAAAAACCCTTTGATTAGGGTGCATGAGTAATTAAGGTTCATAGGTTTGAATTAGGGATAATTAGGGAAGGTAAGTGAGCAGTATTAGTTTCCCCCGTTTTTAAATTAATAAAAAACGAGTTTTAAAAATACTGGGTTAGTGGGTAGTTTTGACCAGGTGTTTGACTTGGGCCGGGTATTGGGTTAAAGTAGTGGGTATGGACTGGGTAGGGTCGGGTTTGGTTGGGTATTTGGTGGGTTTGGGTTTGGTTTTAACAGCTTTGCCCCTTAATTGTTTCAATTGTGTACACTTTGTAATAAACAGCCCAACAATTCATCTTCTTTGTAAAACAAGTTTAGGCAAATTACATAATAAGTCCCTTTCTTTGATAAATGTTGGAATAAGGACTTTTTATGTAATAAAATCATTCTTCAAGGGCTTATCATGAATAGTCTTCAAACTTCAAGGATGTAACACTTGTACATTTGACTTTTGGAGGGTTAAATGTGACAAGTTCTTCAAAGATGAGGGGCCATTTTGCAAAATTCCATACTTGGGCCCGGTTCATTGTGGGACTTCGTTTCCCGTGTTCGTTTTTGAATGATTCTTGTGATCTTTTGCCAATTCCTCAATATCCGTACCTAAAAATACACAAGTAACAAACACGAGCATATATTTGGCATATTTTATGATATTTTATGCAATTAAAGGCCGTTTTGGACGATGAGACCATGTATAAAAGCAGTCTCATCAGTGATCTTGCATTCACTCCCAAAAAGTCGTTCTTTGGTGAGTTGTGCCGCAAGTTTCTCCATGGCTTGTGAGAAAGCTCTTATTAACGTGCTAGTGGATTCATCTAAGTCAAGCATAACTATTGAAAGGCTCTCAAACAATGATTTAAGTATTCTCAAACTTTCCATGCATTTATCTCTTAATAAGCGTGTCCGTTGTTGTAATTGTTTAATAACTAGATTTTCACTTAGTTATGAAGGTTCGTTGAATCCGATCTTTTCGAATTGATTACAAGTTGAAAGTGTGACTCAATCGTTCTTGGTGGAAAATAAAATGGTTTGATTATCTATTTTAATCTAAAAGTGAAAATGCCGTCGAGTAAATAAGTAAAAATGAAAGCTTGAAAATTTAAACTAAGATAAAACAAGTTAAAACAATGCTAAGTAATAAGGCGGGAAAAATTAAAGTTTGAAAAATAGAAACAATTCAGAAAACTAAAAATTAAACTAAGTCTGAAAACAAGATAATTGGAATTTCATAGAAATTGGATATTTTCGGAACAAAGAAGATTTTCAGATAAAAGGCATGTTTTCGGAATAATTAAACTTTTCAGAGAAATGATATATTTTCAGAATATTGACCTTTTTCGGAGAAATGATGCGGAATAATGAAGGGTTTTCGGAATATTGAAGTTTTTTAGAGAAAAGATGGTTTTTCGGAATAATGATGATTTTCAGAGAAATGATGGGTTTTCGGAATAATGAAGGTTTTCGGAGTAATGAAGGTTTTCAGAGAAAAGACATATTTTCGGAATTTTTGACTTTTTCAGAGAAATGATATATTTTCGGAATACTTAAGTTATTCAGAGAAAAGAGGGGTTTTCGGATAAATGAAGATTTTCAGAGAAAATGGGTGTTTTCGGAATATTGGAGATTTTCAGAGAAATGGTATAATTTTGGAATTTTGAAGGTTTTCAAAGAAATGGTATATTTTCGAAATAATGAAACTTCTTCAGAGAAATGATAAGTTTTCGGAGTTTTGAAACCCTTTTGCGAAAAAAAAAATGAAGGACAGATTAACAGATACTGTAACGTCTAGAAACAAGGAAAATAAGCTATGATTAAGCACAATCAAATAAACAGATAACTAAAACTTTAACCAAATAAATTTTAAGAAGAACTAAATAAGCCACAAATTAAAAACTATAAAAACACTAAATAATCAAAACATTTAAAATCAACAAATAAGCAAATCTATAAATCTATCAAACCAACTTAATAAAAAATAAGCCAAACACTAGTAAATCAACAATCACAATAAGCTCAAAACATCCACCACATCAAAACTATAAGATCAATCAAATGGATAAATCAATCACATAATCAAATAGATGAAATCAACTACATGATTAATTAAATCACCAAAAGATTAAGAAAGGTAGATTAAGAATTAAATGAAAAACTTGATTAAATTGAAGATTTAAGATTCAAAGTTAAAAGATTAAAATGAAGATTAAGAAAACATGAAGAGAAAGCTAGAGAGAGAAATAAACACACTAATTACCTACTAAAAATTAAAAACTAAGAATTAACTCCTTCACTAATGACTATTTTTCTACTATATATAGGGGAGGTGGTAAGTACTTGTTTCTTCTCTTTTCTTCTCGTCTTTCTCGACTCAGTCTCGGGATTAGTCGAATGATAATTTGAACTCGTCTTCTGTTTTTCTTCTTTTTGTAGACTTGGTTCTTCGACTTCGTTAAACTTTCGTCTTTATACTTTTTCTTCAATAAATCTTCAGAATAGGCCTTGGAATTCCGTTCTTTTTGCACTCTTGATCTTTTAACTTCGTCTTTTGTCGTTTTCTTTGATAAAAGCCCGTGATAGCCCGTGTTTTCTCCCTTTTTCCTATTTTTATCCTGAAACACAATAAAAACACAAACCACGCATAATTCCGACTTTTACGACATAAAATACACGTTTTGGTCATGTTATTATTTGAAATAAGCGGTAAAAGGATAAGTGTTTTCACACTTATTAAATCCCCAACACTTGACCATTGCAATGCCATCATTCAATGCATTAATTTCAAAGCACATTTTACATTTTTCATCATAAATAACCACCTTGGCCTTTATTAGATATTAAACACTAAGGAAACATAAAAGATAGAAATATATACAAAACAAGTAAAGAAATTAAAGACTTACATTGGGGTTTTGGTGTCATGAATGTTTGTCATCCTCAAGTTTCACGTTCCCCACACCAAGCTTAAAAACGAGATCATTGTTATTATAAGTTAGCAAACTAACACGAACTCATGTGGCCCAATTATTTACTTAGACTCCCTTATTCCTAGGCGTATCTCTTATATTTTAATTATGTCTCGAATCATCACGAGGATACATTGTTTGACTTATTTTGATAGTTTATTTAGGCCGAAAATAAAGTGGGACGATTTAATCAATAGTTAGCTAAAGGACAAAATCTTTTAAAACCTCTTCTCGGGACCTCATAAAGTTCATATCTTGGCATAACTCGCTTCACGATTTGAGACCTTTCTCGGACCGATATTTGGCAGTGACTTCATACTTCAAATCTTGAGAGACGTTCATGAAATAATGGTCTTCTCTTCATAATAGGAATTTCTTCACTTGAAGTTTTGAGAGATTCTTCATACTTGGACCACGACTTCTTCATTTTTCTCCAATCTTTATTTTGGACTTTGATATACAACGATCCGCCTCCTTTTAGGACTTGGATCTATTTATCCTCATACCTTGTTAGGGCCTTTTTGGATAGACTTCTCCATGATCTTTAGGGGAGTATTTGCTTTTCGTCGTGTGTCTCGATCCTTCATATTGATTTTTGATAAATGATTCTTCACATCACTTTTGGATCTTTAGCAACAAAATGTAGCCCTCATGTCTTGTTAGGAACTTTTCGGACTCGCCAATCTTCGCATCCCGCTTCAATAAGTTATGCCTTGGCTATGAACTCTAATTAATACCGAGCAACTTTTAAACGATTTTGTGCTAGAAGCTAAGTAACTTTTCAAATCGTACAACCTTATTTATTGCAAATATATTTATTAACAAGCGATAGGAGAATAGGCTTATAATCAACTCGCATAAATTCAAGAAAGAATACCAAACTTATAATTGACTCTATCATCTCTCGTTCTCCACAATTTAAAATCTCAAGGAATGAGACTCGTGGATGCTTAGCCAATTAAATCAAAGTTTTGGGTTTTCAAGTCATCTATAGGATCTTGCAAATTCTTAGCCTCTTTCAAGTTTTGAATTCGCATTTTAAAGTTCCGTTGATAAACGACTTTCTAGGATCAATTATAGGAACTTGCGAAAAGTTCTTGTTCTTAACCCGTGAGAGTTAAGACTTTCGCGTTTTAAAGCTCCCTATATAAAAGCCTAGCAAAACTTGACTTAAACACGTTAAGGATACTAGCTAGAGTAAACTTAGATAAGTAAACTCGGGTTGAGTCAAAATATTCACAACGTTGAAAAATTTAAAACCACTTTATTGAAAATTTTATTTTAGCAAAGAAAGTAAATAACGATAACAAAGGAAAAACTACGAGGCCAAAATAGATTAAAAATTTTGAGAAATGTCAAAAAAATAGATTTTCCGGTTAAAATGAGGGTAAATTCATGGAAAAGACCACTTACTTCGATAGAAGTCCCCCCCTACACTTGATATAAACATTGTCCTTAATGTTTAAGCATGTGGGAGTAAACTCCCCTACACTTAGGACATTGTGCACTTTGTTTAAATCTTGCTAAGGAAAGGACAACTATAGTGATTTCAATGTGAACATATAAGATATGAAATATTGAATCACGACAGTTTAGGATAGAAACGGGAAGACGGGTGCACGGGATCACGATCGTCAAATGTCATCAAGAGTTCTCTTGGAAACTTCAATCCCTGCACATCATAAGAACAAGACAACAAACACATACGGGGCTCCCCCTAGACTTATTATAAAAACGGTAATGGATAGATCAGCGGGTTGCCTCCCGAGAAGCGCTTGTTTTTGTTAACCGAGTCACGAGCCTGACTCGACCCATAACTAATTTAAGGGAAACGTGGAGAGAGATGGAATCATCTTATGAGAGATGTCCTCACCAAAGTACAACTTGACGCCCTGACCATTCACTTTAAAATTGGGCCCATTTGGCTGAGAAAGCTCAATGGTGCCATAGGGGAAAACTTTGGCGACGGTGAATCGACCAGACCAACGGCTCTTCAGCTTGCCCGAGAAGATCTTCAACCGATAGTTAAAGAGTAAAACTTGATCACCAATGTGGAACTCTCTGTTCTTAATCATTGTATCATGGATGATCTTGGTCTTCTCCTTGTAGATCAATGAGTTCTCATAAGCTTCATTCCTTAGTTCATTTAGCTCATTGAGTTGAATCTTCTGAAGATCGCCGGCCTTGTTGATGTCAAAATTGGCCCACTTCAAGGCCCAGTACGCCTTATGTTCCAGCTCAATAGGGAGGTGGCATGCATTCCCGTACACAAGAGGATATGGAGTGCAACCAATCGGCGTCTTATATGCGGTACGGAAAGCCCACAATGCATTATCTAACTTATCGGCCCACGAGGCACGATGCTCTCCCACAGTACGTTCAAGAATTCTCTTCAGTCCACGATTAGATATCTCGGCTTGACCATTTGTTTGAGGATGATAAGCGGTGGAAAGACGGTGATTGACACCGTACTTAGCCATTACTCGAACAAATTGATCATTGCAAAAATGAGTCCCGCGGTCACTGATTATAGCACGAGGAACACCGAATCGAGCAAAAAGTTGCTTCAAAAAGTTTACAACGACCCTTTCATCGTTTGTAGGGAGAGCCTTAGCTTCAACCTATTTAGATACGTAGTCAACGGCTACCAGGATGTACTTGTTCCCTTTAGATGATGGAAACGACCCCATAAAATCGATGCCCCATACATCAAAGATTTCACATTCTTGTATGAAATTTTGAGGCATCTCATCTTTATGTGTGATCATGCCTTGTCTTTCGAAAGCATCACAATGTTAAACCATTTCATGAGCGTCATGATAAATGGTGGGCCAATAAAAGCCAGAGCCAAAAACTTTCTTCGCGGTGTAATTCGGACGAAAGTGACCACCGGTGGGTCCTTTATGGAAAGCTTCAAGGATTAGTAAAGCTGCCGGCCCATCAACACATCGACGAATGACAAGATCCGCACAGTTTTTGAAAAGGTAAGGGTCGTCCCAAAAATAGTGTTCAATGTCTTTAAAGAACTTTTTCTTTTGTTGGGACGTTAACCCTTCCTTGAGAATTCTACCCGCTAAGTAATTTGCAATGTCCGCAAACCACGGGGTGTCATCAAGATTGGAATTGATAGACATTAAGGCCTCAAGGGGAAAAGAGTCATTGATCTCTTGAGTCGGATGATCCCATTGATAAGGATCCTCAAGTCTACTTAGATGATCCGCGGCTAGGTTTTCGACTCCCTTCTTGTCACGAATTTCGATTTTAAATTCTTGAAGGAGCAAAACCCAACGAAGAAGTCTTGGCTTAGAATCTTTCTTAGTCAACAAGTACTTCAACGCGGAATGGTCGGTATAGACAATGGTGGTGGAAAGAACAAGATAGGGGCGGAACTTCTCAAAAGCATACACTACAGCTAAAAGCTCTTTTTCGGTAGTGGTATAATGCAATTGAGCCCCCGTCATTGTCTTACTAGGATAATGGATTGGTTGGAAGTGTTTGTTCACTCTTTGGCCCAAAACCGCTCCAATAGCAAAGTCGCTAGCATCACATATTAGTTCAAAAGGTAGCTCCCAATTAGGGGTAACCAAGACCGGTGCCTTAGTTAGCTTGTCCTTAGGAAGATTGAAGGATTCAATACACTCTTTAGAAAAGATAAAGGGGGTATCTTTTTCCAAGAGTTGGGTCATCGGGCGAGCGATTTTAGAAAATCTTGAATGAATCGACGATAGAAGCCCGCATGACCAAGGAAACTTCTCACGCCCTTCACGGTTGAAGGTGGAGGTAATTTTGCTATGATATCAACTTTAGCACGGTCCACTTCAAGACCGGCTTTTGAGATTTTATGTCCAAGCACAATGCCTTCTTTTACCATGAAATGGCATTTTTCCCAATTTAGAAAAAGGCGAGTGTCTTCACACCGCTTAAGCGTACGTTCCAAATTGGCAAGGCAAGAAGAGAAGGAGTCACCATAGACCAAGATATCATCCATGAAGACTTCCATAGTTTCTTCAACCATGTCATGGAAGATAGCCATCATACACCTTTGGAAAGTCCCGGGAGCACTGCATAAGCCGAAAGGCATTCTTTTGTAAGAAAATGTTCCATAAGGACAAGTGAATGTGGTTTTCTCTAGGTCTTTAGGATGGATGGGAATTTGAAAATACCTGGAGAAACCGTCTAAGAAGAAATAATAGTCATTACCCGCTAGACGTTCAAGCATTTGGTCCATGAAAGGAAGGGGAAAATGATCCTTTTTCGTAGCATCATTGAGTTTGCGATAGTCTATACAAACCCTCCACCCTTTAACGAGACGAGCATGAATCAACTCGTTGTTTTCATTGGGCACAACGGTGATTCCGCCTTTCTTAGGCACACAATGGACGGGACTAACCCATTGTGAATCCGAGATAGGGTAGATCATTCCTGCATCAAGAAGTTTGATAACCTCTTTTTTGATAACGTCATGGATCTTGGGATTCACCCTTCTTTGGCTTTGAACAGTGGGTTTAAAGTCGTCCTCCATGAGAATTTTATGTGTGCAAAAGTGAGGATCAATTCCATGAATATCGGAGATTTTCCAAGCTATCGCTTTCTTGTGATTTTTCAGCACGTCGATAAGTCAAGATTTTTCGTCTTCTTTCAAATCCTTTGCGATGATGACGGGTGACTTATTATTTTCTTCAAGGAAAACGTACTCGTGATGAGACGGTAGGTCCTTAAGCTCTAAATTCGGAGGATTTTCGATGGAAGGCGTAGTCAAATTCGGATCATCGATAGAAATATCCTTAGGAGATGGTGGAGAAAAATGGTCCTCATTGAGAAGTTTCTCAATGGTACGAATGTCTTCATCCCAATCGATGGGAGAATCGTCATATTTTAAGTCCACATCTCCCAAAGTTGCTTCAAATTCTTTGAAAAGGAAATCACTTTCTCCAAATGGAGTTAGGGATGGAGCAATAGAGGCAACGGTCTCAACAATGGGAAGGGAAGAAGAACCACTTTTACAAGCGTCTTTGAAATGTTCTTCACAAGCCTCATCAAGAACGTCAATGAAATTAACGCTCTCGTTTTCAGAAGGCTGCTTAGAAAGTTTACCCATGTTGAAGACGATTTTATCGTCACCAACTCTCATGCTTAATTCTACCGCGGCTACATCAATGAGAGTGCGACCGGTCCTCAAGAATGGACGTCCAACGATTAATGGAACACGGGGATCCATATCGTAGTCAACGACAACAAAATCCGCCCGAAAGGTGAATTTGTCGACACCGACGAAGACATCTTCGGCTATCTCCACTGGATAAGCAACGGTAAGGTTAGCTGATTCCAATGTCATTCGTATGGGGACTAGCTCGGGTAGAGATAATTGTTTCCAAACACTTAATGGCATTAAGTTTATACTAGCACCTAGATCGGCTAGGGCCATACAATTCTCTACCCCGGGGAAGTTGCAAGGAATGAGAAAATGACCCGGATCACCAAGTTTGGTGGGTAATTTCCTTAAGAGCACTGCGGAGCAATTCTCATTAAGTTGGGTCTGAGCGATATCAAGAAGTTTCTCCTTATCACTGAGAAGATCATCCTTGTTCTTCAACTTCTCTTTCCTCAACCTTGAGGGATAAGGTATATTGGGTTGAGATGAAGGCTTTAGAATAGAATACTCACTCACATCCTTGGGTGAAGGAGGGGTGGAAGTAGAAGGTGGAGGAATTGGAGAAGGGGACTCGTTTTCCTTTGTCACAATCACCGGTGTAGGTGTAGGAAGCTCGGATTCTTTTAAACCTTTTCCAGTTCGAGTGATGATTGCTTTCATCTCCCCTCTTGGATTAGCAACGGTGTTACTCGGAAGAGAACCCGAACCAGAGGTTTGATTACTTTGGAAGAAACTATCCATCATGTCCCTTAAGTCATTCGTTTGACTGCTAAAAGAGTTTCGCATATCGGCTCGAAGATCATTCCCTTGTTTCACCATATCTCCTTTCAAGTTGGCCATTTGCCGCTGAAGATTCTACACTATCGCATCATTAGACATCATGTAAGTGTTAACCTCTTGATGAAATGTGGTGGATTGGGTGGGAGGAAGAGCATGGTAGGCAGGTGGTTGATAAGCGGTTTGTTGGTGAACTTGATTGTTTCCTTGAAGTGGATATGGGTTTCTTTGGGTTTGATATTGATTTGGAGCTCGTGGTTGATTTTGATGGTTGCGATTGAGGTTGTTTGGGTTTTGAGGGGGAAAACCGGGTGGTGAAAGAAAGTTGTTTGAACGATAACTGAGCAAATTACGGTCACCTTGAGGACGTGCTTGATAGCCTCCCGTGGAATAGTTACCGTTGGCAGCAGACACATTTTCCGGATTGTCATGAGTCGAAGGACAATCGGTGTATGAATGAGATCCCCCGCATATTTCACATGACTGACTCATAGCATTAACTTGTGCATTGATGGCTTTGGTATTGTTAGCGGTTTGGAGAGCAAGTGTTTCAACAAGCGAAGTAAGCTTATCAATTCTCTTGTCGATCTCACTAGTGCTAGCACTAGCCACATTAGTCCGAACACTCTTAGTTTGCACTCTAGACTTATTCTCAATAAAATCCCATGCGGCGTTAGAAGACTTAACAAAAATATTACCCCCCGAGGCACTATTTAGTGAATCTTGGTCATTCATGCTTAAACCATTGTAAAAAGTATTAATTTGATGTACTTTTGTGAAACCATGTTGGGGACACTTTCTTAAAAGTTCCTTAAAACGGTCCCAAGATTCACTAAATGTCTCACCGTACTTTTGTTCAAAGGTAATGATTTCATTCCACAAAGTGGTAGTACGTGAGGGTGGGAAAAAGTAGTTGATGAATTTATACTCTAAATCCGTCCACGTAAGAATACTTTGTGGCGGTTCCTTATCAAGCCAATACCAGGCTTGTCCCTCTAAGGAGAAAGGAAAAAGTTTTAAACAAATTACCTCTTGTGAAACCCCATTATACTTGACCATATTAGTGAGTTGAAGAAACCGTTTGATATGGTCGTGAGGATCATCAAGTGTACGCCCCAAGAATGGTTGAGCAGAGACCATTTGAATGAAACCGGATTTGAGTTCAAAGTTGTTGGCTCCAATCTCGGGTATAACAATAGCATCGGTGTTGCCCTCTACTTGCGATTGCAAAAGCTCAATCATTGGTTGATTGTCCATGGTGACAATAGGTGGAGTAATGACTTCGGCTTGAGCTACTTTCTTCTTACGAGCACGAGTACGCATACACACCTACAAAAGGAAAAGAGAAATAGACAAGAAATATTTTTGGTTTTTTATGTTTTTCTATTTTTTGGATTATTGAAAATTTTATATTTTTTAGGATTTTTGAAAATTTAAGCAAGAAAATAACGTTAAAAATAAACGGATCTCAAAATCCAACGCGTCTCTCACTTAAAACAGTTAATCTTAACGAAAAGAGCCGGCAGCGGCGCCATTTAATAATTAGATTTTCACTTAGTTATGAAAGTTCGTTGAATCTGATCTTTTCTAATTGATTACAAGTTGAAAGTGTGACTCAGTCGTTCTTGGTGGAAAATAAAATGGTTTGATTATCTATTTTAGTCTAAAAGTGAAAATGTCGTTGCGTAAATAAGTAAAAATGAAAGCTTGAAAATTTAAACTAAGATAAAACAAGTTAAAACAATGCTAAGCAAAAAGGCGGGACAAATTAAAGTTTGAAAAATAGAAACAATTCAGAAAAACTAAAAATTAAACTAAGTCTGAAAACAAGATAATTGGAATTTCATAGAAATTGGGTATTTTCGGAATAAAGAAGATTTTCAGATAAAAGGCATGTTTTCGGAATAATGAAACTTTTCAGAGAAATGATATATTTTCGGGATATTGAACTTTTTCGGAGAAATGATGTGCTTTAGGAATAATGAAGGGTTTTCGAATGAAGGTTTTCAGAGAAAAGACATATTTTCGGAATTTTGGACATTTTCAGAGAAATGATATATTTTCGGAATACTAAAGTTTTTCAGAGAAAAGAGGGGTTTTCGGATAAATGAAGATTTTCAGAGAAAAGGGGTGTTTTCGGAATATTGGAGATTTTCAGAGATATGGTATAATTTCAGAATTTTGAAGGTTTTCAGAGAAATGGTATATTTTCCGAATAATGAAGCTTTTTCAGAGAAATGATATGTTTTCAGAGTGTTGAAACCCTTTTGCGAAGAAAAATGAAGGACAGATTAACAGATACTGTAACGTCTAGAAACAAGGAAAATAAGCTATGATTAAGCACAAATCAAATAAGCAAATAACTAAAACTTTAACCAAATAAATTTTAAGAAGAACTAAATAAGCCACAAATTAAAAACAATAAAAACACTAAATAATCAAAACATTTAAAATCAACTAATAAGAAAATCTATAAATCTATCAAACCAACTTAATAAAAAATAAGCCAAACACTAGTAAATAAACAATCACAATAAGCTCAAAACATCCACCACATCAAAACTATAAGATCAATCACATGGATAAATCAATCACATAATCAAATAGATGAAATCAACTACATGATTAGTTAAATCACCAAAAGAAAAAGAAAGGTAGAATAAGAATTAAATGAAAAACTTGATTAAATTGAAGATTTAAGATTCAAAGTTACAAGATTAAAATGAAGATTAAGAAAACTTGAAGAGAAAGCTAGAGAAAGAAATAAACACACTAATTACCTACTATAAATTAAAAACTAAAAATTAACTCCTTCACTAATGACTATTTTTCTACTATATATAGGGGAGGTGGTAAGTGCTTTTTTCTTCTCTTTTCTTCTCGTCTTTCTCGACTCAGTCTTGGGATTAGTCGAATGATAATTTGAACTCGTCTTCTATTTTTCTTCTTTTTGTAGACTTGGTTCTTCGACTTCGTTAAACTTCCGTCCTTAGACTTTTTCTTCGATAAATCTTCAGAATAGGCCTTGGACTTCCATTCTTTTTGCACTCTTGATCTTTTGACTTCTTCTTTTGTCCTTTTCTTTGATAAAAGCCCGTGATAGCCCGTGTTTTCTCCCTTTTTCGTATTTTTATCCTGAAACACAATAAAAACACAAACCACGCATAATTCCGACTTTTATGACATAAAATACACGTTGTGGTCATGTTATTATTAGAAATAAGCGGTAAAAGGATAAGTGTTTTCACACTTATTATTGTTCCATCTCAAGAGTTGTTACAACTGAACACTCATTTCTATTTTCCATGATGATGGTGTCTCAGTTGATGAAGTGACTTCGGATCTTAAGAAGATATGGTTGTGAGTAGATTGTGGTTGAAACTTCAAGAAATGGTGCGAAAACCCCAAACAATGTCTTCGTATGAAGCCAAAATTCTTAAGAGAAAAATTTTCAAAATCACGTTTTTGAAAATTTTAGAATAACTCGGAATAAATCTTCAAAGAGCAATTCGGAATCCAATAAACTCAACCTAATTCGGAATCCTCGTTGCAAAGCTAATCCGGAATCCGTGAACCTATATATAATTCGGAATGACTAAGCTTGAACTTATTCGGAATACTTGATCTAATTCAGAATGTGAATCAAGGACCTAGTTCAGAATGTGTGTGTCAATGATCTAGTTCGGAATATGAAACAAGGACCTAGTTCGAAATCTGTGTGTCAATGATCTAGTTCGGTATATGAATCAAGGACCTAGTTCGGAATCTGTTAAACCATGACCTAATTCGGAATCGATGAAGTTCTGAACTAATTCGGAATCGATGAAGTTCTGAACTAATTCAGAATCGGTGAATCACTTACCTAATTCTGAATATGAAGTACTTGATCTAAGTTGGAATCTGTGAAGTTCTGAGCTAATTCGGAATATGTGTATCTTTTACCTAATTCGGAATCTGGAAGAACGACACTAATCGGACTACACACAATCGTGCAACTAGTTCGAAATGTGAAATCTGCTGTTAGTTCGGAATATGGTATCCACACTCAATCCAGAATATTGCATAACCCTAGTAACCCGACTTGTAAAACCTAGTTTTCCCGAATAACAAAACATTTGTACCTTTTGATTTTACCCAAAAATCAAGCGAAAAATTCCAATTTTTCTATGAAAATCACCAATATGAGGAACACAACTTCCTACCACAACTTTGTAGGCAATTTGTATGAAGATTTTGAGCTCAAAAACACAAAAAAAAAAATTATACGAGATGATTTTTAAGATGAAAATCACACGAAATCAAAAATGATAACCACAAACTAAACACAAATCTACCCCATGGGGATTGATACCAATTGTTTTCCCAGGTTTGTGATGATTAAACAAGAAAGAAAGGTAGATAAAAGATGAATTCTAGAGAGAGAAAGTAGTAAGAGAAAGTATAGAGAGAGAGAGAGATGATTAACTTGTGAAATTAGAATAAGAAAAATGAGATCATCCACCCTCCTAACATGCTAGGAGGGTACTTATATAGTCCACCCACATGCGGGCTCTCTAATGAAGTATATTGTTTTGGGTCGGGCTTGAATAAATGCTTAGTACCTTAAAAGAGGCCTTTTAAGCTAACCATCAAGCCCGTAATGTCACGACTATTTTAACTAACTATTACAACGTTCTAATAAATATTACAATATAAACCTATGACCGAATATTCTTGTTTGACTCAATATTTTGAGGCTAACAAGATCCTTTAACTAAGGCTTTTCCTAGACCAAAGGTAGTTAAGCATGTCAAGGCGATTGGGCTACAACTAGCTAGCAAAATCATGCAATAAATCTGTGATTAGTGTTTGGATAAATGATGTTATGACATTATTATATAATAAAATAAAGATTGGGTTTTGTTTATTCTTATTATTTAATAAGTGTATCCTATTTTACATGTTTTAATCCATGAAATAAATGTTATGCTAAATGTCGGTTGTCGATTAATAATATGGAAATATTATTAAATTAAGACAAATCAAAATAGTGATAGAGTATACATGAAAGTATATTGATCAATTTTGGATGATATTCGATGAATCGAATATTGGACTTATCCCAACTATATGTTTTTACTTTATGGATCTTTGTCATCAAGTAAAATATAAAATAGTTATCCTTAGACTTGAGATACCAGGAAACTGTTGCGAAACTAGTGCATCTCTGTGGAATAATCAAACGCTAAACGTAACTCGTAGCTATAAGGATTATTTTTGGAAATGTTGCAAAATTCATAAGTTTTGCTCGTAGTCAATATGGAATTTATTTCCTCCAATTTCGTTTTGGAGTTTAATACAGCTGGGCCCCTCGTGGGATTAGTAAGATGTTTATGTGGACATACCCAAATTTGTTTTGGTAATCTTACTGAATCTGTGAACGAGAGACAAAATGGTTAATTAAAGGAATGACAAAGATCTATATCCTTACTAACGTTGTATTAGAAATAAAAGAATAATAATAACGATGCAGAATCGTTAAAAGGTTTTGTCCAAGAGACCTTACTCGAGTTGTAATAGAGACATTGCTAAGTGTAACTAGACGCTAGTCAATGTAATCACGATATTTGAAATATGTTCAAGTGGGAGCTGTAAGTTTATGAACTTATATTTAATAGTCGTGTGATAGGATCGGACTCGAGATTACGGGATTGCACACAATACGTAAAGAGTTAATATAATTAGTAAATATATTTATTGTATTTATTAATTTATTTAATAAATATATATTTATGTATTTATTAAATTAAATCGAGACATAACTTTAATGATTGTCAATTAATTAATAGTTAAGTATTAACGAGCGTTAAATGAATATATATTAAAGTAAACAAAAGGAAAGAAGTTTGGAAGATTTTGGAACACCCTATAGGGGTGTTTGGTCGGTTGGTTATAGGAGAAAATGGAAGGGGAAAAACTTCCTTTTATTTGTTTTTGGATACAAGATTATGCCTATATAAACAAATCCTTCTCCTCATAATTCACATCACAAAAATCTTTCTCCCCTTCTTCTTTTTTGGTTGATCGCGAGAATACCCACAAAGGGGTATTTGGTTGGTTTTCTTGGTTGATCAATTTACTTACAATCTAGTCCTAGCCCCTCTCTAGGGTTGTTGGGTAGATTATATACAAGCGTCGTAGCTTGGTTTCACGTGCTAGAATCATGGTTAGCTCGTTGTATTACGTGTGTACAAGATCGTAATATAGTCTTACTTTAGACTATATCTTGGTGTATTACGGTATAAACCCGAATTGGTGATTCGTTCTTCGTCTTGTAGATTTGCTTTAGCATAAAGGTATGTAACCCTAATTCGATTAATTATAATTGTGTTATTATTATGATCTTATAAAACTGATTCCGGTATATGTGCTTTGATCTCGTTTAGGGTTTTATATAATTGTTATAATATTTATAATCCTATAGAAATGACATAAGCATAATAAGAAAAATAGCAGCGGAAATGTATAAGTCCTAGATAACCTAGAACATGTTCATAAAACTGGTTTTATAGTTTGAAAAGACTTATGTTTTTATATGAAAACTGTATTAATTAGCCAATAGCCCATATATGTCATGAGGTTCCACCATGCATGAATACATGGAGGGGAGACCTCATCATGCAATTAGAGGGGTTGCCTCTAATTAATTAGTCTGGGTAGGAGAGATCAACTCCTTGTGAAGGATGCAAGGCACACATCACATTCACAATGAAAATCCTATAAAACATGTAACTAGGATGCACCCATACGCCCCACGTGATAATATGAATATAAGGCCAAAACTGTAAAGGGACGCCACGAGCAATCACTCCGCCGTGGGGAAGTCTTAACACTGGTGCCTCAAGTGTTATGGTTATGGTACCTCCATAACTAGGTGAAACTGGTCATGCATGTATATATCTTAGGCATTTAAAACTAAACATAAGTAATCAAACATATAAACATATACATGGGAAAACAATTGGCTAAAAAGGGAAATCATAATAAGGAAAGAATGTTCAAAATGAAGGACTGAAAATCCGTACCTCGTGTCCAGTGAACGAAGAAAGATGAAAGGATCAGTAGTCCTACTCCGACCTCACTAATATTACATAAATAAGGGACATGTATAAGTTGTCTGATTACTTTGTACGTTACTGGTTATAGCATGTTCTTAGCTTGTTTTATATGTTCTTGTCTTATTTTACTGTTTTAAATAATATGTTGTATCAATCATGTGTTTCATGTATTTTGATTAAGTATTATCTTGTATTCTTGTATTATTATACTTGTTGTGTAATAATAAATAACATTCTAAAAATAGTAGGTTTCCAAAAATAGAAAGTTTCCAAGACTAGATCAGTTTTTAAAAATAGAAAGTTTCAAAAAATAGTAAGTTTCCTGAAATAGAAAGTTTCCATATTTAGAAATAAGCTGAATTAATAAGCTAATAATATAAGCTAATGTTTACTGGTTATAGATAATAAGTCATGTAATTAATAGTAATGTTTATTAAATAAATGACATGGTAATTTAATAAATTATAAGTTATATGATTTAATTAAATAAAGCATGATATTAATTAAATTAGTCAAAACAAAATACTTAGGTTAATCATGAATTATTATATTTAATAATTATAACCTAAGTCATGTTTTATTAATTAATTATAAGTTCATGTTTTAATAATTAATTAATAACTACAGTCAAAAATAAGTAAATAAATACTTAGGTTAAAACATGTATTATATATAAGAATAATATAACCTAAGTCCATGTTTAAATTAAATTAATTATTAGTCATGTTTAATTAATTTAATTGTTCTTGTAAAAACTATTACATATAATTATCTCGTGCCCGTTTCCGTGTTTTAAAATATGCCGAACCAAACAACCCTTGACATTGGCTACCTGGCCTAGCTGGTTGCCACTGTTCGACCAATATACCCACCGGCTATAGCCGGTGGTTCCCCTGTTTTGTCTCGGCTACCCACTACCTGAACCAAGTATACCTCGGCTCAAGCCGGGGTTCCCGCTGCTGCACACCAAGTCCCACCGAGACCTTCTAGGGTCTCGGTTGACACTCAAAATCAAACCAAACATCACCCCGAGTTGAGTCGAGGTTCCTTTGTCCTTGCGGCCAAAAACCAAACCCACACCAAGACCTTAAGGTCTCAGTTGGTGGTGCGGTAAACCAAGCTGAGAGCTTGGTGGCTCTCGGTTTTGTGTTGGCCGAACCAAAACCCACCAAACCAACCCTTTTCCATGTTTCTTGGATCAATCTATCATGTTTTTAATTATGTTTTTATATTCTAAACACATGAACAGAATTAAAAGAAAAATAAAAATAAAAAAGATAAAGGTTATGGTGATACTGAATGCGTGATTGGAAAGGAACTAAGGACACGAACACGATTAACCCAAAATCGAAGATCAAAATCAACCAAACACCCTTTGGTGTTCTTGTGTAGCCGGCGGAAAGAGGGAGAGAAAGAGTTAGGGTTTTTAGTTTTTTTTGTTAAAACTCTGTGAATGATTTTCCTGTGTTTAGTTTTTCCTTAGTTAAACCAAAATGGGCTTTGGCCCCCTCTTGTCTTCCTTATCCGTGGCTACCATGGCCCACAAGGCCAAAACCGTACAATTTTTATGTATAAAAATATTCGTGTATGCTCGTTAATACAAGGTTTTTGCTAAGTATGAAAATGTTTATCGTCTCGTCTCGATTCGAATTGATCGTGGTTGAAAGTGTGGCTCAGTCGTTCTTGGTGGAATATAATGGAAAAAGGTTTTCTATTTTTAAACTAAAATGAATGAAAATGTTGTTGCGTAAAGGGTAAAAATAAAATAAAAACAAAAGCGTGAAAATGAAAACTACAAATAAAATGACTACAAAATTAAATGACGAAGAAAATTAAACTAATTAAAAGTAAATATTAAAACTTAAAACTTTGATAAAAATGAAAACTTTAAAAATTAAAATACTCGAAAAATAAACTAAGACGAACAAGTAAAAATAAAGCTAAGTAAAATTAAGACAAAGCAATTAAAATAAACTAGGTAAAAATGGCGGGAAAAATAAGTTTCTAAATTAAATTTAAAATAAAAACAATTAATTTCGTAGTTAAATTAAAAAAAACTGAATTAAATTCGCAACTTTGATTTAAACATAATTCCGCAATAATTTCCAAGATTCCGCAATCATGATGAAGCATAAATCTGCAATTGTGGAGCCAAGATTTCGCAATACTCTGAAGCAAGATTCCGCAATTCTGGCCAAGATTTCGCAACATTGCGAAATCAAAGATTTCACAATGCCAAATGGCATAAATTCACAATAATGAAAAAAGTATGATTTCGCAATAATTTAAACCAAGATTTCGCAATTATGAAAAAGTTGCGAACTCGAATCAAATATTCCTAAAAACTAGGGACACTAAAAGGACGAAAATAAGCACTTAAAACTCAACTTTTAAAGGAAAATATGCAAAGTAAAACACCAATAAGCTAACTAAAAATCCTAGATTAATGATAAAACTTATAAAAACATCAAAAACAAGCCACAAAAATTAAAAAGATTTAAACTTTACGTAAAAATATGATGAAAAAGATTATGATTAAGATAAGACTAATAAGAAAGTAGAATGAGATTAATGAAAAGATAGAAATTAAGGACAAAGATTAAAGATTTAGATTACAAGATTTAAAGATTAAAAATTCAAGAAAACTTCAAAGAAAACTTAGAGAGAGAAAATAAAACTAGAGAGAGAAAGTGAATTCCTACTCCTAATTACCTTACAAAAAATTAAACTAAAATCTACTACTAGCTAACCACCTCCTAATGACACATTAGGAGGGTATTTATAGGAGGAGTACATGTGATGATGCTTTCTTCTCTCTTTCTTCTTATCTCGACTCGATTTAATTTCTTTGTCTTTCTCGACTTCGTCTCGGGATTTGTCGATATAAATTGAAGTTGTCTTATAATTTCTTCAATAATTAGACTTGAGTTCTTCGACTTCATTAAACTTCCGTCTTTAGACTTTTTCTTCGATAAATCTTCAGAATAGGCCTTGGACTTCCGTTCTTTTTACACTTGATCTTTTGACTTCGTCTTTTCTCATTTTCATCGATAAAAGCCCGTGAAAGCCCGTGTATTCTTCCTTTTTCATCTTTTGGTCCTAAAACATAATAAAAACACAAACCACGCATAATTCCGACATTCACGACCTAGAATACACGTTTTGGCTTGGTTATTATTATAGTTAAGTGGTAAAAGGATGGGTGTTTTCACACCTATCAAATCTCCTACACTTGACCATTGCAATGTCCTCATGCAATGCATTAATTTCAAAGCAAGTTTTACATTTTCCATCACAATCAATCCACATTGGCCTTTATTAAAGAGATAGAGAATTATAAAAAAGAAGAAAACAAATAAAAAGATCAAAAACTTACCATAGGGTTTTGGAGTGTCATCAATGATTATCACCCTTAAGTTTCACGTTCCCCATACCAAGCTTAAAAACGAGATCATTGTTATTATAAGTTAGCAAACTAACACAAACTCATGTGGGCCAATTATTCACTTAGACTCCCTTATTCCTAGGTGTATCTCTTATATTTTATTGTTGTCTTGAATGATCACGAGGATGCATTGTTTGACTTATGTCAATAGGTTATTAGGCTGAAAATAAAGTAGGACGATTTAATCAATAGTTAGCTAAAGAACAAAATCTTTTAAAACTGCTTCTCGGGACCTCATAAAGTTCATATCTTGGCATAACTCGCTTCACGATTTGAGACCTTTCTCGGACCGATATTTGGCATTGACTTCATACTTCAAATCTTGAGAGACGTTCATGAAATAATGGTCTTCTCTTCATAATAGGAATTTCTTCACTTGAAGTTTTTGAGAGATTCCTCATACTTGGACCACGACTTCCTTATTTTTCTCAAATCTTTATTTGGGATTTTGATATACAACGATCCGCCTCCTTTTAGGACTTGGATGTATTTATCCTCATACCTTGCTAGGGTCTTTTTGGATAGACTTATCCATGATCTTTAGGGGAGTATTTGCTTTTCGTCGTGTGTCTCGATCCTTCATATTGATTTTTGATAAATAATTCTTCACATCACTTTGGATCTTTAGCAACAAAATGTAGCCCTCATGCCTTGTTAGGACCTTTTCGGACTCGCCAATCTTCGCATGACACTTCAATAAGTTATGCCTTGGCTATGAACTCTAATTAATACAGAGCAACTTTTAAAGGATCTTGTGCTAGAAGCTAAGTAACTTTTCAAATCGTACGACCTTATTTATTGCAATTAAATTTATTAACAAGCGATGGGAGAAAAGGCTCATAATTAACTCACATAAATTCATGAAAGAATACCAAACTTATAGTTGACTCTATCATCTCTCGTTCTCCACAATTTAAAATCTCAAGGAATGACACTCGTGAATACTTGGCTAATTAAATCAAAGTTTTGGGTTTTAGAGTCGTCTATAGGATCTTGCATCTTCTTAGACTTTTTCAAGTTTAGAATTTTCATTTTAAAGTTCCCTTAATAAACGACTTTCTAGGATCAAATTATAGGAACTTGTGAAAAGTTCATGTTCTTAACCCGTAAGAGTTAAGACTTTCGCGTTTTAAAGTTCCCTATATAAAAGCCTAGCAAAACTTGACTTAAACACGTTAAGGATACTAGATATAGTAAACTTAGATAAGTAAACTCGGGTTGATTCAAAAGATTCACAACGTTTGAAAATTAAAACCACTTTATTCAAAATTTATTCTAGCAAAGAAAGAAAATAACTATAACAAAGGTAAATACAACTAGGCCAAAATTGATCAAAAATTTTGAAAAAAGTCGAAAAATCAATTTTCCGGTTAAAATTAGGACATATACAAGGAAAAGCCCACTTAACTTCGATAGAAGTCCCCCTTACACTTGATATAAACATTGTCCTTAATGTTTAAGCATGTGGAAGTAAACTCCCCTACACTTAGGACATTGTGCACGTTGTTTAAATTTTGCTAAGGAAAGGACAACTAAAGGGATTCCTATTTTAATATTGAAGAATATAAAATAGAGAATCACAAGAGTTTAGGATAAAACTGGGAAGACGGGTTCACGGAATCACGGGTCGTCAAAAGTCATCAAGAATGGATCTTTGAAGGCTCGAATCCCTGCACATGATAAGAAAGAAAACAACAAACACATACTAGGGTCTTCCCCTACACTTATTATAAAAAAAGAATAAAAGGATAGATACTGCGGGTTGCCTCCCGAGAAGCGCTTGTTTTTGTTAACTGAGTCATGAGCCTAACTCGACCTTGATTATCATGGAAAGAAGCTTGAAAAAATCCACCGGGGTCAAATACATGGTTTTCATCCATCAAATAACACAAGCTTAAGGCGAACAAGGCAATCCAAAGAAGAGTAGGCAAGGTTCCCTTAAGCAAAGATTGAGCACGGTGGTAGACAGTATGATGCAGCACAACCATATCTCCATGGTTTCCAAAAATCTTTCATTTTATTTCATCAGATGGATACTGAGATGGCTTAGAAATTGCAATACCAGGATCAAACACCTTTTCCTTTAGGGGAAAATAACACTCAGGCTCAGTAGAATTTGAAGAGGATCTGCTCATATATCTCACAATCTCATCCTCAGAGGGTGGATAGAGAGGTGTCAAGACATAGGTATTGCGGATATCAGTGTCGGCCGGCTTCTTCTCCTTTGAAACAGGTTTCTTCATATCCAAAGGAGGATAAAGAGCATCATCAAATTCCAAAGGAGGAGAATCATTCTCATTTGGGAAGTAGGTATTGAGAAAAATATCAAAATCTTCCTTAAATGAGTAATTATCCAAAGTATCAATAGTGTTTGGTGGAGGATCTTCATCAAAAGTAGGAGTAAGGTCATCATGAGAAGAATCACTCGAGAGAGTATCAACATCATCAAAATCATCATAAGTGGGCATGTCTGGATACTGTGAAACAAAAGGAGCATAATCATCCCCATCGGAACTAGAATCTTTATCATAATCATCGTAGATCGGTGGAGAATCATAAATTGGTGGGGGATCCACATTGGTGAGAGAATCATCAAAATCATCCACATCGTCTTGAAAAAGTGGATTATCATGGGAAGACTCGAAAAGAGGATTATCATATACAACAAAATCATCAAGCTTAAAACTTTCCAAAGGAGAAGTAAGCTCTTCTTGAAGCACATAAATCATTTTCGTGGATTCTTTTCCATTTGTCTTACTTGTAATCTTCCCCATCTTAAAAACTTGAGCATCATTCCCGAATCTTAAGATTAGCTCACCTTCGGCAACATCGACAAGAGCTTTTTTGGTTCTCAAAAATGGCCGTCCAAGTATTAACGGAATACGAGGGTCCATTTCATAGTCAACAACAACAAAATCGACCGGAAAAGTGAAGGTACCAACTTTAATAAACACATCTTCGGCAATACCAACGGGGTAAGAGAGAGTGCGACTTGCTAGCTCAAGAGTCATCTTCGTTGGAGTAAGGTCGGGTAATGATAGCTTTTTCCACACACTTAGTGGCATCAAATTAATACTTGCCTCTAGATCGGCTAAGGCAGTAAATTCTTCCTTTTTGTTAAAAATGCAGGGCAACACAAAACGACCGGGATCTCCAAGTTTTTCCGGAAGTTCTTTAAGAATGACTGTAGAACAATTTTCATTTAAGCGTGTGTTGAAAAACTCAGCCATCTTTTTCTTCTTGCTAAGCAATTCCTTGAATGCTTTCACAAATTTAGGCATTTGGACAAGTGCTTCAACGAGGCTAATGTTGAAATTCATTTGAGAGATCATCTTTATAAAAGAAGTGACTTGAGCATCCTCTTTAGTAAGCAATTTGCATTTGTCTAACCGAGAAGGATAAGGGATGTTTGGTTTAGGTGGTGTGGGTGTAGCAGGTAAAGGTTGAGATGTTGAAGGTTTAGAGGTGGTTGGTGGGGTTGGTGGAGGGTTTTACTTGGGTACCTCTTCATTAATAGGTGGAGACGGTAATGGAGAACTAGTACTAGGTGTGGTAGTAGGAGGGACCGTTGCCTCTATTGCTCCCTCACTAACTCCATTTGGATAAAGTGATCTCCTTTTGAAAGAATTTGAAGCAACTTTGGGAGATGTGGACTTACAATATGACGATTATCCCTCCAATTGGGATGAAGACATTCTTACCATTGAGAAACTTCTCAATGAGGACCATATTTCTCCACCATCTCCTAAGGAAATCTCTATCGATGATCCGAATTTGACTATACCTTCCATCGAAAATCCCCGGATTTAGAGCTTAAGGATCTTTCGTCTCATCTCGACTACGTTTTCCTTGAAGACAATAAGAAGTTACCCGTCATCATCGCTAAGGACTTGAAAGAGGAAGAAAAATCTCGACTTATCGCCGTGCTGAAGAATCATAAGAAAGCGATTGCTTGGTAAATCTCCGATATTCGTGGAATTGATCCTCACTTTTGTACACATAAAATTCTCATGGAGGACGACTTTAAACCCACTATTCAAAACCAAAGAAGGGTGAATCCCAAGATCCATGAGTTTATCAAAAAAGAGGTTATCAAACTTCTTGATGCGGGAATTATCTACCCTATCTCGGATTCACCATGGGTTAGTCTCGTCCATTGTGTGCCTAAGAAAGGCGGAATCACCGTTGTGCCCAATGAAAACGAAGAGTTGATTCCTACTCGTCTCGTTACAGGGTGGAGAGTTTTTATAGACCATCGCAAACTCAATGATGCTACGAGAAAGGATTATTTTCCCCTTCCTTTCATGGACCAAATGCTTGAACGTCTAGCGGGTAATGACTATTATTGCTTCTTAGACGGTTTCTCCGGGTATTTCCAAATTCCCATCGACCGTAAAGACCAAGAGAAAACCACATTCACTTGTCCTTATGGAACATTTGCTTACAAACGAATGCCTTTCGGCTTAGGCAATGCTCCCGGGACTTTCCAAAGGTGTATCATGGCTATCTTCCATGACATGGTTGAAGAAACTATGGAAGTCTTCATGGATGATTTCTCGGTCTATGGTGATTCGTTCTCTTCTTGCCTTGCCAATTTGGAACGCATGCTTAAGCGGTGTGAAGACACTCGCCTTGTTCTAAATCAGGAAAAATGCCATTTCATGGTAAAAGAAGGCATTGTGCTTGGACATAAAATCTCAAAAGCCGGTCTTGAAGTGGACCGTGCTAAAGTTGATGTCATAGCAAAATTACCACCACCTTCAACCGGTAAGGGTGTGAGAAGTTTCCTTGGTCATGCGGGATTCTATCGTCGATTAGTTCAATATTTTTCTAAAATCGCTCGCCCGATGACCCACCTCTTGGAAAAAGATACTCCTTTTATCTTTTCTAAAGAGTGTATTGAATCCTTCAATCTTCTTAAGGACAAGCTAACTAAGGCACCGGTCTTGGTTACCCCTAATTGGGAGCTACCTTTTGAATTGATGTGTGATGCTAGCGACTTTTCAATTGGAGCGGTTTTGGGCCAAAGAGTGAACAAACACTTCCAACCATTCCATTATGCTAGCAAGACAATGACGGGGGCTCAATTGCATTATACCACTACCGAAAAAGAGCTTTTAGCTGTAGTGTATGCTTTTGAGAAGTTTCGCCCCTATCTTGTTCTATCCTCCACAATTGTCTATACTGATCATTCCGCGTTGAAGTACTTGTTAACTAAACAAGATTCTAAGCCAAGACTTCTTCGTTGGGTTTGCTCCTTCAAGAATTTAAAATTGAAATTCGTGACAAGAAGGGAGCTGAAAACCTAGCCGCGGATCATCTAAGTAGACTTGAGGATCCTTATCAAGGGTATCATCTGAATTAAGAGATCAATGACTCTTTTCCCCTTGAGGCCTTAATGTCTATCAATTCCAATCTTGATGACACCCTGTGGTTTACGGACATTGCAAACTACTTGGCGGGTGGAATTCTCAAGGAAGGGTTAACGTCTCAACAAAAGAAAAAGTTCTTTAAAGACATTGAACACTATTTTTGGGATGACCCTTACCTTTTCAAACAATGTGCGGATCTTGTCATTCGTCGATGTGTTGATGGGCCGGCAGCGTTACTAATCCTTGAAGCTTACCATAAGGGACCCACCGGTGGTCACTTTGGTCCCAATTACACCGCGAAGAATGTTTTTGACTCTGGATTTTATTGGCCCACCATTTATCATGACGCTCATGAAATGGTTAAACATTGTGATGCTTGCCAAAGACAAGGCAAGATCACACATAAAGATGAGATGCCTCAAAATTTCATACGAGAATGTGAAATCTTTGATGTATGGGGTATCGAATTTATGGGGCCATTTCCATCATCTAAAGGGAACAAGTACATCCTCGTAGCCATTGACTACGTATCCAAATGGGATGAAGCTAAGGCTCTCCCTACGAACGATCTGAGGGTGGTTGTGAACTTTCTGATGCAACTTTTTGCTCAATTCGGTGTTCCTCCTGCTATAATCAGTGACCGCGGGACTCATTTTTGCAATGATCAATTTGCTCGAGTCATGGCTAAGTACGGTGTCAATCACCGTCTTTCCACCGCTTATTATCCTCAAACAAATGGTCAAGCCGAGATATCTAACCGTGGATTGAAGCGAATTCTTGAGCGTACTGTGGGAGAGCATCGTGCCTCGTGGGTCGATAAGTTAGACGATGCTTTGTGGGTTTTCTGTACCGCTTATAAGACCCCGATTGGTTGCACTCCATATCGTCTTGTGTACGGGAAGGCATGCCACCTCCCTATTGAGCTGGAACATAAGGCGTACTGGGCCTTGAAGTGGGCCAATTTTGACATCAATAAAGCCGGTGATCTTCAGAAGATTCAACTCAATGAGCTAAGTGAACTAAGGAATGAAGCTTATGAGAACTCATTGATTTACAAGGAGAAAACCAAGATCATCCATTATGCAAGGATTAAGAACTGAGAGTTCCACGTTGGTGATCAAGTTTTACTCTTTAACTCTCGGTTGAAATCTTCTCGGGCAAGCTGAAGAGCCGTTGGTCTGGTCCATTCACCATCGCTAAAGTCTTCCCCTATGGCACCATTGATCTTTCTCAGCCAAATGGGACAAATTTTAAAGTGAATGGCCAGCGTGTGCAGCTGTACTTTGGTGAGGACATCTCTCATGAGATGATTCCATCCCTCACCACGTTTCCCTTGAACTAGTTCTGGGTTGAGTCAGGCTCGTGACTAGGTTAACAAAAACAAGCGCTTCTCGGGAGGCAACCCGTTGATCTATCCTTTACCGTTTTCATAATAAGTGTAGGGGGAGCCCCGTATGTGTTTCTTGTCTTGTTTCTTATTTTGTGCAGGGATTAAAGCTTCATAGAGCACTTTTGATGACTTTTGACGAACCGTGATCCCGTGTACCCATCTTCCCGGTTCTATCCTTAACTCTTTTGATTCACTATTTTATATTTAATATTAAAATAGGAATCCCTATAGTTGTCCTTTCCTTAGCAAGATTTAAACAAAGTGCACAATGTCCTACGTGTAGGGGAGTTTACTCCCACATGCTTAAACATTGAGGACAATGTTTATATCAAGTGTAGGGGGGGACTTCTATCGAAGTAAGTGGTATTTTCCATGAATTTGTCCTCATTTTAACTGGAAAATTTCATTTTTCGACATTTTTCAAAAATTTTAATCTATTCTGGCCTAGTTGTATAGTAGTATTTTCCTTTGTTATCGTTATTTACTTTCTTTGCTAGAATAAATTTTGAATAAAGTGGTTTTAATTTTTCAAAGTCATGAATCTTTTGACTCAACCCGAGTTTACTTATCCAAGTTTACTCTAGTTTCTATCCTTAACGTGTTTAAGTCAAGTTTTGCTAGGCTTTTATATAGGGAACTTTAAAACGCGAAAGTCTTAACTCTCACGGGTTAAGAACAAGAACTTTTCGCAAGTTCCTATAATTGATCCTAGAAAGTCGTTTATCAAGGGAACTTTAAAATGCAAATTCTAAACTTGAAAGTGTCTAAGAATTTTCAAGATCATATAGATGACTTGAAAACCCAAAACTTTGATTTAATTGGCTAAGCATCCACGAGTCTCATTCCTTGAGATTTTAAATTGTGGAGAAAGAGAGTTGATAGAGTCAATTATAAGTTTGGTATTCTTTCGTGAATTTATGTGAGTTGATTATAAGCTTTTTCTCCCATCGCTTGCTAATTAATTTAATTGCAATATATAAGGTTGTATGATTTGAAAAGTTACTTAGCTTCTAGCCCAAGATCGTTTAAAAGTTGATCGGTATTAATTAGAGTTCATAGCCAAGGCATAACTTATTGAAGCGCGATGCAAAGATTGGCGAGTCCGAAAAGGCCCTAACAAGGCATGAGGGCTACATTTTGTTGCTAAAAGATCCAAAAGTGATGTGAAGAATCATTTATCAAAAATCAATATGAAGGATCGAGACACATGACGAAAAGTAAATACTCCCCTAAAGATCATGGAGAAGTCTATCCGAAAAGGCCCTAACAAGGTATGAGGATAAATAGATCTAAGTCCTAAAAGGAGGCGGATCGTTGTATATCAAAGTCCAAAATAAAGATTGGAGAAAAATGAAGAATTCGTGGTCCAAATATGAAGAATCTCTCAAAAACTTCAAGTGAAGAAATTCCTATTATGAAGAGAAGACCATAATTTAAAGAACGTCTCTGAAGATTCGAATTATGAAGTCGCTGCCAAATAACGGTCCGAGAAAGGTCTCAAATCGTGAAGCAAGTTATGCCAATATATGAACTTTAAGAGGTTCCGAGAAGCAGTTTTAAAAGATTTTGTCCTTTAGCTAACTATTGCTTAAATCATCCCACTTTATTTTCAGCCTAAATAACTATCAAAATAAGTCAAACAATGCATCCTCGTGATCATTCAAGACAATCATAAAATATAAGAGATACACCTAGGAATAAGGGAGTCTAAGTGAATAATTGGCCCACATGAGTTCGTGTTAGTTTGGTAACTTATAATAACAATGATCTCGTTTTTAATCTTGGTATGGGGAACGTGAAACTTGAGGATGATAACATTTATGGCTGCCAAAACCCCAATGTAATTCTTTGATTTCTTTACTTGTTTTGTACATATTTCTATCTTTTTAGTTTCCTTAAAGTTTAGTATTTAATAAAGGCCTAGGTAGGTTATTTATAATGAAAAACGTAAACCGTGCTTTGAAATTAATGCATTGCATGAGGGCATTGCAATGGTCAAGTGTAGGGGATTTAATAAGTGTGAAAACACTTATCCTTTTACCACTTATTTCCAATAATAACAAGACCAAAACGTGTATTTTATGTCGTAAAAGTCGGAATTAGGCGTGGTTTGTGTTTTTATTGTGTTTTAGGACCAAAAAATAAAAAAAGGAAGAAAACACGGGCTTTCACGGGCTTTTATCGAAAAAATGAGAAAAGACGAATTCAAAAGAACAAGAGTGCAAAAAGAACGGAAGTGCAAGGCCTATTCTGAAGATTTATCGAAGAAAAAGTCTAAAGACGGAAGTTTAATGAAGTCGAAGAACTCAAGTCTAATTTTAGAAGATAATTAGAAGATGAGTTCAATTTACATCGACAAATCCTGAGACGACGTCGAGAAAGACAAAGAATAGTCGAGAAGAAAGAAAAAAGAAGGAAGCACATGCACCTCCCCATCTCCTATAAATACCCTCCTAATGACACATTAGGAGGGTGTTAGCTAGATTATTTTTCTTTCTTTAGTTTAATTTTTAGAGAGAGAAAGTGTTTAACTTTCTCTCACTAGAACTTCATCTTTCCTTTCTTTTCATGTTTAAGCTTTGATTTGATCTTGTATTTTTTAATCTTTAATCTATAAGTTCAAGTTAAGTTTTTTTTATCTTTAATCTACTTCTACCTTTCTTTATTTTGATCTTGATTATTGATAATCTTTGATTTTGTTTCATATTGATGTTTATGTGATTATAAATTTTATCTTTTTATTCATCTTTAAGTTTTTACACGGATTAAGCTTTGAGCTTTTCATGCTTATTGGCTTAGTTTGTGTTTAACTTATTTACTTTCACTTTTCTTAAAAGTTTTCATCCTTTTATGGTTTGATTTAAAAGTTTTGCTTATTTAGAGTTTAAAAAGTTCTTATTTTATACTTATTAGTTCGGCTTATTATTGATTTTGTTAAGTCTTGGTTTGAGCTTATCAAAAGTAGCTTAAAATCTTGGCTTATTTTGACTTCAAATACCATCGGAAAGGGGTTTCCCCATTCTGACAAGTATTCCGATCAGCTTCATTTATTCCGATCTTAGGATCGGAAAAGGGTTTTGTTTTCCTTTTACTTTCCGATTGTACATTCCGATAAGGGACTTTTCATTCTGATCTGCTCACTATTATTCCGATCAAGGGATCGGAATAGGGTTTCTAACATTCCGGCCAGGATTCCTATTGGATTCCGATAGCTTGGTCTTAGTTCATTCCGATTGTGTTCATTTTTCTTGTCATTCCGATAGACTTGTTTTTCATTATTCCAATCACTCTCTTTTCACCACATTCCGATTGTGCCTTTTTATTCCGACAGCTTTCTTTTATTGCATTCCGATAAGGATTTCGATGCATATTCTGACCATGGTATTTATTTGATATTCCGATAGCTGTTAGTTGCAACATTCCGATTGGGTGTATTCCGATTCAATCATTCCGGTTACATTCCGATCTAAAGCATTCCGACAAGGTTCTTTTTGACACATTCCGATCTCATTCTGATAAGGCATTCCGATGGTTTAATTTCTTTTTTTTACAAAGTTTTAAGTTTTAAATTCATTACATTTTAATTTCAAAAAATTGCACGCTTCCCGAAATCTCTATTTTTACCAAGTGTTTTTCTTGTAATTTTTAGTTTAATTTTTAAAGCTTTATTTTACACAATGACATTTTTATATTTGCTTATAGTTTAAAATAGATAATCAAACACCCATATTATTTTCCACCAAGAACGACTGAGTCGCACTCTTAACTAGTAATCAATTCGAAAATATCAGAACAACGAACTTTCATAACTAAGTGAAAACCTAGTTATTAGGGGTGGAGGAGGTGTAGATGGAGTAACGGGAGGAGGGGTGGAAGGTCCTACTAAAGTTGCTCCACTTCGAGTAGTAATAGCACTTACGTTTGCTCTAGGGTTTGTTTCGGTTGTAGAAAGAAGAGCACCTTGGGGGCGAAGGGTTTGTAACATTTGAACGAATTTCCTATCCGTGGACTCTTGAATTTCCCTAGTAGATTCTTGCATTGCTTGCATGATTTTCTCATGTTCATTCAATTTTTTCAATACCAAGTCCATTGGATGATGAGGTAAATTAAACCCTTGTTGTTGAAAACCTTGGTTTGGGTATTGGTTATAAGGTGGAAAACCTTGAGGATTGAATCCTTGGTTTGGAAAACCTTGATTTTGCATTTGGTAATTTCCCTGATTTGCATTTGAGCCCCTCACATTGGCATTACCTTGAAAATTAGCTCTTGGCGGCCCTTGGTTGTTTTGGTTAGGTTGTGGTGGTCTTTGTTGAAAACCGGGTGGAGCCAAATAATTTGTCGAGTTGTGAGACAAGTGATTAACATCGACATTAGGCTTGAAATGAATTCTCTCGGTGTTGTTGTAAGCATACACTTCCCTGTGAGATTAATCATAAGCTTTATCACAATTAGCATAAGAGTGCGGCCCACCACAAGTTTCACAAGTTATATTAATAGCATTGTTGTTTTTGGCATTGTTAACGACTTGTAAAGCCAGTGCTTCAACAACCGTAGTAAGCTTATCAGGTCTCCTTTCGGTGTCACTAGTGCTAGCACTAGCCACATTAGCCCGAACACTTTTGTTTTGCACTTTAGATTTATTCTCAATAATATCCCATGCGGCATTAGAAGACTTAACCAAAATGTTACCCCCCCAAGGCACTATTTAGTAAATCTTGGTCATTCATGCTTAAACCATTGTAAAAAGTGTTAATTTGATGCACTTTTGTGAAACCATGTTGTGGAAACTTTCTTAAATGTTCCTTAAAACGATCCCAAGATTCACTAAATGTCTCACCGTGCTTTTGTTCAAAGTTAATGATTTCATTCCGCAAAGCGGTAGTACGTGAGGGTGGGAAAAAGTAGTTAATGCATTTGGTCTCTAAATCCGACCACTTAAGAATACTTTGTGGCGGTTCCTTATCAAGCCAATGTCGGGCTTGTCCCTCTAAGGAGAAAGGAAAAAGTTGAAAGCGAATTACCTCTTGTGAAACAACATTAAACTTAAGGAAAAAGTTGCAAGCGAATTACCTCTTGTGAAACCACATTAAACTTGACCGTATTAGTGAGTTCAAGAAATCTTTTGTTATGGTCATGAGGATCATCAAGTGTACGCCCCAAGAATGGTTGAGCAGAGACCATTTGAATGAAGCCGGATTTGAGCTCAAAGTTGTTGGCTCCAATCTGGGGTATGACAATATCATCGGTGTTTCCCTCTACGTGCGATTGCAAAAGCTCGATCATTGGTCGATTGTCCATGGTGACAATAGGTTGAGTTTCAACTTCGGCTTGAATTGCTTTCTTCTTACGAGCACGGGTACGCATACACACCTACAAAAGGAATAGAAAAATAGACAAGAAATATTTTTGGTTTTTTGTGTTTTTCTATTTTTTTGGATTTTTTGAAAATTTTATATGTTTTAGGATTTTTGAAAAATTTTGAAAATTAGACAAGGAAAATAAAGTTCAAGAGTGAAAAAGTTTATCGTCTCGTCTCGATTCGAATTGATCGTGGTTGAAAGTGTGACTCAGTCGTTCTTGGTGGAATATAAAGGAAAAAAGTTTTATATTTTTAAACTAAAATTGATAAAAATGTCGTTGCGTAAAGGGTAAAAATAAAGTAAAAACAAAAGCATGAAAATGAAAACTACAAATAAAATGATTACAAAATTAAATGACGAAGAAAATTAAACTAATTAAAAGTAAATATTAAAACTTAAAACTTTGATAAAAATGAAAACTTTAAAAATTAAAATACTCGAAAAATAAACTAAGATAAACAAGTAAAAATAAAGCAAAGTAAAATTAAGACAAAGCAATTAAAATAAACTAAGTAAAAATGTCGGGGAAAATAAGTTTAAAAATTAAATTTAAAATAAAAACAATTATTTCACAATTAAATAAAAAAAAACTGAATTAAATTCCCAACTTTGATTTAAACATAGTTCCGCAATCATTGCCAAGATTCCGCAATCATGATGAAGCATAAATCCGCAATTGTGGAGCCAAGATTTCACAATACTCTGAAGCAAGATTTCGCAATTCTGGCCAAGATTTCGCAACATTGCGAAATCAAATATTTAACAATGCCAAATGGCATAAATTCGCGATAATGGAAAAAGTATGATTTCGAAATAATTTAAACCAAGATTTCGCAATTATGAAAAAGTTGCCAAATCGAATCAGATATTCCTAAAAACTAGGGACACTAAAAAGGACGAAAATAAGAACTTAAAACTCAACTCTTAAAGGAAAATAAGCAAAGTAAAACACCAATAACCTAACTAAAAATCCTAGATTAATGATATAACTTATAAAAACATCAAAAACAAGTCACGAAAATTAAAAAGATTTAAACTTTATGTAAAAATATGATGAAAAAGATTATGATTAAGATAAGACTAATAAGAAAAGTAGAATGAGATTAATGAAAAGCGAGAAATTAAGGACAAAGATTTAAGATTTAAGATTACAAGATTTAAAGATTAAAGATTCAAGAAAACTTCAAAGAAAACTTAGAGAGAGAAAACAAAACTAGAGAGAGAAAGTAAATACCTACTCCTAATTACCTTACAAAAAATTAAACTAAAATCTACTACTATCTAACCACCTCCTAATGACACATTAGGAGGGTATTTATAGGAGGAGTACATGTGATGATGCTTTCTTCTCTCTTTCTTCTTGTCTCGACTCGATTTAATTTATTTGTCTTTCTCGACGTCGTCTCGGGATTTGTCGATATAAATTGAACTTGTCTTATAATTTCTTCAATAATTAGACTTGAGTTCTTCGACTTCATTAAACTTCCGTCTTTAGACTTTTTCTTCGATAAATCTTCAGAATAGGCCTTGGACTTCCGTTCTTTTTGCACTCTTGATCTTTTGACTTTGTCTTTTCTCGTTTTCATCGATAAAAGCCCGTGAAAGCCCGTGTATTCTTCCTTTTTCATCTTTTGGTCCTAAAACATAATAAAAACACAAACCACACATAATTCCGACATTTACGACATAAAATAAACGTTTTGTCTTGGTTATTATTAAGTGGTAAAAGGATGGGTGTTTTCACACCTATCACTCGTGTTTATTAATCGCCCTGGTTCGTGTTTAAATGTTTGTGTTACATATACTACGTACATACGTCGTGTTCTAATAATCGTATTATAATTATTATACATAATATTTATCATATTCATAAATGTTCGTCATCATATGTTCGTGATTATAATTATTTAATTATTATACTTAATAATTATCGTGCACTAACACGTACGTAGTCTCTGAATTTAATTTTCGTGACACGTGTACATGATATAAATGAAAAGTTTTAATTAGTTCGTATGTTTACGTAGTGTACTGTTCATGGCATATGTATGCGGGTTTTACAGCTTCTTAGAAATAATTATTAACACTATGTTCTTGCATGTGTGAATTTTTAGATCAAAATGATCACAAGAATATTTGCAACATGGGTCTTTTGTTAGATTTTATGGATTCAAGCTAGAAATCAAAATCCATGGTGGTTTGTGGTGGTGGTTTGGATGACAAAACAAAGGGAGAGAGAGAGAGAGCGAGTGAAGTTGTTGGTAATATGCATGTGTGTGTTTATTTTGAGGCTTATATATGGTGGGTGGAAGTTTGTTTTGCATTTGGTGCATTCTTGTGGACCAAAGTGTAAATATTAGTTAAGAAGGGGGAAATGACTTCAACTCAATTTTATAAATATTTACGAGAGTCGGGTTTTGTCCCAAGTTCATAAAAATATAAATTTCATTTGTTAAATCGATCGTTTTAATAATTAAACGCACACAAAACGAAATAATAAAGTTCGAATCGACTTAATACGTAATGAAATAAAAAATTTAGAAATATCCAATATCGAATAATCGATACTAAAATATAATATTTGGGAATCCATTGGCATCGCGATCACTATTAGTACTCTTCAATCGTCACAACAATTAATTATAGTCACACATTATCAGTTTTAACTAAAACCGTCAAATATAATAATACTCATCTGTTAGACTTACTTTTTGGTAAGCTGGCGCCTTTCACGTGAGTTGGACTAGATATACATCATTTACTAAACATAGGGACTTATTATGTAAAGGATGGATAGTCTAAGTTAGTTAGGCCTATAAATACCCCATGACTCTCCATGGGGGTGTGGAAGTTTAGTTCATTTTTTCTTGTTTTTATTTCACTTGAAATAAAACACACAACTTTCCTTTCACCTCTCTCTAACTTTCTCTCTCTAGAACTATCAATGTTCATCATGTTCTTTGATAATACCCGACCCCCCGAACCATGGTGGGTTTTTGATGCTTGTCATCATCATTACTTAAAAATTAAAAATATGTTACATAGTTAGGATATAATAATGACGTCAAGTTCGAGTTATTACATCCTCACCTCCTTAAGGGAGCGACGTCCCGGCACTCGACTCACCTCATACTCGTATTGCGTACTAATGTAGGTATTTTTAGTGTGCAATTAAGTTCGTTTCCTCGACTCACTCGAATTGATTTCCAATTAAACGTAAGATTTATTGTTCTTGGTGAATAAAACTTTAATTGGTATTTTAAATCTATTTAAAATTTATAACTAAATTAGACTAAAAAAACTATTTAAACAATTTAGAAATCTATTTAAAATTTAAATAAAACTAAAATTTATTTAATCTAATTAAAAAGTAAATACTTTTAAACTATTAAATTCTTTAAAACTAATTAAACTATTTAAAACAAATCTATTTTAAAAAAATTATAAACTACTTTGAAACTATTTAGATTTAATCTATTATAACTAATTAAAAACTATTTTATACAAAACTATTAATTAAAAATTTTTTATTTTTTTATTTTTTAAAACTTTATAAAAGAAAATTTATAAAAACTTTTAATTAAAAAGTATTAAATAAACTATTAAAGTAAAATAAGTGATAAAGTAAATATTAAATAAATTAAAATTTTAAAACTGACAGTTAAGACTTTATGAAACTATATTAATAAAAAGGAGTGTAATTAAACATAAAAGAAAGGCTAGAACAACTGGTAAACCTGTTGGGCAGTTAAACGACGGGTCTAGGGTTCGAGTCTCGTTGGAGACGTTTTTGTATGATATATATATTTTTTTTTGGAATTAATTTTTATAGAACAAAGTAAAAGATTTCAGTCACAGATTTGACTTAGTGATTGTGATTATAGACTGATAAAAATCAGTAAATTCTAAACAGACTAAATGAGTCTGCTAGATAAAATATTCAGCAAATAAAAACAAAATCAAATAAGCAAACAAAAACTAAACAGAAAATAAGCTAAACATGACTTAATGAAATCAGATAAGCTAAAAAAACTAAAATGGAAATAAGTAGATAAATCTAAACTCAAATCTCAGTAATCACTTAACTCAAAGATCAGGAAACCCAAACAGACTAAAGCAAAAGCAGATTTAAAAATTTCAGATAACAAACTTAAAACAAGCAAAACTAAACTGACAATAAGCTAAGAAGTCTCACAATCAGCAAAGCTATATTTAAGCAACTAATACCAGATGTCCGAAATTCAAATAAAGCAGAGCACACTCAAAACTTTATCAAAAACTACTAACAGACTAATTCTAATAAAACTGAAAAAAGACAATATAATCTATACTAGTAATATTACTTCTATCAGACTATCAAATGCACATAACCATAATCAACATATAACCTGAAACAGATCTAATCTCAGATAATTAACAGATAGCAGACTTAAAAGTAAATAAAGCTTAAATCAGAATAATCTAAAAAAACAGAAAAAAAAATAGATGGAACCTTTTAAAGAAAGCCTTTGGGACGAAGTATCGCGCTGAGCGTACTTATTGAACCGAAATGAAACTAACTAATACACCAAATCATCACCATCGAACCATAACACACGAATCATCATTGAATCGAACAAATAGTGACAATATATCATTTATGCAGTGGGATAAACAATTAATTTCCCTTAATCTACTCTTATTATTCACTATAGCTAATTATCAAGCTAAAATGAACAACACTTTAAGTATAATGATAATAATAGATAAGAGATTGCAAGAATATTAAAAATAAAAAGACTGAGATTAATAATTAACCAAAAACAGTAACCGAATTTAATTTCATTAAAATCGAAAATTACACTATTTAAAAGAAAAAAAATTACAAATCTATCTAAATCTAAACTACCATTATAACTAAAAAAATAAAAAAAGGGATTCTTTACATTATAAAAAATCGGGGTATTTATAGGCTAACCAAGGGTGTGGGTTTGTTGGTGATGATCAATTTTTGGCCGTTAGATCTTCTTTTCATCATCTCTTTCTTGATCAAGGCTGAATATCACCTTCTCTTCACACGGATCACAAGGGTGGCGTTTTTTGTGCTTCTTGTGCTACTTTGATGCTGAGGTGGCTTGATTTGATTGGCCTTCTTGCTGGTGACAGAGGAATCAACCAATCACTGATTAGATGTGACGTTAGATAGGTCCACGTGGACCTTTGATAGCATAATCTTCCTTCCTATAAACTTGCGATTTAATTTCAGCGCGTGAGATTCACGTGTTGATGAAAAGAAAACCCCCAAAATATCTAGGATTTGTGAGTCGTTGTGATGGGTATTATTTTCTCTTGACTACGTTTCTTCTTTTCTTGTTTCTCTTGTTTGTATCGAAGATTATAACCATGTGTTGACAAAGATAAGTGAAAAGTATTCACTTTAAATAAAACTCTTTACCCGTCCCATAGGTTTTAACCTAATGGGCTTTGAAAACCCATTTAAAACACTTCACATCATTGCTTTTGGTTGAAAACTTTACTTCATCCGTTTTATGTAAAGTGAAATGGGCCAAATTGGGCTTTTGTTCAAGAGTAAATATTTCTTTCTCCATAAATGTGCTTTTGGGCCCATTAACCAAAAGTGGGACCCACAAAGCCCAAATGTCTTCCTAAAGATTAAATCCGCTAAAAACGATCTGAATTTTGGCTTCCTTGATCTTTCCTTTAAACTCGTGTCGATTTTTGCCGGTTTCCATGATCTTTGGTTCTCTTTTAGTTCCTTTACTTTGACTTTGTTTTTTTCTTGGACTTTTATTCAACAATTGACCGGGAAATCCCGTGTTTTCTTTCCTTTTGATCTTTTGTACCTATTTCACACAAATACACAAAACCACGTGTAATTCCGACTTTTACAATACTAAACATATGATTAGGTCTTGTTTTTCCTTGATTTTAGTGGCAAAATGATAATTGTCTACACACTTATTAAATCCCCTACACTTGACCATTGCAATGATCCCATGAAATGCATAATTTTAAAGGATAAAGTTATATTTTTCTCGTAATTAACCCATCTTGGCCTTTATTAAGATATACTATTACTACTACGATGAAAAGATAAAAACTTTTAAAGGAAACAAAAGTTATAACATTTTATTAACATGGAAATTATTTGATGGAAGAAACTCGTAAAGAAATCTAAGACTTAAATTAGGGCTTTGGTGTCATGAATATTAATCACCCTCAAGTTTCACGTTCCCCATACCAAGCTTAAAAACGAGATCATTGTTTACCATAAGTTCTTAGGTTAAAACCACTTATATAAGACAATTGTGTAATACTCTTTCTCCAATTCCTAAGTTGTATCTCTAGCTTTTAAGAATTGCCATTCACCCGTAGGCTCATTTGACTTATTTGATAATTATTAGTCCAAAAATGAAGGCAAAACGGTGCAAAACCGACACTCAAAACCTAACCTCGTCCTAAAAAAGGTTGTCACTAAAGTAAGCCCACATCAAGGATGATTTAACACCATTTGGGGAATAAATTCCCGGATCCTAAATTTGGCCAATAGTACTACTTATTAATTATTCCTCCAAAGTAATGTTGACTTTATGTGGAGTTTATAAAGTTCATATCATATACACTTAGGCTCTTTAAGATGTAAAAATGCTCCTCATCATTGTCCACGCCCTAAGGCTCCTTGAACGATAAACGAGGGAATTGATTTTTGATCAATTTTTATTCAACACTTACCATGCCATACACCCTAAGGCTCTAATGACAAGGTTCGTGCTACATGCCCCACACCCTAAGGCTCCTTGAGGTCATGTTTTAATCTTATTCTTTCTTTATTTATGATATATCTAGTAGGCCAAATTCCGCGGTCCCATGGTCTGAATACCTCCTACTTAGTGGGTATGAGCCACCTTAGTCGGAAGTCCACAACGCTGGCACCCTCAATGTGTTCATGCTTTAATTACAAGGAGATAAAAGATTTGGCTAAGAGCTAAGATATCGAATCTACACCGCAAAAATACTCATTTATTAAGGAATTAAATATACAAGCGGGAAGAAAGAGCCACACAAACTCATATAAGCAAAAATTAACCCTTAAACTTATGATCAACTCTATCATCTCTCGTTCTCCACAATTTAAAATCTCAAGGAATGAGACTCGTGGATGCTTAGCCTAATAAACCAATTAATGTCCATACGGTTAAGGATACTAGCTAGAGTAAACTTGGATAAGTAAACTCGGGTTGAGTCAAAATATTCACGACGGGCCTGATATATCAAAGACATCTAAACTTGTTAAAACCATTTTATTCATTTATTTATTTATTTTTTTTTACTTTATTCTTGAAATGGAAAATATAAATACGATGCGATGACAAAAGGAAAGAAAATAAACGAAAATACTACTAGGCCAAAATAGATTAAAAATTTGAAAAACGTTGAAAAAATTTTAATTTTCCGATTAAATAGGGTCAAATTCATGGAAAAGCCCACTAAAATTCGATAGACATTCCCCCTACACTTAATATAAACTTTGTCCTCAATGTTTAAGCATGTGGGAGAATAAACTCCCCTACACTTAGGACATTGAGTACGTTTTTTAAATCGAGCTAAGGAAGAGACAACTAAAGTGAGTACGTTTTTTATATACAAGTACGAATCACAATAGCAAAAACTTATCGACGAAACTGGGTACACGAGAACACGGGATCACGGGTCGCGTCAAAAATACCAAAAGTGGATCATTAAAGCACATGTCCTTGCACAACATCACAACACACAAACAACCTACTTGGCCCCCTACACTTATTGGTAGAAATGGGTGAAGGTGAAAAAGGGTGGAAAGAATGGAAAAGGTAAAAATCTAACCTAGTTATACGATGCTTGATTTATTTATCACGAGTCTCTAGCTCGACTCGATTTCCCGAATGTCATCATTCGAATGGGATAATCATGGGAAAATATAGTTTTAAAGGGAGGAAAATCTCTCCATGATAAAGGGTGAAACAAGGTCATATAAGGAATACCCCATGAAAATCCACCCGGGTCAAACACATAATTTCCATCATGAAAGGAAATAAACCTCGAGGTGGTAAAATCACACAAGGCAAAGGAAAGTGGGGTATCCTTAGGCAACGATCTTTTAAATGAAAGAGAGGTATGGTGAAATGGTAATGATAGCACGGAAGTCCCTATTCCGGGATCAAACACCGGTTCCTTAATGAGAAAATAGCAAGAGGTTCTGACATTAAAGCTCAAAATTTCATTTTGATCCAAAGTGGGGGAGTCGTCCTTTTCCAAACTCGATGTGAAAACATAAGTATCATCGGAGTCATAGGAAAACTCATCCTCGTGAGGAAAATAGGAATTTAGAAAGATATCTAAATCCTCCTCAAATGGAATGTGTAACACCCCCAAATTTACACAAATTAATACAGCGGAAGACTCGTTGGTGTTACGGGATAGCACATTACTCACGTCATAGACAACGCTTAAAAATCGCGTCGTTTAATAATAAAGCATTTCCATTCATAAATAGCAAGTTTACATAGGTCCCAAGTCATTGTATTTCATACAGGTTTTACAAAGAATTTGAATGGAAATTATTATTTAAGTGCGGGCCATGAATTCTTGTCATCTTCCCGAGAATTACCTTCAAGTACCTGAGATAAAACATGTTAAAAGAAAAGGGTCAGCTATAACGCCTAGTGAATTCATAGAGTTTAATAAAATCCATCAATATAACATCGGTATAAAACTATTACCGAAAATCATTTCGTATAAATCTTTGTAATAGGCCATAAAATCGCCAAAGTCATTTTATACAAATCCTTATCAAAATCATAATATAGGCTTTCGCCTTTAAAATCATTATATGAACCATTGTCGTTAAAAACATCATACAATACGTTTTATAACGTTGTGTAGATTAAATAAAAACCGTTATATGAATATGGTTATATAAAACCAAAACACGAACATAATATCAATGATAAGACCTTGTATTTCTAGTCAGGTAATATATCGTAATTCAATGCTTAAAGTAGTATTTCGTTAATTGGATTATTATAAGCCGCATGACATTTTTACCTTACTATAACAAACAACGGGTAGCTAACCTGAAACTCAATTTGCCCATCTAAATTAGCGTGTCGTCACAATAATCACGCTTGTGTAAATCTTCTCATACATAAATTCGCTTACCAATCAATGTGGCATGACAGGGATCAACCGTCAAGGCGCGAACTGGGGTGATCGTCCCCAAATAGTACTATTATATGCATAAGCGTCTACCAAATCCCGGTAGTTCACAATTCATGCTAATGGGACTTTTATTGACATAACCTAACTTTAATAATCCTATTCATTTCATCTATCGGGTCATTTAATCATTCATCGGGTCATACAATCATTCGGGTCCAAATCAATAAACAGACAATCGGGACAAATGGTGTCCTATTTTATCAAAACTAACATGTTATCTCCCTCGCGGGTTTATAAAACATTTCATAAAAACATTTAAAAGAGTGCGAGGCTATGAACTCACGTTGATGTGGGAAAGCGGGTTATCGGCGATTCGGATGTACGGTACGTGCTTCAATCACGGAAACCTAGACAAATAATACTCGTCTTAGACCCTTGTCCAATGACTTTATAAAAATAACAATTATGTATACATATGATGATTATATATATATATATGATGATCAAGTGGGTTTACATATTCTCTTTTACTCATTTTAGTGTTTATGTTTTGGTAACTTCTCACTAGTTTACTAGTTTTACCTATTTACATGTTTTAGGTCTAATAAGCCTATTATAAGTTCATTAACTTGTATTAATCCATTTTATACTTGTATTATCAGTATTTATACTTTACATGTTGGGCCCAAATGGGTTAAGCCCAATAAATAAGTTTATAAGTGTTTTAGCCCATTTTGTTGTATTATTAGTCCAATAATGTTAACTTAGCCCGTTAATGTCTGTATGTTATATAGTTCGGGTTTTATGGGGGTTTACTGGTTATATATGTTTATATATCAGTACATGACTTTATAAAAGTTTACATTAGACGGGTCCAACCATCTAAGTTTTATTTAACAAAAACGTTAATTTTACGGTAATAGCCGAAAAAGTCGTAAAAATCATGTTTATAGTTTTTATAACTTATAAAACTTATCAAACTACCATTTTTATAAAATGTCTATTTATTTATCCTTATACATATTTATATAAATGTATTATATAAGTTAGTGGGTTTTAATTCACATTTTATACTATTTTAATTTGAGTGCTTATATAATACTATTATACTTTAATTTTTTCAAAATCTGATTTTTACTTTCATGTTCACCAAAACAGCCATATCTAGAGTTTTATATGGAGATAGAAGCTCAAATTTTTATGGCACAAACTACATGATATGTGCTCCATGTAACTCTTCTATGGCTACTGTTGAATCAGCCTCTAAGTATTTTATAAAATTCGTCCAAATTAGTGTACTCAGATTTGCACTCTAAACTTGTTTTGATCATATCTCACTCATTTTTATGATTCCATTGCATGGCCAACTCTCACATGTGTATAACACCTAATACTTACTGTAATTTGATTCCACTATGCCATTTTATCAGTTTAGATTTTGGTTACTTATTGTTTTTATACAGCCTTCATATTTTAGCAAGATTTTAACCATTTAACATGTGGTTTTCCATCTTTTTAACTATATTTATCAAATCTATCAACACCAAATCCCCACATAATATTTTTAATCATCATTAATCATCATATACATATACATATATAAAGAAATTACAAGATTATATAATCAAAATAACAAGAGGATAGGAAGAACAATATCTATACCACCATTAGTGATGAAAAGATGAGGTTTTTGATGAACAAGACTTGGTTCTTGTTATCAAATCTTCAACTTTAGCAAGGAAACTTCTTGGATCATTTGGATGGATGAACACCTTCATGAAATCAGCCCTTTAACCTAATGAAAACTCCTTTTCATAAGTTAAGATCACCTCCAATCTTCATATCTTCAAAAGGACATCATCATATGTAGAAATAACATGAGATTTTGTGGTTGAATTTGATCAAAATAGGTGTTTTAGGGTGATATGGGACGAATTTTTGATGAGAGAAAAAGGGAGGATGAGAGTGGTTTGCATGTATGTGTTTAGGAGGAAATGGTTTGAGGTGGTTGTTTTTTTATGTGTAGCTTACAAGTTAAGCTTTAAATGACAAGTGTAGTAGCATTCTTGTGAAGCTTTTTGACACCTAAGGGTGTTAGTGGCTAAGTGTTCCATATTAGTGGGGTGGGGCAAAACTTGTTTTGTCTCATCCCACTAATTTACGGGTATTCCTCGATTCTAGTTTCCTCGATTTGCGTGCCCTCGGGTCGTTTTAAGAAAAACGTTTTTATAAATTATGAATCAACGGCACAAAACGAATATAATAAAAATTGACTCATCAAAAACGGAGTTCAAAAACGTAAATACGTAATCCTAAGGTTTCTTGTTTAGTCGTAAAGGACGTTAAATTATTCACGTAAGTCCTAATCTCTTCTCGTAAATTTGTGAGTTTATGAACTAACTCAAATTTAAAATCCCAAAATAATATTCACGGATAAATTTATTTTCTGAAATGTCGGACTGTCCCCAAAACGGTGTATGTAAACGTAAGAACGTAACGTAGAGTCCTCCGGTTTAGACGTAGTCGATGCTACTTCAGGACGTAAATCCAAATTTCTTCCCATAAATAAGTGAGTTCATAATATAACATTAAAATAATGTTTTTAAATAACACTTGAGAATAAAATATCAACCATAAATTGACGGATTGTCACAGCATTTACCCCTAAACAGGATCTTTGTCCTCAAAGATCATCTTACCTTACTAGTCGCTTCTTATAGAGATAAAGCCATGTGGGTATTTCCTCCACATTCGGTCTTTTCTCACAAGTGTAATCCATTACAATACGCGAGTTTCATCAAACATAACTATAGGAATAAGATCAGGCTTATTGTTGACTTATTTTCTCTATCAATGATGTTCACGGGTTTTTGATGAATGCAACTTTTCGCCGATATAAACTTCATTATGGAGTAGTTAGATTTTCACTTGATAGACATGCTATCAAGTTCGATGTAATAATTCACGCAGCTCTTGAAGTTCTAAGGTAGATCCAGCTTATATGCCTTTCAAACCAATCTTTTACGTCATCTCAATGGTCCCATACAACGGGGACTTATATCCCATGATCTTTCAGATCATCAATTCATTTTTCCATGGTTAAAATTTTTGGCATAACTTCGCTACCCATCTGGCACTTAAAGATCTACATTTCATATTCACATAACCTCCTGCCCACTACCGGCAGTTAATAATCAGATCCTAATTTCAACAATCATTTCAGGTCTCGCGGGTCAAGTATTTTTGGAAGGTTAGGTTCGCCATCATAGGAAACCTTAAACCTAAAAGACATGTCCAACTCACAATGGGTGTATGTCGGGTGTCTTCATCCCAACTCCTGCTTACAGATTCTCTAATATATATCCTCACAAGATTCGATCATGATCCTAATACGATAATTATCAATGATAATATCTCCAAAGGAAAACGATTTCATAGTTTATTACCAAAGGTCAATCATTCAAACATAAAACAACACTTATAGTATTTTGTATCGTTACTTTACCTCGTCCCTTCGATTGGGGTGGTACACAATACTCTCTCATCAAGTTTCTTTCCCAATGACTTCTGAGCAAACCTCTAGAAATTCGATGCGAAGCGAGGATCTTGATAAAGATGATCGATACAGGCACACCATGCTTATATAACTCCTTTAGATACAAAAGAGTCAATTTCTTCATCAAGAATGTATCATTAACAGGAATGATATTAGCAGATTTGGTCAGTCTGTCGACGATGACCCAAATGGAATCAAATTCAGATGATGACCTTTGCAATAGTTAGACGTTTACTAATGTATGAGGAGATGTCTGCCTTCATAATTTTCCATTAGTACAACTTCTTCAGATAAAAATACATTAAATCATAAATGTCATGAATAAAATACTTATACTTATAAGATTCCAACTTAACTAAATCTCACAATCCTCCATATTTAGACAATCACAAGTGGCCTTTTAATCATTTAGAGCCATCGGCTTCTCAATTCTAATGGTTCACATTAGCCGCGAACCCCCTTTTATTATTTATATTATCCTTCTTACAGGCATCAATTATTTCTAAATGTTCGGGCAAATTACTTTGCACCGTCATTATTAAAGAACACAATCCTAATTGATTCTTTATCCTTTCTATATTATGTGTCAGTATCTACATTCATCTTCCCTGATGAAATAATTATCATGTCCGTATTTATTCAAAAATTATTTCTTCACATTTTCTGAGTTTTAGTTTCTTCTCAACTATCATTTTTATCTGTTATACTCAATCCGACGTCTAAAGCGTCGATAACTATTGCTAGTAATTAAATAATAGATATTTAATTTTATGAAACGTAAACGTAAAGTTTTAAATTTCTCGGTTCGTCCAATTATAGGAAAATGTTCAAAAGAATAAATTTGAATTTAATTAACACAATTTTTGTTGATTTACTGTAAATAATTAGTGAGATTCGTAAATGTTCGAAAAATCGTTGTTTATACTTTGGTCACAATTTTCTTATTTGACAAGCAAAAATTGTCGTTTTAAATTTCAAGTCATGGTTTCCTCAATCCCTCTTAGGTTGTCTTGAGGCATAGACAAATATTTAACCCTAAACATGAGTTTAGTTAAATGTTCTGGGTATAAGGGAATTGTGACAATCCGTCAATTTATGGTTGATATTTTATTCTCAATTATTATTTGAAAATATTATTTTAATATTATATTATGAACTCACTTATTCTGGGAAGAAATTTGGATTTACGTCTTGGAGTAGCATCGACTACGTCTAAACCGGATAATTCTACGTTACGTGCTTACGTTTACATACACCGTCTTTGGTGACAGTCCGACATTTTAGAAAATAAATTTTTCCGTGAATATTATTTTGAGATTTTAAATTTGAGTTGGTTCATAAACTCACAAACATACGAGAAGAGATTAGGACATACGATTTTATTTAAACGTCCTTTACGACTAAACCGGAAACCTTAGGATTACGTATTTACGTTTTTGAACTTCGTTTTTGATGAGACAATTTTTATTAGATTCATTTTGTGACGTTGATTCATAATTTATAAAAACGTTTTTCGTAAAACGACCCGAGGGCACGCAAATCGAGAAAACTAGAATCAAGGAATACCCGTAAACTAGTGAGATGGGACAAAATACATTGTCCCACCCCACTAGCTTAAATGGGACGGCACATGACACCACATCTAAGGATGTGGCATCATGTTAAGCTACATAGTTACAAGTGTAACTAAGCTTACACCTTAAGCTACTCTTTCCACTTACACTAGCTAAAACCATCAACACTTCACACATACCATTTCCATACATGAAAACAACCTCAAATCCTCTCAACCACTTCACCCTTGCCGTCCACTTTCAAGCTACAAACACCCCTTTTGATCTTTTCTAGCCATTAAATACATGTTATCTAGCTCTATCATGGAGTTATCTTGAAGCCTTGATCATTTGGTGGCCATATTAACCGCATAGGAGGTGATTTGCTTGTGTCCTAGGGCTGATTTCTCAACTATTTTTCTTGGTGTTTGATGATCTTGGAGTTACTTTTGGTGTTCATCAAGTTCTTGTCTTCCAAAAACAAGAAATACACTTGGTTGGTAAAGAAGATCATCCTCTCTATTTTCTCTTGTTATTTTTGTAAAGAACAAATGTATTTTCTTTATTATTGTACATGTATATGATGAATATATGATGATAAAAATGTTGTGTGGGGATCAAGTGTTGATAAATATACTTAAAAAGGTTAATAACTATAAGAAATAAGGCTAAAATCATGATTATTTAGTTGGCTGTATAAAAACAGTATATAACTAAAACTTGAACTGATAAACTTGCATGGTATGATCCATTTACAGTAAGTACAAGGTGTTATACACATGTGAGAGTTGGCCATGCTATGGAATCATTATAATGAGTGAGATATGATCAAAACAAGATGAGTATGCAAATCTGAATAAGCTGTTTTGTAGGGACTGTTAAGCATAGATAAACTTAAAATGAGCAGTAGCTATAACTAAGTTAAATGTAGAACATAATATGAAAATCATGCCACCCAAAAATGAGCTTCTAACTCATTATAGAACTCTAGATATGATAAAAATGGTGAATATGAAAATAAAAATCAAATTTTGAGAATTAATGTTTATTATTATTATATAAGCACTCAAAATTATATTGTATAAAATATAAAATAAAAACCCACTAACTTATGGATTTTATTTATATAAATATGTAAAAGGTTAAATAAGTGTATAAATTATAAAAATGGTAGAGGAATAACACTTATAAGTAATAAAAACTATAAACTTGATTTTTACGACTTTTTCGGCTATTACCGTAAAATTAACGTTTTTGTTAAATAAAACTTAGATGATTGGACCCGTCTAATGTAAACTTTATAAAACTCATATACTGATATATAAACATATATAACAAGTAAAAACCGATAAAACCCAAACTATATAACATACGGACATTAACGGACTACGTTAACGTTATTGGACTAATAATACAACAAAATGGACTAAAACACTTATAAACTTATTTATTGGGCTTAACCCATTTGGGCCCAACATGTAAAGTATAAATACTGATAATACAAGTAGAAATTGATTAATACAAGTTAATAAACTTATAATAGGCTTATTGGACCTAAAACACGTAAATAGGTAAAACTAGTAAACTAGTATAAAAATTATCGACACATAACACTGAAATGAGTAAATGAGAATATGTAAACCCACTTGATCATCATATATATAAAATTATCATATGTATACATAATTGTTATTTTTATAAAGTCATTGGACATGAGTCTAAGACGAGTATTATTTGTCTAGGTTTCCGTGATTGAAGCGCGTACCGTACGTCCGAATTGCCGATAACCCGCCTTCCCACATCAACGTGAGTTCATAGCCTCGCACTCTTTTAAATGTTTTATAAATGTTTTATAAACCCGCGAGGGAGATAACATGTTAGTTTTTATACAATAGGACACCATTTGTCCCGATTGTTTGTTTATTGATTTGGACCTGAATGATTGTATGACCCGATTGTATGACCCGATAAATGATTAAAGGACCCGATAGATGAAATCAAATGGATTATTAAAGTTAGGTTATGTCACTAAAAGTCCCATTAGCATGAATTGTGAACTACCGGGATTTGGTAGACGCTTATGCATATAATAGTACTATTTGGGGACGATCACCCCAGTTCGCGCCTTGACGGTTGATCCCCGTCGTGCCACATTGATTGGTAAGCGAATTTATGTATGAGAAGATTTCCATAGTGTGACCTTTGTGACGACACGCTACTTTAGATGGGCAAATTGAGTATCGGGTTAGCTACCCGTTGTTGGTTTAGTAAGGTAACAATGTCATGCGGCATATAATAATCCAAATTAACGAAATACTACTAGACGCTCCGAATTACGATGTATTGCCTGACTAGCAATACGGGGTCATACTATTGATATTATGTTCGTGTTTTGGTTTTCATAACATATTCATATAACGGTTTTTATTTTCATACAACGTCATAAGATGTATTGTATGATGTTTTTACGACATTGGCTCGTATAATGATTTGTAAGGCAAATGCCTATATTATGATTTTCGATAAGGATTTGTTTAAAATGACTTTGGCTATTTTATAGCCTTTTAAAATGATTTGTACAAAAATGATTTTCAGTAATAATTTTATACTGATATTATATTGATGGATTTTATTAAACCCTATGAATTCACTCGGCGTTATCGCTGACCCTTTTCTTTTAACATGTTTTATCTCAGGTACTTGAAGGTAATTCTCGGGAAGACAACAAGAATTCATGGCCCGCACTTAAACAATATTTTCCATTCAAATACTTGTAAAACTTTGTATGAAATGTAATTACTTGGGACCGATGTAACTTTGATATTTATGAATGTAAATGATTTATTATTAAACGACGCGATTTTTATGCGTTGTATATGATGTGAGTAATGTGCTATCCCGTAACACCAACTAGTCTTCCGCTGTATTGAGTTGAATAAATTTGGGGGTGTTACAGTTTGGTACCAGAGCTCTCGTTATAGAGAACGAAAGATTTTTAAAACCAAGGTTTTGAATAAAACATTTCAAAATGTTTTAACTATAAACATTTTTCTAAAAATGTCTAAAAATCTTTTGACTATAACGGTGCCGAAGAATTCTCGAGTTACCGACAAGGCAAGACTGAGAAGTGTTATTTTAATATATATATATACCTTAGATTATATATATGATGTAATTTGATTACATGATTGTTTGATGATTATTTTGATATTTATACGAGTTATTTATACGACGTAGATTGTCACAAGAAACCCTAACTTCCCTAGTAATTAATCGAAGCTTTTCTCGTAGGAATTCTAGCTATCCTAGATCTAAACCAAGTTGTGGATGTTTATAATCCCAACAAATGGTTGATACTCGTAGGAATGTAGATATTAGTTGATTGCGATATTGAAGAAGAACTGGCGAGATTAAATCTGATATCGATGTCATGACGATCTTTCCTTATAGAGTGGAGTTTGACAAAGCGTTACTACCTAGAAAGATGTCATCTGATTCGTTGTCATCCAATTCTTAAATTGAAATCGAAAGGGTGAATGTCGCACTTGAGGCTGTCATTAGAACCATTACCCAAAAGCCTCATGCCACTAATACCTTTCTGAGAAGTCTAGTTGAATGATCAAGTCATTTCATACTAGTAACTCATTTGATAATTATTGTTGTAAGAGATATAGGATTGGAAATTAAGTGTTGTTCATATCAAGCTTTTATTGCCCTATTAAGGTATAAGAATAAGGTTGAAAGTATCGGAGAATGAGGTAGGATATTAAATTGAGTATAAAAGTGGTTGAAATTTGAATAAAGTAAAATTTAACCCATATGGAATAATAAATTGTTAAGAGGAAATCGTTAAGTCCTATGATTGAATTATTAGTTTTTTTAAATGATTGTTAGTTCGTGTTATGGGTTGTTCCTAGGCCATTGTCCACTGACGAGGATGCCTAGTGTCCAATAAATAAATTGAAGAAATCTTCTTCTGAATTGGGACCAATGGATCTTTCGGGACATGTGGAACACCTAATGACTCTTGTAGATTAGTATTCATTGTGGTATCTTTTAAAAATAATCCCTAACTTAACTAAGACATCAGTTGGTAGGATGAGATCATGGAATTGTATGACATAGTGACACATAATGTGTTACGGTACAATTTGACTTGTTTGTGATTAATGAAAAGACTACCTTTGATTGCTAAATTCTACATGTATCGATGTTATCTATCTTCTATTGCTTCACCCTAATGTTCGCATTAGTGATGCAACCATTGAACAAGTACTCATCTCGATTTGAGTTACGTTGTGGATTATTCTTTTGAGTGCCATCGACATCATGAACCTCATGATTAATTGGCTAAGCTCATTTCCTATCATATTGTAGTTAATTCTTGGTGGACAACTCTTCATCACTCTTTTGCAGATCACTCATTGTTTTTATAAGATAAAACAGTATCCTTTGAGAAAAATTGGGTTTTCATCACCATATGGATTATTTAAAGTGAGACTTATAAATAATCGTTATCGAAATGAAGTTGTTTATAAAACACCTTGGAAACTTAATTGTTTTCATAATAAAGAAAATCTTTGTAAATTTATTCTTGATTCTTATTTAAGAATTAAGCATGAAAATGTTTTTATGATGATAAAATTTTGATGAACTGAGTATTGCATCGTTAATCTTGAAATTGTATATAGTTGCGCGCCTACATACAATTTGGAATGGACCATGCAAGACTGATTAGTAGTCACCATAAAACTAATGAATAAACACTACATTTTCTTTGAAGATTGTGAAAGATTAAATTTTATGAGATCTGCAAGAAGTGAAAAATAGGGACATAGTGTTAGGGACACCTACCTATGTGCCTGTAGCCTCTATTCTTCTGAGTTGAATTTACTCATCTATGGAAATTGTCTTATTTGACAATTGACAATTCTTTCTTGTCAAATTCTCCCGTAGTGAGATTCTTAGGAAAAGTATCTGATTACCGAGTGTTGATACCCGACTGGATGTATTGACGTTCTTATCATCTCTTATGATTTGATTTCATTTGAATGACCTGGGTAATGATCCGAGGAGCTTTCGAATGCTTACTCAAATTATGAAAACATGGGATATATTCATATTCGTTAAATGTTTTCGTCTGTATCTAATTTGAAATTCTCTCGCATAGATTATGCGTTAACCTTACTCTTTAATTGTAGTTGTGTCTCCATATATCCTTGAATTTGTGAAGGATTATGAATTATTATTAGTCTTTTGAGAAGTTCACATCTTATCAACGGTAATGAAACTGGAAAGTTGATAGTGCCAGTAGAATAGATTGATTGATTATGACATGACGACATTGTCTTAATTGATGGGAACTCGAATTGAATTCCCCTAAATGATAAGATGTTGATTATCAAAAGTAATCTAAATAATTCTTGATGGATGACCATATCCTGTATTTAGACTTGAAATTATACCGTGAATGGTTGTGAACTACTTATAGATATTGTAATCTAGAAGAACCTAATATGAATTAATTAAAAGATTTTTTTGTTATCTGAAACTTTAGTAAGTATTTGTTGGTGAATTAACTAGACTTTTTCCATTAAAGCAAGTAGAATTTGGTATTTGATTATATTCTCGGTGCTGCACCTGTGGCGTGTCCACTGTACGTTAGCAGCATCTGAATTAAAGGAATTACCGTACAACTGAGAGAGTTGTCGGAGAAAGATTTTATTCTACCGAGCTCGTCATCATGAAGAGCTATGGCGTTTCATTCCTTATATTTATAGATTACTGTGAAACTGAGTAAATTGACAATCGAAAATGATATCCATAACTCGAAATGGAAGATTTGTTCGATCATTTACAAGGTTTTAACGTGTGTTTTAAAGATTTGATCCACGGCATGGTTATTATCAACTTCGCGTCCGCGAAGAAGATTATTTATTCCAATCACTACATCCGGTACTTGTAATGAACATTATGAGTTTCACGTGATGTCGTTTGGATTGACTAATACACATGTAGCATTCATAAATTTGGTGAATCACGTGTGTAGGCTGTAATTTGATAAATTCATGCTTGTGATCATTAAGCACCATTTGTTTGTTTATAAGTATAAGAAGGAGTTAGTAATTATTTATAGATTGCCCTGAATTGGCCGAACAATAAAAAAAAATTTACCCTGAATATTTAACATAAGACTTAAGACTTAATACTTTACATGATTTAACCGTATGATTAATAGATAATGGAATATAAATTGACTCTTCAAAAATTTAGAAGTCATTTAAGACTTTGAGTTATACTAAAAAGAAAGTGCAAATATGTTTTGACAAATATTTTAACAAAGGATTTTTAAGGGATTATGCCCTTATACCCAGAACATTTAACTAAACTTATGTTTAGGGGTAAATGTTTGTGTATACCTTAAGACAACTTAAGAAGGATTGAGTAAAACCATTTAAACCATGACTTAAAATTTGAAACGACAATTTTTGCTTTTCAAATAAGAAAATTTTGACCAAAGTGTAACCAAAGATTTTTCGAACATTTACGAATCTTAATAATCATTTTTGATAAATCAACAAAAATCGTGTTAATTAAATTCAAATTTTATTTTGAACACCTTTATATAATTGGACAAACTAAGAAAATTTAAAAACTTTTTGCGTTTACGTTTCATAAAAATTAACTAATTATTATTTAATTACTTGTAATAATTATCGACGCTTAAAAACGTCGGATTGAGTAAAACGGATAAAAATGATAGTTGAGATGAAATTAAAACTTAGAAAATGTGAAGAAAGAATTTTGAATAAATACGGTTATGATATTTATTTCATCAGGAAAGTGAACGTAATTACTGACACATTATGTATAAAAGATAAAGAAACAATTAGGACTTGTTCCTTAATAATGAAGTTGCAAAATAAATTGCCAAACAATTTAAAATATAGCCGATGCTTATAAAAAGGATAATATAGATAATAAAAGTGGTTCGCGGCTAATGTGAACCATTAGAATTAAGAAGTTGATAGCGTTAAATATTTAAAAGACCACTTGTGATTGTCTAAATATGGAGATTATTTTTTTTTAGATATAGTTATATTGGAATCTTGTAAGTATAAGTATTCTATTTATGTCATTTCTGACTAAAAGTGTCTTTGTCTGAAGAAGTTGTACTGATGGCAATTATGAAGGCAGAGATCGCCTCATACATTAGTAAACGTCTAGCTATTGCAAAGGTCATAATCTGAATTTGATTCGATTTGGGTCATCGTCGACAAACTGACCAAATCTGCTAATATCATTCCCGTTAATGATAAATGCAAAAGAGTTATGTAAACATAGTGTGTCTGTATCGAACATCTTTATCAAGATCCTCGCTTCGCATCGAATTTCTAGAGATTTGCTCAGAAATCATTGAGAACGAACCTTATGAGAGTACTATGTACCACCCCAATCGAAGGAACGAGGTAAAGTAACGATACAAAGTAATATAAGTGCTATTTTATGTTTGAATGATTGACCTTTGGTAATAGACCGTATAATCATTTTCCTTTGGAAATATTATCATTGATAATCATCGTATTAGGTTCGAGATCGAATCTTGTTAGGATCTAAATAGTAGAGCCTCTGTAAGCAAGAGTTGAGATGAAGACACCCGACATACACCCATTGTGAGTTGGACATGTCTTTTAGGTTTAAGGTTTCCTATGTTGGCGAACCTAACCTTACAAAATACCCGACCCGTGAGACCTGAAATGGATGTTGGAATTAGGATTTTATTATTGACTGCCGATAGTGGGCACAAGGTTATGTGAGAATAAAATGTAGATCTTGAAGTGCCAGATGGGTAGCGAAGTTATGCCAAAAATTTTAACCTTGGAAAAATGAATTAATGATCTGACAAATCATGGGATATAAGTCCCCGTTGTATGGGACCATTGAGATGACGTAAAAGTTGGTTTGAAAGGCATATAAGCTGGATCTACCCAAGGACTTCAAGAGATGCTTGAATTATGTTTCGTATATCAAACTTGATAAAATATCTATCAAGTGAAAATATGAATTCTTCTTAATAAAGCTTAGATCGGCGAAAAGTTGCATTCATCAGAAACCCGTGAACATCATGGATAGAGGAAGTAAGTCAACATTTAGCTTGATCTTATTCCCGTTGTTATGTTTGATGAAACTCGCGTATTATAATGAATTACACTTGTGAGAAAAGACCGAATGTGGAGGAAAATACCCACATGGCTTTAACTCTATAAGAAGCGAGTAGTAAAGTAAGATGATCTTTGAGGACAAAGATCCTGTTTAGGGGTAAATGCTGTGACAATCCGTCAATTTATGGTTGATATTTTATTCTCAATTATTATTTGAAAATATTATTTTAATATTATATTATGAACTCACTTATTTTGGGAAGAAATTTGGATTTACGTCTTTGAGTAGCATCGACTACGTCTAAACCGGAGAATTCTACGTTACGTGCTTACGTTTACATACACTGCCTTTGGTGACAGTCCGACATTTTAGAAAATAAATTTGTCCGTGAATATTATTTTGAGATTTTAAATTTGAGTTGGTTCATAAACTCACAAATTTACGAGAAGAGATTAGGATTTACGATTTTATTTTAACGTCCTTTACGACTAAACCGGAAACCTTAGGATTACGTATTTACGTTTTTGAACTTCGTTTTTGATGAGTCAATTTTTATTAGATTCGTTTTGTGACGTTGATTCATAATTTATAAAAACGTTTTTCGTAAAACGACCCGAGGGCACGCAAATCGAGAAAACTAGAATCGAGGAATACCCGTAAACTAGTGAGATGGGACAAAATACATTGTCCCACCCCACTAGCTTAAATGGGACGGCACATGACACCACATCTAAGGATGTGGCATCATGTTAAGCTACATAGTTACAAGTGTAACTAAGCTTACACCTTAAGCTACTCTTTCCACTTCCATTAGCTAAAACCATCAACACTTCACACATACCATTTCCATACATGCAAACAACCTCAAATCCTCTCAACCACTTCACCCTTGCCGTCCACTTTCAAGCTTCAAACACCCCTTTTGATCTTTTCTAGCCATGAAATACATGTTATCTAGCTCTATCATGGAGTTATCTTGAAGCCTTGATCATTTGGTGGCCATATTAACAACATAGGAGGTGATTTGCTTGTGTCCTAGGACTGATTTCTCAACTATTGTTTTTGGTGTTTGATGATCTTGGAGTTACTTTTGGTGTTCATCAAGTTCTTGTTTTCCAAAAACAAGAAATACACTTGGTTGGTAAAGAAGATCATCCTCTCCATTTTCTCTTGTTATTTTTGTAAAGAACAAATGTATTTTCTTTATTATTGTACATGTATATGATGAATATATGATGATAAAAATGTTGTGTGGGGATCAAGTGTTGATAAATATGCTTAAAAAGGTTAATAACTATAAGAAATAAGGCTAAAATCATGATTATTTAGATGGCCGTATAAAAACAGTATATAACTAAAACTTGAACTGATAAACTTGCATGGTATGATCCATTTACAGTAAGTACAAGGTGTTATACACATGTGAGAGTTGGCCATGCAATGGAATCATTATAATGAGTGAGATATGATCAAAACAAGATGAGTATGCAAATCTGAATAAGCTGTTTTGTAGGGACTGTTAAGCATAGATAAACTTAAAATGAGCAGTAGCTATACCTAAGTTAAATGTAGAACATAATATGAAGATCTTACCACCCAAAAATGAGCTTCTAACTCATTATAGAACTGTAGATATGATAAAATGGTGAATATGAAAATAAAAATTAAATTTTGAGAATTAATGTTTATTATTATTATATAAGCACTCAAAATTATATTATATAAAATGTAAAATAAAAACCCACTAACTTATGGATTTTATTTATATAAATATGTAAAAGGTTAAATAAGTGTATAAATTATAAAAATGGTAGTGGAATAACACTTGTAAGTAATAAAAACTATAAACTTGATTTTTACGACTTTTTCGGCTATTACCGTAAAATTAACGTTTTTGTTAAATAAAACTTAGATGGTTGGACCCGTCTAATGTAAACTTTATAAAACTCATATACTGATATATAAACATATATAACAAGTAAAAACCGATAAAACCCGAACTATATAACATACGGACATTAACGGACTACGTTAACGTTATTGGACTAATAATACAACAAAATGGACTAAAACACATATAAACTTATTTATTGGACTTAACCCATTTGGGCCCAACATGTAAAGTAAAAATACTGATAATACAAGTATGAAATTGATTAATACAAGTTAATGAACTTATAATAGGCTTATTGGACCTAAAACACGTAAATAGGTAAAACTAGTAAACTAGTATAAAAATTATCGACACATAACACTGAAATGAGTAAATGAGACTATGTAAACCCACTTGATCATCATATATATAAAATCATCATATGTATACATAATTGTTATTTTTATTAAGTCATTGGACATGAGTCTAAGACGAGTATTATTTGTCTAGGTTTCTGTGATTGAAGCGCGTACCGTACGTCCGAGTTGCCGATAACCCGCCTTCCCACATCAAAGTGAGTTCATAGCCTCGCACTCTTTTAAATGTTTTATAAATGTTTTATAAACCCGCGAGGGAGATAACATGTTAGTTTTTATAAAATAGGACACCATTTGTCCCGATTGTTTGTTTATTGATTTGGACCCGAATGATTGTATGACCCGATTGTATGACCCGATAAATGATTAAAGGACCCGATAGATGAAATCAAATGGATTATTGAAGTTAGGTTATGTCACTAAAAGTCCCATTAGCATGAATTGTGAACTACCATGATTTGGTAGACGCTTATGCATATAATAGTACTATTTGGGGACGATCACCCCAGTTCGCGCCTTGACGGTTGATCCCCATCGTGCCACATTGATTGGTAAGCGAATTTATGTATGAGAAGATTTCCATAGCGTGACCTTTGTGATTACACGCTACTTTAGATGGGCAAATTGAGTATCGGGTTAGCTACCCGTTGTTGGTTTAGTAAGGTAACAATGTCATGCGGCTTATAATAATTCAAATTAACGAAATACTACAAGACGCTCCGAATTATGATGTATTGCCTGACTAGCAATACGGGGTCATACTATTGATATTATGTTCGTGTTTTGGTTTTCATAACCATATTCATATAACGGTTTTTATTTTCATACAACGTCATAAGACGTATTGTATGATGTTTTTACGACATTGGCTCGTATAATGATTTTTTAGGCAAATACCTATATTATGATTTTCGATAAAGATTTGTTTAAAATGACTTTGGCTATTTTATAGCCTCTTAAAATGATTTGTACAAAAATGATTTTCAGTAATAATTTTATACTGATATTATATTGATGGATTTTATTAAACCCTATGAATTCACTCGGCGTTATCGCAGACCCTTTTCTTTTAACATGTTTTATCTCAGGTACTTGAAGGTAATTCTCGGGGAGACAACAAGAATTCATGGCCCGCACTTAAACAATATTTTCCATTAAAATACTTGTAAAACTTTGTATGAAATGTAATGACTTGGGACCGATGTAACTTTGATATTTATGAATGGAAATGATTTATTATTAAACGACGCGATTTTTATGCGTTGTCTATGATGTGAGTAATGTGCTATCCCGTAACACCAACTAGTCTTCCGCTGTATTGAGTTGTATAAATTTGGGGGTGTTACAGGAATAATCCCTTAAAAGTTCTTTTTGATAAAACATTTGTCAAAACATATTTGCACTTTCTTTTTGGTAAAACCCGAAGTCTCAAATGGCTCAAATTTTTAAAGAGTCAATATAGATTCCATTATTTATTAATCACATGGTCAAATAATGTAAAGGATTAAGTCTTTAATCACATGTTAAATAATCAAGGTACAAGTTTTCATTGTTCGGCCAATTTAGGGCAGTCTATAACTAATTATTAACTCATTCTTATTCTTATAAACAAACAGATGGTCCTTAATGATCGCAAGCATGCATTTATCAATTTACAGCCTATACACGCGATTCACCCAATTTATGAATGCTACATGTGTATTAGTCAATCCAAACGTCATCACGTGAAACTTATAATGTTTATTACAAGTTCTGGATGTAGTGATTGGAATAGATAATCTTTTTCGCGGACGCGAAGTTGATGATAACCATGCCGAGGATCAAAATTTTAAAACCTACGCTAGAACCTTGTAAATGATCGAACAAATCTTCCATTTCGAGTCATGGATATCGTTTTCGATTATCAATTTACTCAGTTCACAGTAATCTATAAATATAAGGAATGATAACACCATAGCTCTTCATGATGACGAGCTCGGTAGAATAAAATCTTTCTCCGACAACTCTCTCAGTTGTACGGTAATTCCTTTAATTCAGATGGTGCTGACGTACAGTGCACACGCCACAGGTGCAGCACCGAGAATTTAATCAATACCAAATTCAACTTGCCTTAATGGCGAAAGTCTAGGTAATTCATCAACAAATACTTACTAAAGTTTCAGATAACAGAAACATCTTTTTTTTTTGAAATTTACTTTAAGTTCATTCTAGATTATAATATCTATGACTAGTTCATAACCATTCACGATATAATTTCAAGTCTAAATGCAGGATATGGTCACCCATCAAGAATTATTTAGATCACTTTTGATAATCAACATCTTATCATTTAGGGGAATTCTACTCGAGTTCCCATCAATTAAGACAATGTCGTTATGTCATAATCAATCAATCCATTCTACTGGCACTATCAACTTTCCAGTTTCATTGTCGTCGATAAGATATGAATTTCTCAAAAGACTAATAATAATTCATAATCTTTCACAAATTCAAGGATATATGGAGACACAACTACCATTAAAAGAGTAAGGTCAACGCATAATCTACGCGAGATAATTTCAAATCAGATACAGATGAAAACATTTTATGAATATGAATATATTCCATGTTTTCATAATTTGAGTACGCATTCGAAAGCTCCTCAGATCGTTACCCAGGTCATTCAAATGAAATCAAATCAAAAGAAATGATAGGAACGTCGATACATCCAGTCGGGTATCAACACTCGGTAATCAGATACTTTTCCAAAGAATCTCACCACGGGAGAATTGGACAAGAAGGGAATATCAATTGTCAATTAAGACAATATCTATAGATGAGTAAATTTGACTCAGAAGAATAAATAGTACGGGCACATATGTAGGTGTCCCTATCAATATGTCCCTATTTTTCACTTCTTGTAGATCTCATAAAATTTAATCTTTCACAACTTCAACGAAAATGTAGTGTTAATTAATCAGTTTTATGGTGACTACTAATCAGTCTTGCATGGTCCCTTCTAAATTGTATGTAGGCGCGCAACTATATACAATTTCAAGATTAACGATGCAATACTCAGTTCGTCAAAATTTTATCATCTTGTTCATAATAAAAACATTTTCATGATTAATTCTTAAATAAGAATCAAAAATAAATTTACAAAGATTTTCTTTGTTATGAAAACAATTAAGTTTTCCAAGGTGTTTTATAAACAACTTCATTTCGATAACAATAACTTATAAATCTCACTTTGAATAATCCTTATAGTGATGAAAATTCAATTTTCTCAAAGGATACTGTTTTATCTTATAAAAACAATGAGTGATCTACAAAAGAGTGATGAAAAGTTGTTTACCAAGAACTAACTATGATATGATAGGAAATGAACTTAGCCAATTAATCATGAGGTTCATGATCTCGCTGGCACTCAAAAATAATAATCCACAACGTAACTCAAATCGAGATGAGTACTTGTTCGATGGTTGCATCACTAATGCGATCATTAGAAAGAGGCAATAAAAGATGGATAACATTGATACATGTAGGATTTAGCAGTCAAAGGTAGTCTTTTTCATTAATCACAAACAAGTCAAAATTGTACCGTAACGCATTACGTGTCACAATGTCATACAATTCTCAGAACTCATCCTACCAACTGATGTCTCAGTTAAGTTAGGGATTTTTAAAAGATACCACAATGAATACTAATCTACAAGAGTCATTAGGTGTTCCACATGTCCCAGAAGATCCATCGGTCTCAATTCAAAAGAAGATTTCTTCAATTTATTTCTTGGACACTGGGCATCCTCGTTAGTGTACAATGGCCTAGGAACAACCCTTAACACGAATCAACAATCATTTAAAACCTTATAATTCAATCACAGAACTTAACGACTTCCTCTTAACAATCTCATATTCCATACGGGTTAAATTTTACTTTATTCAAGTTTCAACCAACTTATACTCAATTCGATATCCTACCTCATTTTTCAATGCTTTCAATCTTATTATTAGACCCTCAAAGTGCAATAAAAGCTCGATATGAACAACACTTAATTTCAAATCCTATATCTCCTTCATCAATAGTTATCAAATGAGTCACTAGTATGAAATGACTCGATTATTCAATTAGACTTCTCGGAAAGGTACTAGTGGCATGAGGCTTTTGGGTAATGGTTCCAATGACAGCCTCAAGTGCAACATTCACCCTTTCGATTTCAATTTAAAAATTGGGTGACAACGAATCAGATGACACCTTTCCAGGTGGTATCGTTTTGTCAAACTCCACTCTATAAGGAAAGATCGTCATGACACCGATATCAGATTTAATCTCGCCAATTCTTCTTCAATATCGCAATCAACTAATATCAACATTTCTACGAATATCAACCATTTTGTTGGGATCATAAATATCCACAACTCGGTTTAGATCTAGAATAGCTAAAATTCCTACGGAAATAGCTTCGATTGATTTACTAGGGAAGTTAGGGTTTCTTGTGACAATCTACGTCGTATAAATACTTCTTATAAGTATTAAAATAATCATCAACAATCATGTAATCAAATTACAACATATATATATATATATATATATATATATATAATCCAAGTTATATATATATATTAAAATAACACTTCTCAGTCTGGCCTTGTCGGTAACTCGGGAATTCTTCGGCACCGTTATAGTCAAAAGATTTTTAAATATTTTTAGAAAAATGTTTATAGTTAAAAGATTTTGAAATGTTTTATTCAAAACCTTGGTTTTAAAAATCTTTCATTCTCTATAACGAGAGCTCTGGTACCAAACTGTAACACCCCCAAATTTACACAATTTAATACAGCGGAAGACTCGTTGGTGTTACGGGATAGCACATTACTCACATCATAGACAACGCTTAAAAATCGCGTCGTTTAATAATAAAGCATTTCCATTCATAAATAGCAAGTTTACATAGGTCCCAAGTCATTGTATTTCATACAGGTTTTACAAAGCATTTGAATGGAAATTATTATTTAAGTGCGGTCCATGCATTCTTGTCGTCTTCCCGAGAATTACCTTCAAGTACCTGAGATAAAACATGTTAAAAGAAAAGGGTCAGCGATAACGCCGAGTGAATTCATAGAGTTTAATAAAATCCATCAATATAACATCGGTATAAAATTATTACCGAAAATCATTTCGTACAAATCTTTGTAATAGGCCATAAAATCGCCAAAGTCATTTTATACAAATCCTTATCAAAATCATAATATAGGCTTTCGCCTTCAAAATCATTATATGAACCATTGTCGTTAAAAACATCATACAATACGTTTTATAACGTTGTGTAGATTAAATAAAAACCGTTATATGAATATGGTTATATAAAACTAAAACACGAACATAATATGTGACAATCCGTCAATTTATGATTGATATTTTATTCTCAATATTTATTTAAAAATATTATTTTAATGATACAATATGAACTCACTTATTTTTGGGAAGAAATTTGGATTCACGTCTTGGAGTAGCATTGACTACGTCTAAACCGGAGGATTCAACGTTACGTGCTTACGTTTACATACACCGTCCTTGGTGACAGTCCGACATTTCAGAAAATAAATGTATCCATGAATATTTTTTTGGAGTTTTAAATTTGTGTTGGTTCATAAACTCACAAATTTACGAGAAGAGATTGGGACTTACGATTTTATTTTAACGACCTTTACGACTAAACCGGAAACCCTAGGATTACGTAATTACGTTTTCGAACTCCGTTTTTGATGAAACAATTTTTATTAGATTCGTTTTGTGCCGTTGATTCATAATTTATAAAAATGTTTTTCGTAAAACGACCCGAGGGCACGCAAATCGAGGAAACTGGAATCGAGGAGTACCCGTAAATAAATGGGGATGAGACAAGTGGGACACTTGTCCCACCCCCATCAAAACCAGCCAAACCATGGACTCAACACCCTTAGGTGTCAAGCCTTAAACAAGTAGCAACTTAAAGCTTACACTTGTAAGCTAAGCTTACAAGTTAAGCTTACCATCCAACAAAACTAGCAAACCAATACCACTTCTCATTTGCAACATGCAAATCTACTCAAAACTCTCTCTCCCTATTCCATTCTTGCCGTCCACTTTCACCATAAACACCCTAATTTGATCAAAATTAACCACAAAATCCTATGTTATACTTGCATATGTTGAAGCCCTTTTGAAACCCTATTGATTGGTGGTACTTATAACATCCAAGGAGGAGTTTTCATAGTGTCTTGAGGCTGATTTTCCACAAGTTATACATGAAGAATGGTGGTCTTGATGATGGTCTTGGCTATGCACAAGTTTCTCCATCCAAAACCATGTCAAACTCATAACCTACATCAAGTTGATGGTATAAAGATTGTCCTCCTCATCTTCTTGTTATTTTGATTATGTAAACATGTATTTTATTCCCTATTGTATATGTATATGATGATTATATGATGATAAAAATTTTATGTGGGGATTTGGTGTTGATAAACATGCTTGAAAAAGTGAAAAACTATAAGAAACAAGTCTAAAATCTTGTCTAAATATGTTGGCTGTATAAAACAGTAAAGAATCAAGTGGTGAACTGATAAAAATGGCATAGATTAATAGATTTACAGTAAGTTATGGGTCTTGTACACATGTGAGAGTTGGCCATGCAATGGTATCAAAGTAATGAGTGAGATATGATCAAAACAAGTTTAAGGTATAAATCTGAGGTTACTGTTTTGGACGAATTTTAGAAAATACTTAAAGGATGATTCAACAGTAGCAATAGGAAAGTTAAATGTAGCACATATCATTTAGTTTATGTGATAAAAATATGAGCTTCTATCTCCATATAGAACTCAAGATATGGCAGTTTTGGTGAAAGTGAAGATAAAAATAAGATTTTTGGAAATTAAAGAATAATACTATTATATAAGCACTCAAATTTTAATAGTATAAATTATAATTAAAACCCACTAACTCATGAATTTCATTTATAAAAATATTTACAATGATAAATAAGTGTACATTTTATAAAAATGGTAACTTGTTATGTTTTATTAGATATAAAACTATAAACGTGATTTTTACGACTTTTTCGGCTATTGCCGTAAAATTAACGTTTTTGTTAGATAAAACTTAGATGGTTGGACCCGTCTAATAAAAACTTTATAAAACTTATATACTGATATATAGACATGTATAACAAGTAAAAACCGATAAAAACCCGAACTATAGGACATACGGACATTAACGAGCTAAGTAAACATATTGGACTAATACTTGGGCTAATAATTGGACCAAATAAGATAAACACCCATAAAAAGAACTTATTGGGCTTAACCCATTTGGGCCCAACTTGAAAGTGTATGTACTGATAATATATGTATAAAATGGATTAAAACAAGTTAAAGAACTTGTAATAAGTTTATTGGACTTAAAACACGTAAATAGGTAAAACGAGAAAACTAGTATAAAAGTTATCGACACATAACTCTAAAATGAGTAAACGAGAATATGTAAACCCACTTGATCATCATATATATATAATCATCATATGTATACATAATTGTTATTTTTATAAAGTCATTGGACAAACGTCTAAGACCGAGTATTATTTGTCTAGGTTTCCGTGATTGAAGCACGTACCGTACGACCGAATTGCCGATGACCCGCCTTCCCATATCAACGTGAGTTCATAGCCTCGCACTCTTTTAAATGTTTTTATAAATGTTTTAGAAACCTGCGAGGGAGATAACATGTTAGTTTATATAAAATAGGACACCATTTGTCCCGATTGTTTGTTTATTGATTTTTGACCCGAATGATTGAATGACCCGATTGTATGACCCGATAAATGATCAATGGACCCGATAGATGAAATAAAATGGATTATTAAAGTTAGGTTATGTCACTAAAAGTCCCATTAGCATGAATTGTGAACTACCGGGAGTTGGTAGACGCTTATGCATTTAATAGTACTATTTGGGGACGATCACCCCAGTTCGCGCCTTGACGGTTGATCCCCGTCGTGCCACATTGATTGGTAAGCGAATTTATGTATGAGAAGATTTCCATAGCGTGACCTTTGTGACGACACGCTACTTTAGATGGGCAAAATTGGTATCGGGTTAGCTACCCGTTTTGGTTTAGTAAGGTAACAATGTCATGCGGCTTGTAATAATCCAAAAGTAACGAAATACTACTAGACGCTCCGAATTATGATGTATTGCCTGACTAGCAATACTGGGTCATACTATTGATATTATGTTCGTGTTTTGGTTTTCATAACCATATTCATATAACGGTTTTTATTTGATTTTATACGACGTCATAGGACGTATCGTATGATGTTTTTACGACATTGGCTCGTATACTGATTTTTAAGGCAAATGCCTATATTATGATTTTCAATAAGGATTTATATAAAATGACTTTCGATATTTTATGGCCTATTACAAAGATTTGTATAGAATGATTTTTGCTATTTTACGGCCTATTAAAATGATTTGTACAAAATGATTTTCAGTAATAATTCTATACTGATATTATATTGATGGTTTATTAAACTCTATGAATTCACTCGGCGTTATCGCTGACCTTTTCTCTTAACATGTTTTATCTCAGGTACTTGAAGGTAATTCTCGGGAAGACAACAAGAATTCATGGCCCGCACCTAAATAATACTTTCCATTCAAATACTTTGTAAAACCTGTGTAAAATATAATGACTTGGGACCTATGTAACTTTGATATTTATGAATGGAAATGCTTTTATTATAAAACGACGCGATTTTTATGCGTTGTCTATGATGTGAGTAATGTGCTATCCCGTAACACCAACTAGTCTTCCGTTGTATTATGTTGTATAAATTTGGGGGTGTTACAGTTTGGTACCAGAGCTCTCGTTATAGAGAACGAAAGATTTGTAAAACCAAGGTTTTGAATAAAACATTTCGAAATCTTTTAATTATAAACATTTTTCTAAAAATGTATAAAAATCTTTTGACTATAACGGTGCCGAAGAATTCCCGAGTTACCGACAAGGCCAGACTGAGAAGTGTTATTTTAATATATATATATATAACTTGGATTATATATATATATATATATGATGTAATTTTATTACATGATTGTTTGATGATTATTTTGATTTTTATACGAGGTATTTATACGACGTAGATTGTCACAAGTAACCCTAACTCCCCTAGTAAATTAATCGAAGCTATTCTCGTAGGAATTCTAGCTATCCTAGATCTAAACCAAGTTGTGGATATTTATGATCCCAACAAATGGTTGATATTCGTAGAAATGTAGATATTAGTTGATTGTGATATTGAAAAAGAATTGGCGAGATTAAAACTGATATCGATGTCATGACGATCTTTTCTTATAGAGTGGAGTTTGACAAAACGTTGCCACCTAGAAAGATGTCATCTGATTCTTTGTCATCCAATTCTTAAATTGAAATCGAAAGGGTGAATGTTGCACTTGAGGCTGTCATTGGAACCATTACCCAAAAGCCTCATGCCACTAATACCTTTCCGAGAAGTCTAGTTGAATGATCAAGTCATTTCATACTAGTGACTCATTTGATAATTGTTGTTGTAAGAACTATAGGATTGGAATTAAGTGTTGATCATATCGAGCTTTTATTGCCCTTTTAAGGCCTAAGAATAAAGATTGAAAGTATTGGAATATGAGGTAGGATATCGAATTGAGTATAAGTTGATTGAAACTTGAATAAAGTAATTTAACCTGTATGGAATATGAGATTGATAAGAGGAAGTAGTTAAGTTTAGTGATTGAATTATAAGGATTTAATTGATTATTGATTCGTGTTAAGGGTTGTTCCTAGACCATTGTCCACTAACGAGGATGCCCAGTTTCCAAGAAATAAATTAAAGAAATCTTCTTCTGAATTGAGACTGATGGATCTTCCGGGACATATGGAACACCTAATAACTCTTGTAGATTAGTATTCATTGTAGTATCTTTTAAAAATCCCTAACTTAACTGTGACATCAGTTGGTAGGATGAGTTCCGAGAATTGTATGACATAGTGACACATAAAGTGTTACGGTACAATTTTGACTTGTTTGTGATTAATGAAAAGACTACCTTTGATTGCTAAATTCTACATGTATCGATGTTACCTATCTTTTATTGCTTCATCCTAATGTTCGCATTAGTGACGCAACCATTGAACAAGTACTCATCTTGAATTGAGTTACGTTGTGGATTAATCTTTTTGAGCGCCATCAAGGTCATGAACCTCATGATTATTTGGCTAAAGCTCATTTCCTATCATATCATAGTTAGTTCTTGGTGAACCACTCTTCATCACTCCTTTGCAGATCACACATTGTTTTTATAAAGTTAAAACGGTATCCTTTGAGAAAATTTAATTTTCAACACAATAAGGATTATTCAAAGTGAGATTTATAAGTGATTGATATCAAATGAAGTTGTTTATGAGACTCTTTGGAAACTTAATTATTTCCATAATAAAGAAAATCTTTGTAAATTTATTTTGATTCTTATTTAAGAATTACGCATGGAAATGTTTTTATTATAAACATGATGATAAAATTTGGACGAACTGAGCATTGCATTGTTAATCTTGAAATTATATATTGTTGCGCGCCTACATACAATTTGGAAGGGACCATGCAAGGCTGATTAGTAGTCACCATAAAATTGTTAATAAACATTATATTTTCTTTGAAGATTGTGAAAAATTAAATTTTATGAGATCTGCAAGAAGTGCAAAATAGGGACATAATGTTAGAGACATCTACATATGTGCCCGTGCCATCTATTCTTCTGAGTCGAATTTACTCATCTGTAGAAATTGTCTTATTTGACAATTGACAATTCTTTCTTGTCCAATTCCCCCGTAGTGAGATTCTTAGGAAAAGCATCTGATTACCGAGTGTTGATACCTGACTGGATGTATTGACATTCTTATCATTTCTTATGATTTTATTTCATTTGAATGACCTGGGTAACGATCCGAGGAGCTTTCGAATGCATACTCAACTTATGAAAACATGGGATATATTCATATTCATTAAATGTTTTCGTCTGTACCTGATTTGAAATTCTCTCGAGTAGAATTCCCCTAAATGATAAGATGTTGATTATCAAAAGTGATTTAAATAATTCTTGATGGATGACCATATCCTGCATTTAGACCTGATATTATATTGTGATTGGTTGTGAATTAGTCATAGATATTATAATCTAGAAAGAACCTAATATGTATGTATTAAAAGATGTTTCTGTTATCTGAAACTTTAGGAGGTATTTATTGGTGAATTACCTAGACTTTCGCCATTAAGGCAAGTTGAATTTGGTATTGATTATATTTCCGGTGCTGCACCTGTGGCTTGTGCACTGTATGTCAGCACCATCTGAATTTAAGGAATTACCGTACAACTGAGAGAGTTGTCGGAGAAAGATTTTATTATACCAAGCCTGTCATCCTGAAGAGCTATGGTGTTATCATTCCTTATATTTATAGATTACTGTGAACTGAGTAAATTGACAATCGAAAACGATATCCATAACTCGAAATGGAATATTTGTTCGATCATTTACAAGGTTTTTGATCCTCAGCATGGTTATCATCAACTTCGCATCTGCGAAAAGGATTATCTATTCCAATCACTACGTCCGGTACTTGTAATGAACGTTATGAGTTTCACGTGATGTCGTTTGGATTGACTAACACACATGTAGCATTCATAAATTTGGTGAATCACGTGTGTAGGCTGTAATTTGATAAATTCATGCTTGCGATCATTAAGGACCGTTTGTTTATTTATAAGAATAGAAAGGAGTTAATAATTAATTATAGATTGCCCTGAATTGGCCGAACAACGAAAACCTGTACCTTGAATATATAACATGAGATTTAAAGACTTAATCCTTTACACGATTTAACCGTGTGATTAATAGATAATGGAATAAATTGACTCTTCAAAATTTAGAAGTCATTTAAGACTTTGAGTTATACTAAAAAGAAGGTGCATATATATTTTGACAAATGTTTTAACAAAGGATTTTAAGGGATTATTCCCTTATACACAAACCATTTAACTAAACTTCCGTTTAGGGGTAAATGTTTGTGTATACCTTAAGACAACTTAAGAAGGATTGAGGAAATCATTTAAACCATGACTTGAAATTTAAAACGACAATTCTTGCTTTTCAAATAAGAAAATTTTGACCAAAATATTTTTCAAACATTTACGAATCTTATTAATTATTTTCGATAAATCAACAAAAATTTTGTTAATTAAACTCAAATTTATTTTTGGACATTTTATATAATTGGTCGAACTAAGAAATTTAAAACTTTTACGTTTACGCTTCAAAAAAAAAAATTACTAATAATTATTTAATTAATTATAATAATTATCGACGCTTTAGACGACGGATTGAGTAAAAAGGATAAAAATGATAGTAAAGACGGAACTAAAACATGGAAGATATGAAGAAAGAATTTTGAATAAATACGGTTATGATATTTATTTCATGAGGAAGGTGAATATAGATACCGACGCATTACGTAGAAAAGATAAAGAACCAATTAGGACATGTTCCTTTAATAATGAAGGTGCAAAATAAATTTCCGAACGATATAAAAATAAACAATGTTTGTAAAAAAAAAGATAATATAGGTAATAAAAAAAGAGGTTTCACGGCTAATGTGAACCACTAAAATTTAGAAGCCGATGGCGTTAAATGTTTTAAAGACCACTTGCGGTTGTATAAATATGGAGATTGTGAGATATAGTTATGTTGGAATTTGTAAGTATAAGTATTCTGTTTATGTCATTTATGACTAAAAGTATCTTTGTCTGAAGAAGTTGTACTGATGGCAAATTATGAAGGCACACATCGCCTCATACATTAGTAAACGTCTAGCTATTCCAAAGGTCATCATCTGAATTTGATTCGATTTGGGTCATCGTCGACAGACTGACCAAATCTGCTAATATCATTCACGTTAATGATAAATGCAAAAGAGTTATGTAAACATAGTGTGCCTGTATCGAACATCTTTATCAAGATCCTCGCTTCGCATCGAATTTCTAGAGATTTGCTCAGAAATCGTTGAGAACGAACCTTGATGAGAGTACTATGTACCACCCCAAATCGAAGGGACGAGGTAAAGTAACGATACAAGGTAATATAAGTGTTGTTTTATGTTTGAATGATTGATCTTTGGTAATAGACCGTATAATCGTTTTCCTTTGGAGAGATTATCATTGATAATCATCGTATTAGGATTGAGATCGAATCTTGTTAGGATCTAGATATTAGAGCATCTGTAAGCAAGAGTTGAGATGAAGACACCCGACAAACAACCATCGTGAGTTGGACATGTCTTTTAGGTTTAAGGTTCCCTATGATGGCGAACCTAACCTTACAAAATACTCGACCCGCGAGACCTGAAATGATTGTCGAAATTAGGATCTGATTGTTGACTGCCAATAGTGGGCAAGAGGTTATGTGAATATAAATTGTAGATCTTGAAGTGCCAAATGGGTAGCGAAGTTATGCCACAATTTTTAACCTTGGAAAAATGAATTCATGATCTGACAAATCATGGGATATAAGTCCCCGATTGTATGGGACCATTGAGATGATGAAAAAGTTGGGATTGAAAGGCATATAAGCTGGATCTACCCTAGGACTTCAAAGACTGCGTGAATTATGTTTGGTATATCGAACTTGATGGAATATCTATCAAGTTAAAATCTGAATTCTTCTTAGTAAAGCTTAGATCGGCGAAAAGTTGCATTCATCAAAAACCCGTGAACATCATGGATAGAGAAAGTAAGTCAACATTAAGCCTGATCTTATTCCCGTAGTTATGTTTGATGAAACTCGCGTATTATAATGGATTGCACTTGTGAGAAAAGACCGAATGTGGAGGAAATACCCACATGGCTTTAACTCTATATGAAGCGAGTAGTAAGGTAAGATGATCTTTGAGGACAAAGGTCCTGTTTAGGGGAAAATGCTGTGACAATCCGTCAATTTATGATTGATATTTTATTCTCAATATTTATTTAAAAATATTATTTTAATGATACAATATGAACTCACTTATTTTTGGGAAGAAATTTGGATTCACGTCTTGGAGTAGCATTGACTACGTCTAAACCGGAGGATTCAACGTTACGTGCTTACGTTTACATACACCGTCCTTGGTGACAGTCCGACATTTCAGAAAATAAATGTATCCATGAATATTATTTTGGAGTTTTAAATTTGTGTTGGTTCATAAACTCAAAAATTTACGAGAAGAGATTAGGACTTACGATTTTATTTTAACGTCCTTTACGACTAAACCGGAAACCCTAGGATTACGTATTTACATTTTCGAACTCCGTTTTTGATGAAACAATTTTTATTAGATTCGTTTTGTGCCGTTGATTCATAATTTATAAAAAACGTTTTTCGTAAAATGACCCGAGGGCACGCAAATCGAGGAAACTGGAATCGAGGAGTACCCGTAAATAAATGGGGATGAGACAAGTGGGACACTTGTCCCACCCCCATCAAAACCGGCCAAACCATGGACTCAACACCCTTAGGTGTCAAGCCTTAAACAAGTAGCAACTTAAAGCTTACACTTGTAAGCTAAGCTTACAAGTTAAGCTTACCATCCAACAAAACTAGCAAACCAATACCACTTCTCATTTGCAACATGCAAATCTACTCAAAACTCTCTCTCCCTATTCCATTCTTGCCGTCCACTTTCACCATAAACACCCTAATTTGATCAAAATTAACCACAAAATCCTATGTTATACTTGCATATGTTGAAGCCCTTTTGAAACCCTATTGATTGGTGGTACTTATAACATCCAAGGAGGAGTTTTCATAGTGTCTTGAGGCTGATTTTCCACAAGGTATACATGAAGAATGGTGGTCTTGATGATGGTCTTGGCTATGCACAAGTTTCTCCATCCAAAACCATGTCAAACTCATAACCTACATCAAGTTGATGGTATAAAGATTGTCCTCCTCATCTTCTTGTTATTTTGATTATGTAAACATGTATTTTATTCCCTATTGTATATGTATATGATGATTATATGATGATAAAAATTTTATGTGGGGATTTGGTGTTGATAAACATGCTTGAAAAAGTGAAAAACTATAAGAAACAAGTCTAAAATCTTGTCTAAATATGTTGGCTGTATAAAACAGTAAAGAATCAAGTGGTGAACTGATAAAAATGGCATAGATTAATAGATTTACAGTAAGCTATGGGTCTTGTACACATGTGAGAGTTGGCCATGCAATGGTATCAAAGTAATGAGTGAGATATGATCAAAACAAGTTTAAGGTATAAATCTGAGGTTACTGTTTTGGACGAATTTTAGAAAATACTTATAGGATGATTCAACAGTAGCAATACAAGAGTTAAATGTATCACATATCATTTAGTTTATGTGATAAAAATTTGAGCTTCTATCTCCATATAGAACTCAAGATATGGCAGTTTTGGTGAAAGTGAAGATAAAAATCAGATTTTTGGAAATTAAAGAATAATACTATTATATAAGCACTCAAATTTTAATAGTATAAATTATAATTAAAACCCACTAACTCATGAATTTCATTTATAAAAATATGTACAATGATAAATAAGTGTACATTTTATAAAAATGGTAACTTGTTATGTTTTATAAGATATAAAACTATAAACGTGATTTTTACGACTTTTTCGGCTATTGCCGTAAAATTAACGTTTTTGTTAAATAAAACTTAGATGGTTGGACCCGTCTAATGAAAACTTTATAAAAATTATATACTGATATATAGACATGTATAACAAGTAAAAACCGATAAAAACCCGAACTATAGGACATACGGACATTAACGAGCTAAGTAAACATATTGGACTAATACTTGGGCTAATAATTGGACTAAATAAGATAAACACCCATAAAAAGAACTTATTGGGCTTAACCCATTTGGGCCCAACTTGAAAGTGTATGTACTGATAATATAGGTATAAAATGGATTAAAACAAGTTAAAGAACTTGTAATAAGTTTATTGGACTTAAAACACGTAAATAGGTAAAACGAGAAAACTAGTATAAAAGTTATCGACACATAACTCTAAAATGAGTAAACGAGAATATGTAAACCCACTTGATCATCATATATATATAATCATCATATGTATACATAATTGTTATTTTTATAAAGTCATTGGACAAACGTTTAAGACCGAGTATTATTTGTCTAGGTTTCCGTGATTGAAGCACGTACCGTACGACCGAATTGCCGATGACCCGCCTTCCCATATCAACGTGAGTTCATAGCCTCGCACTCTTTTAAATGTTTTTATAAATGTTTTAGAAACCTGCGAGGGAGATAACATGTTAGTTTTTATAAAATAGGACACCATTTGTCCCGATTGTTTGTTTATTGATTTTGGACCCGAATGATTGAATGACCCGATTGTATGACCCGATAAATGATCAATGGACCCGATAGATGAAATAAAATGGATTATTAAAGTTAGGTTATGTCACTAAAAGTCCCATTAGCATGAATTGTGAACTACCGGGAGTTGGTAGACGCTTATGCATTTAATAGTACTATTTGGGGACGATCACCCCAGTTCGCGCCTTGACGGTTGATCCCCGTCGTGCCACATTGATTGGTAAGCGAATTTATGTATGAGAAGATTTCCATAGCGTGACCTTTGTGACGACACGCTACTTTAGATGGGCAAAATTGGTATCGGGTTAGCTACCCGTTTTGGTTTAGTAAGGTAACAATGTCATGCGGCTTGTAATAATCCAAAACTAACGAAATACTACTAGACGCTCCGAATTACGATGTATTGCCTGACTAGCAATACTGGGTCATACTATTGATATTATGTTCGTGTTTTGGTTTTCATAACCATATTCATATAACGGTTTTTATTTGATTTTATACGACGTCATAGGACGTATCGTATGATGTTTTTACGACATTGGCTCGTATACTGATTTTTAAGGCAAATGCCTATATTATGATTTTCAATAAGGATTTATATAAAATGACTTTGGATATTTTATGGCCTATTACAAAGATTTGTATAGAATGATTTTGGCTATTTTACGGCCTATTAAAATGATTTGTACAAAATGATTTTCAGTAATAATTCTATACTGATATTATATTGATGGTTTATTAAACTCTATGAATTCACTCGGCGTTATCGCTGACCTTTTCTCTTAACATGTTTTATCTCAGGTACTTGAAGGTAATTCTCGGGAAGACAACAAGAATTCATGGCCCGCACCTAAATAATACTTTCCATTCAAATACTTTGTAAAACCTGTGTAAAATATAGTGACTTGGGACCTATGTAACTTTGATATTTATGAATGGAAATGCTTTTATTATTAAACGACGCGATTTTTATGCGTTGTCTATGATGTGAGTAATGTGCTATCCCGTAACACCAACTAGTCTTCCGCTGTATTATGTTGTATAAATTTGGGGGTGTTACATAATATCAATGATAAGACCTTGTATTTCTAGTCAGGCAATATATCTTAATTCAATGCTTAAAGCAGTATTTCGTTAATTGGATTATTATAAGCCGCATGACATTTTTACCTTACTATAACAAACAACGGGTAGCTAACCCGAAACTCAATTTGCCTATCTAAATTAGTGTGTCGTCACAATAATCACGCTTGTGTGAATATTCTCATAGATAAATTCGCTTACCAACCAATGTGGCACGACGGGGATCAACCGTCAAGGCGACAAACTGGGGTGATCGTCCCCAAATAGTACTATTATATGCATAAGCGTCTACCAAATCCCGGTAGTTCACAATTCATGCTAATGAGACTTTTAGTGACATAACCTAACTTTAATAATCCATTTCATTTCATCTATCGGGTCATTTAATCATTCATCGGGTCATACAATCATTCAGGTCCAAATCAATAAACAGACAATCGGGACAAATGGTGTCCTATTTTATCAAAACTAACATGTTATCTCCCTTGCGGGTTTATAAAACATTTCATAAAAACATTTAAAAGAATGCGAGGCTATGAACTCACGTTAATGTGGGAAATCAGGTTATCGGCGATTCGGATGTACGGTATGTGCTTCAATCACGGAAACCTAGTCAAATAATACTCGTCTTAGACCCTTGTCCAATGACTTTATAAAAATAACAATTATGTATACATATGATGATTATATATATATGATGATCAAGTGATATTCTCTTTTACTCATTTTAGTGTTTATGTTTTGGTAACTTCTTACTAGTTTACTAGTTTTATCTATTTACATGTTTTAGGTCCAATAAGCCTATTATAAGTTCATTAACTTGTATTAATCCATTTTATACTTGTATTATCAGTATTTATACTTTACATGTTGGAACCAAATGGGTTAAGCCCAATAAATAAGTTTATAAGTGTTTTAGCCCATTTTGTTGTATTATTAGTCCAATAACGTTAACTTTGCCCGTTAATGTCCGTATGTTATATAGTTCGGGTTTTATCGGTTTTTACTTGTTATATATGTTTATATATAAGTATATGAGTTTATAAAAGTTTACATTAGACGGGTCCAACCGTCTAAGTTTTATTTAACAAAAACGTTAATTTTACGGTAATAGCCGAAAAAGTCGTAAAAATCATGTTTATAGTTTTTGTAACTTATAAAACTTATCAAACTACCATTTTTATAACATGTCCATTTATTTATCCTTATACATATTTATATAAATGTATTATATAAGTTAGTGGGTTTTAATTCACATTTTATACTATTTTTATTTGAGTGCTTATATAATACTATTATACTTTAATTTTTCCAAAATCTGATTTTTACTTTCATGTTCACCAAAAAAAACCATATCTCGAGTTTTATATGGAGATAGAAGCTCAAATTTTTATAGAACAAACAACATGATATGTGCTCCATTTAACTCTTCTATGACTACTATTGAATCAGCCTCTAAGTATTTTATAAAATTCGTCTAAAACAGTGTACTCAGATTTGCACTCTAAACTTGTTTTGATCATATCTCACTCATTTTTATGATTCCATTGCATGGCCAACTCTCACATGTGTATAACACCTAATACTTACTGTAAATTGATTCCACTATGCCATTTTATCAGTTTAGCTTTTGGTTACTTACTATTTTTATACAGCCTTCATATTTTAGCAAGATTTTAACCATTTAACATGTGGTTTTCCATCTTTTTAACCATATTTATCAAATCTATCAATACCAAATCCCCACATAATATTTTTAATCATCATTCATAATCATATACATATACATAAATAAAGAAATTACAAGATTACATAATCAAAATAACAAGAGGATAGGAAGAACAATATATATACCACCATTAGTGATGAAAAGATGAGGTTTTTGATGAACAAGACTTGATTCTTGTTATCAAATCTTCAACTTTAGCAAGAAAACTTCTTGGGTCCTTTGGATGGATGAACACCTCCATGAAATCAGCCCTTTAACCTAATGAAAACTCCTTTTCATAAGTTAAGATCACCTCCAATCTTCATATCTTCAAAAGGACATCATCATATGTAGAAATAACATGAGATTTTGTGGTTGAATATGATCAAAATAGGTATTTTAGGGTGATATGGCACGAATTTTTGATGAGAGAAAAAGGGAGGATGAGAGTGGTTTGCATGTATATGTTTAGGAGGAAATGGTTTGAGGTGGTTGTTTTGTTATGTGTAGCTTACAAGTTAAGCTTTACATGACAAGTGTAGTAGCTTTCTTGTGAAGCTTTTTGACCCCTAAGGGTGTTAGTGGCTAAGTGTTCCATATTAGTGGGGTGGGGCAAAACTTGTTTTGTCTCATCTCACTAATTTACGGGTATTCCTCGATTCTAGTTTCCTCGATTTGCGTGCCCTCGGGTCGTTTTACGAAAAACGTTTTTATAAATTATGAATCAACGACACAAAACGAATATAATAAAAATTGACTCATCAAAAACGGAGTTCAAAAACGTAAATACGTAATCCTAAGGTTTCCGGTTTAGTCGTAAAGGACGTTAAATTATTGACGTAAGTCCTAATGTCTTCTCGTAAATTTGTGAGTTTATGAACTAACTCAAATTTAAAATCCCAAAATAATATTCACGGATAAATTTATTTTCTGAAATGTCGGGCTGTCACCAAAACGGTGTATGTAAACGTAAGCACGTAATGTAGAGTCCTCCGGTTTAGACGTAGTCGATGCTACTTCAAGACGTAAATCCAAATTTCTTCCCATAAATAAGTGAGTTCATAATATAACATTAAAATAATTTTTTTAAATAACACTTGAGAATAAAATATCAACCATAAATTGACGGATTGTCACATAATGACATCTAAAGTAGGAATGATCTCTAAGAGTGGAGGATCTTTTTCAAAAGTCGTAACCCCCAATTTTGGAATATAAGAGTCAAAGGGAGACTCAAGAATGGGAGGATCACTTAAAGAAGTGTCGTCACTAAAATTAGCTTCTTCATTTTCTTCAAAAAGTGGATTATCATTTGAAATTTCAGAAAGTGGGTTTGAATGTACCACAAAATCATTAAGGTTAAAGTTTTAAGTTTCAAAAGGATTGATAAAACTTTCTTCATTATCAAAATTAAGCACATCAATCATATTGACCGATTGTTTTCCGTTTGATTTATTTACCATTTTCCCCATTTTAAACACTTGTTGATCATTCCCAACCCTAAGAATTATTTCCCCTTCGGCTACATCAACTAATGCTTTGCTGGTTCTTAAGAACGGTCTACCAAGTATTAACGAAATACGAGGATCCATCTCATAATCGACTACAACAAAGTCCACGGGAAAAGTGAACGTACCAACTCGAACAATACCAACCGTGTATGCGAGAGTTCTATTAGATAACTCGAGAGTCATGCGAGTCGGTACAAGGTCGGGTAATGATAATCGTTTCCATACCGAGAGTGGCATAAGATTGATGCTAGCGCCGAGATCCGATAAAGCCATACAATCATCAATTTGGGGAAACGAACAAGGTAACACGAATCGTCCGGGATCTCCTAGCTTTTCTGGAAGCTCTATGAGATGAATCGCGGAACAATTCTCATTTAAACGAGTATTCACGAGCTCAACCATTTTTTATTTCTTATTAAGCAAATCTTTGAACATCTTCACAAATTTAGGAATTTGAGCAAGTGCTTCAATAAGGCTAATGTTAACATTCACGTTGGAAATCATTTTCCAAAAGTTGGAAACATGAACGTCATCTTTTGTAAGCACTTTAGCCTTGTTTAACCTAGAGGGATAAGGGATATTGGGCTTAGACGTTGAAGGTTGAGAAGGAGAAGGACTCTCTTCTTGAACAACCTTAGGGTTAGGCTCATTAGGCAATGGAGAACTAGTACTATGAGTGGTAGTTGGAGGAATCACCGGAGGGGGAGTAGGATTACTCATTATGACCTCCGGGCCTTGTCTCTCCTTTATGGGCGAAGAGATGGAAGGTCCCACTAAAGTGGATCCACTTCGAGTAGTGATAGCACTCACATTAGCACGAGGGTTAATCTCGTTATTAGAAGGTAAGGCTCCTTAGGGTCTAAGGGCTTGCAACATTTGCACGAACTTCCTATCGGTATACTCTTGCATTTGTTTTATCGTTCTCTTATGTTCGGTCAATTTTTGTAGAACCAAGTCCATTTGAGGATTATGCATGTTCATTTAATTAAAGCCTTGATTGTTAAACCCTTGATTAGGAAAACCTTGGTTTTGATATTGAGGTTGAAAACCGTTGTTATTTTGAAAATCTTGGTTATTAAATCCTTGATTTAGAGTATTAAACCCTTGGTTTTACCCTTGAAAATTCCCTTGATTTTGACCATTAAAATTTCCTTGATTTGCATTCCCTTGAAAATTACCCATTTGAGGACCTTGGTTCCTATTTTGGTTTTGGGTATTTTGGGCGGGTGGGGGTGGTCTTTGTGGAGCTACAAAACCCAGGGGAGCCAAATAGTTAGTACTCTTATTTGTCTAGGTTTCCGTGATTGAAGCGCGTACCGTACGTCTGAGTTGCCGATAACCCGCCTTCCCACATCAACGTGAGTTCATAGCCTCACACTCTTTTAAATGTTTTATAAATGTTTTATAAACCCACGAGGGAGATAACATGTTAGTTTTTATAAAATAGGACACCATTTGTCCCGATTGTTTGTTTATTGATTTGGACCCGAATGATTGTATGTCCCGATTGTATGACCCGATAAATGATTAAAGGACCCGATAGATGAAATCAAATGGATTATTAAAGTTAGGTTATGTCACTAAAAGTCCCATTAGCATGAATTGTGAACTACCATGATTTGGTAGACGCTTATGCATATAATAGTACTATTTGGGGACGATCACCCCAGTTCGCGCCTTGACGGTTGATCCCCGTCGTGCCACATTGATTGGTAAGCGAATTTATGTATGATAATATTTCCATAGCGTGACCTTTGTGATGACACGCTACTTTAGATGGGCAAATTGAGTATCGGGTTAGCTACCCGTTGTTGGTTTAGTAAGGTAACAATGTCATGCGGCTTATAATAATTCAAATTAACGAAATACTACTAGACGCTCCGAATTATGATGTATTGCCTGACTAGCAATACGGGGTCATACTATTGATATTATGTTCGTGTTTTGGTTTTCATAACCATATTCATATAACGGTTTTTATTTTCATACAACGTCATAAGACGTATTGTATGATGTTTTTACGACATTGGCTCGTATAATGATTTTTAAGGCAAATACCTATATTATGATTTTCGATAAGGATTTGTTTAAAATGACTTTGGCTATTTTATAGCCTCTTAAAAAGATTTGTACAAAAATGATTTTCAGTAATAATTTTATACTGATATTATATTGATGGATTTTATTAAACCCTATGAATTCACTCGGCGTTATCGCAGACCCTTTTCTTTTAACATGTTTTATCTCAGGTACTTGAAGGTAATTCTCGGGAAGACAACAAGAATTCATGGCCCGCACTTAAACAATATTTTCCATTAAAATACTTGTAAAACTTTGTATGAAATGTAATGACTTGGGACCGATGTAACTTTGATATTTATGAATGGAAATGATTTATTATTAAACGACGCGATTTTATGCGTTGTCTATGATGTGAGTAATGTGTTATCCCGTAACACCAACTAGTCTTCCGCTGTATTGAGTTGTATAAATTTGGGGGTGTTACAGGAATAATCCCTTAAAAGTTCTTTTTGATGAAACATTTGTCAAAACATATTTGCACTTTCTTTTTGGTAAAACCCGAAGTCTCAAATGGCTCAAATTTTTAAAGAGTCAATATAGATTCCATTATTTATTAATCACACGGTCAAATAATGTAAAGGATTAAGTCTTTAATCACATGTTAAATAATCAAGGTACAAGTTTTCATTGTTCGGCCAATTTAGGGCAGTCTATAACTAATTATTAACTCATTCTTATTCTTATAAACAAACAGATGGTCCTTAATGATCGCAAGCATGCATTTATCAATTTACAGCCTATACACGCGATTCACCCAATTTATGAATGCTACATGTGTATTAGTCAATCCAAACGTCATCACGTGAAACTTATAATGTTTATTACAAGTTCTGGATGTAGTGATTGGAATAGATAATCTTTTTCGCGGACGCGAAGTTGATGATAACCATGCCGAGGATCAAAATTTTAAAACCTACGCTAGAACCTTGTAAATGATCGAACAAATCTTCCATTTCGAGTCATGGATATCGTTTTCGATTATCAATTTATCAGTTCACAGTAATCTATAAATATAAGGAATGATAACACCATAGCTCTTCATGATGACGAGCTCGGTAGAATAAAATCTTTCTCCGACAACTCTCTTAGTTGTACGGTAATTCCTTTAATTCAGATGGTGCTGACGTACAGTGCACACGCCACAGGTGCAGCACCGAGAATTTAATCAATACCAAATTCAACTTGCCTTAATGGTGAAAGTCTAGGTAATTCATCAACAAATACTTACTGAAGTTTCAGATAACAGAAACATCTTTTTTTTTTGAAATTTACTTTAAGTTCATTCTAGATTATAATATCTATGACTAGTTCATAACCATTCACGATATAATTTCAAGTCTAAATGCAGGATATGGTCACCCATCAAGAATTATTAAGACAATGTCGTTATGTCATAATCAATCAATCCATTCTACTGGCACTATCAACTTTCCAGTTTCATTGTCGTCGATAAGATATGAATTTCTCAAAAGACTAATAATAATTCATAATCTTTCACAAATTCAAGGATATATGGAGACACAACTACCATTAAAAGAGTAAGGTCAACGCATAATCTACGCGAGATAATTTCAAATCAGATACAGATGAAAACATTTAATGAATATGAATATATTCCATGTTTTCATAATTTGAGTACGCATTCGAAAGCTCCTCAGATCGTTACCCAGGTCATTCAAATGAAATCAAATCAAAAGAAATGATAGGAACGTCGATACATCCAGTCGGGTATCAACACTCTGTAATCAGATACTTTTCAAAAGAATCTCACCACGGGAGAATTGGACAAGAAGGGAATATCAATTGTCAATTAAGACAATATCTATAGATGAGTAAATTCGACTCAGAAGAATAAATAGTACGGGCACATATGTAGGTGTCCCTATCAATATGTCCCTATTTTTCACTTCTTGTAGATCTCATAAAATTTAATCTTTCACAACTTCAACGAAAATGTAGTGTTTATTAATCAATTTTATGGTGACTACTAATCAGTCTTGCATGGTCCCTTCTAAATTGTATGTAGGCGCGCAACTATATACAAATTCAAGATTAACGATGCAATACTCAGTTCGTCAAAATTTTATCATCTTGTTCATAATAAAAACATTTTCATGATTAATTCTTAAATAAGAATCAAAAATAAATTTACAAAGATTTTCTTTGTTATGAAAACAATTAAGTTTTCCAAGGTGTTTTATAAACAACTTCATTTCGATAACAATCACTTATAAATCTCACTTTGAATAATCCTTATAGTGATGAAAATTCAATTTTCTCAAAGGATACTGTTTTATCTTATAAAAACAATGAGTGATCTACAAAAGAGTGATGAAAAGTTGTTTACCAAGAACTAACTATGATATGATAGGAAATGAACTTAGCCAGTTAATCATGAGGTTCATGATCTCGCTGGCACTCAAAAATAATAATCCACAACGTAACTCAAATCGAGATGAGTACTTGTTCGATGGTTGCATCACTAATGCGATCATTAGAAAGAGGCAATAAAAGATGGATAACATTGATACATGTAGGATTTAGCAGTCAAAGGTAGTCTTTTTCATTAATCACAAACAAGTCAAAATTGTACCGTAACACATTACGTGTCACAATGTCATACAATTCTCAGAACTCATCCTACCAACTGATGTCTCAGTTAAGTTAGGGATTTTTAAAAGATACCACAATGAATACTAATCTACAAGAGTCATTAGGTGTTCCACATGTCCCAGAAGATCCATCGGTCTCAATTCAAAAGAAGATTTCTTCAATTTATTTCTTGGACACTGGGCATCCTCGTTAGTGGACAATGGCCTAGGAACAACCCTTAACACGAATCAACAATCATTTAAAACCTTATAATTCAATCACAGAACTTAACGACTTCCTCTTAACAATCTCATATTCCATACGGGTTAAATTTTACTTTATTCAAGTTTCAACCAACTTATACTCAATTCGATATCCTACCTCATTTTTCAATGCTTTCAATCTTATTATTAGACCCTCAAAGTGCAATAAAAGCTCGATATGAACAACACTTAATTTCAAATCCTATATCTCCTTCATCAATAGTTATCAAATGAGTCACTAGTATGAAATGACTCGATTATTCAATTAGACTTCTCGGAAAGGTACTAGTGGCATGAGGCTTTTGGGTAATGGTTCCAATGACAGCCTCAAGTGCAACATTCACCCTTTCGATTTCAATTTAAAAATTGGGTGACAACGAATCAGATGATACCTTTCCAGGTGGTATCGTTTTGTCAAACTCCACTCTATAAGGAAAGATCGTCATGACATCGATATCAGATTTAATCTCGCCAATTCTTCTTCAATATCGCAATCAACTAATATCAACATTTCTACGAATATCAACCATTTTGTTGGGATCATAAATATCCACAACTCAGTTTAGATCTAGAATAGCTAAAATTCCTACGGAAATAGCTTCGATTGATTTACTAGGGAAGTTAGGGTTTCTTGTGACAATCTACGTCGTATAAATACTTCATATAAGTATTAAAATAATCATCAACAATCATGTAATCAAATTACAACATATATATATATAATCCAAGTTATATATATATATTAAAATAACACTTCTCAGTCTAGCCTTGTCGGTAACTCGGGAATTCTTCGGCACCGTTATAGTCAAAAGATTTTTAAACATTTTTAGAAAAATGTTTATAGTTAAAAGATTTTGAAATGTTTTATTCAAAACCTTGGTTTTAAAAATCTTTCGTTCTCTATAACGAGAGCTCTGGTACCAAACTGTAACACCCCCCAAATTTACACAATTTAATACAGCGGAAGACTCGTTGGTGTTACGGGATAGCACATTACTCACATCATAGACAACGCTTAAAAATCGCGTCGTTTAATAATAAAGCATTTCCATTCATAAATAGCAAGTTTACATAGGTCCCAAGTCATTATATTTCATACAGGTTTTATAAAGCATTTGAATGGAAATTATTATTTAAGTGCAGTCCATGCATTCTTGTCGTCTTCCCGAGAATTACCTTCAAGTACCTGAGATAAAACATGTTAAAAGAAAAGGGTCAGCGATAACGCCGAGTGAATTCATAGAGTTTAATAAAATCCATCAATATAACATCGGTATAAAATTATTACCGAAAATCATTTCGTACAAATCTTTGTAATAGGCCATAAAATCACTAAAGTCATTTTATACAAATCCTTATCAAAATCATAATATAGGCTTTCGCCTTCAAAATCATTATATGAACCATTGTCGTTAAAAACATCATACAATACGTTTTATAACGTTGTGTAGATTAAATAAAAACCGTTATATGAATATGGTTATATAAAACTAAAACACGAACATAATATCAATGATAAGACCTTGTATTTCTAGTCAGGCAATATATCGTAATTCAATGCTTAAAGCAGTATTTCGTTAATTGGATTATTACAAGCCGCATGACATTTTTACCTTACTATAACAAACAACGGGTAGCTAACTCGAAACTCAATTTGCCCATCTAAATTAGCGTGTCGTCACAATAATCACGCTTGTGTGAATCTTCTCATACATAAATTCGCTTACCAACCAATGTGGCACGACGGGGATCAACCGTCAAGGCGACGAACTGGGGTGATCGTCCCCAAATAGTACTATTATATGCATAAGCGTCTACCAAATCCCGGTAGTTCACAATTCATGCTAATGAGACTTTTAGTGACATAACCTAACTTTAATAATCCATTTCATTTCATCTATCGGGTCATTTAATCATTCATCGGGTCATACAATCATTCGGGTCCAAATCAATAAACAGACAATCGGGACAAATGGTGTCGTATTTTATCAAAAATAACATGTTATCTCCCTCGCGGGTTTATAAAACATTTCATAAAAACATTTAAAAGAGTGTGAGGCTATGAACTCACGTTAATGTGGGAAATCAGGTTATCGGCGATTCGGATGTACGGTATGTGCTTCAATCACGGAAACCTAGTCAAATAATACTCGTCTTAGACCCTTGTCCAATGACTTTATAAAAATAACAATTATGTATACATATGATGATTATATATATATGATGATCAAGTGATATTCTCTTTTACTCATTTTAGTGTTTATGTTTTGGTAACTTCTTACTAGTTTACTAGTTTTATCTATTTACATGTTTTAGGTCCAATAAGCCTATTATAAGTTCATTAACTTGTATTAATCCATTTTATACTTGTATTATCAGTATTTATACTTTACATGTTGGGACCAAATGGGTTAAGCCCAATAAATAAGTTTATAAGTGTTTTAGCCCATTTTGTTGTATTATTAGTCCAATAACGTTAACTTAGCCCGTTAATGTCCGTATGTTATATAGTTCGGGTTTTATCGGTTTTTACTTGTTATATATGTTTATATATAAGTATATGAGTTTATAAAAGTTTACATTAGACGGGTCCAACCGTCTAAGTTTTATTTAACAAAAACGTTAATTTTACGGTAATAGCCGAAAAAGTCGTAAAAATCATGTTTATAGTTTTTATATCTTATAAAACTTATCAAACTACCATTTTTATAAAATGTCCATTTATTTATCCTTATACATATTTATATAAATGTATTATATAAGTTAGTGGGTTTTAATTCACATTTTATACTATTTTTATTTGAGTGCTTATATACTATTATACTTTAATTTTTCCAAAATCTGATTTTTACTTTCATGTTCACCAAAAAAAACCATATCTCGAGTTTTATATGGAGATAGAAGCTCAAATTTTTATGGAACAAACAACATGATATGTGCTCCATTTAACTCTTCTATGACTACTGTTGAATCAGCCTCTAAGTATTTTATAAAATTCGTCCAAAACAGTGTACTCAGATTTGCACTCTAAACTTGTTTTGATCATATCTCACTCATTTTTATGATTCCATTGCATGGCCAACTCTCACATGTGTATAACACCTAATACTTACTGTAAATTGATTCCACTATGCCATTTTATCAGTTTAGCTTTTGGTTACTGTAAAACCCGTATTTAAAAATCAGAATATTTAAATGCGCAGTTAATTTTAATAAACTATATAAGTAGAAATTATTAGACAGAGATAGAAACGCAGAAATTAAATACGCAATCCCAGTTTATTTAAGTACTATAAATAATTATTCAGAAATAATTATTAGGTTTCAGAAATAATTACTTATACATTATTTACGATAAAGGAAAGAGTAGTTGTCAATTTAATAGAAACACGGGAAATAAATTACGAGGTTACGTGAATAAACGTTAACAGTAAATTACGCGTACCATTTAAACACAACGCGACTTAATAAAAGTTTACAAGAGTTTTAAGGGGCTGTTTTAGACAACTAGAAAAAAATAATAGGACTTGGGCTCAAGGCCCAAGAACACTATTTTGGCCGGCTAAATAAAACAGACGGAGGGTTGTTTTGTTTTCTTGTCTCTTTTTTTTTCCTGCCGACACAAACACACAGGAAACCCTAAAACAAAAAAAAAAAAAAAAAAAAAGCCGCCACCTCCTTCCTGGCCTCCTTTCCTGCCGACGGTTAGACACCAAGAATCAAAGGCAGGGGCGTTTGGATGCAAGTAATCGAGAGGATTTGTGTGTTTTCTAAACCCTAAACGACATGTAAGTGAAAACCCTAATTCGTTTATCTTTCTTTTAATTGATCTCGAAACTGAAATTAAAAAGGGGTTTTAAACGTGTTCAAGTGGCGATTAATGAGGGTTGGGGTCGTTGGGTGTTGCTGTGGTGGTTTGGCACACAAACCGAGAGTCAAGAGACTCTCGGTGGTAATTTTTCCACCAGCCGCAACCCAATTAAGGGTGCTGGCTTGGTTTGTACTGACGGGGGGAAACAACAACAGGCAGGGGGAGTTTGGTTGTTTTGGCCAGTGGGAACCCACGGCTGGCAAGTTTAGCCAGTCGGTGGGTGTTTTAAGCTAGCGGGGGAAACCAGAAACTGCCAGGGGAAAACTGTATGTTAGGGGGGGCGTTTGGCAGTGGGGTTTAATAAGCAGAAATTAAGGGCTGTTTGGTTACAGGCTTAAGGGGGTGTTTGGGATTGCTAACAGGGGGACCACGGGGTGGGTCCGGTTTGGTTTAACCCGAGACATGGGCATCTCGGGGGAAGTTTTTTAGCACGGGTTTTTGGGATGCCTAGTATTTATAAACACGGGGATATTATTTATATTAATAAAATCTTTTTATAAGGAGTTTTATAAATGGATTTAATCAAACTGTCATATTGTATTAATTTAATTAGTAAAATTAATCGATTTTGTTTTATTCTCTTATTATTTTTTTAAAAAAACGTGTGATTTAATTAATATCTTTTTTTCAAAGAAACGAATTTAGAAAACTTGCTATCTATATTAGATTACGAGTTATAGTAATAATAATTATATCAGATTACATAGTATACTGTAATCAGATATACAGAATACAAGTTAATCAGTAATATTAGAACAATCAGATGTATCAGTTTATATTCAAACAGAAATACAAGAATAAATAAATTAAAACAAGAATAGATAAGATCAGTAACAGTAAACAGTGATCAGACGACTTATTTCAGCCCATTATTTATGTAGTATTCGTGAAGTCGGAGTAGATCTTTCAGCTTTCGTTTCTGTTTCGTTACTGGACACGAGGTACGGATTTTCCGTCCTTTCAGTAAGGACTTCCTTTCTATGCATGATTAGGGTTTCCCATCTTCAGCCAAATGTCTTCCCCAGTATATGTTTAAATTTATCAGTAATCATGTTAATAACTAAATGGAATTGCCTGAGCGTTATATACAAGCACGACCAGTTTATGTACTAGTTACGGAGGTACCGTAACCACGGCACTAGAGGCACCGGTGTCGTGACTCACATGCAGGAGAGTGATATTCTGCATCGTCCCACTCATGTTCAGTTTGGCCATTTTTATATGTATGTTTTAGTGGGGCGTATGGATGCATCCTAGGCTTATATGTGTTACAAGTTATCAGGGTGAATGTGGTGTGTGCTCTACATCCTTCACATTGGAGCTGATCCCTCCACCCAGCACAGTTATTTAGAGGTCACCCCTCTACAGCATGACGAGGTCACCCCTCCAGTTATTCATGCACGGTTGTTACAGCACGTGACCTATATAAGCTCTGGCAAATAAAATACAGTAAATGCATGTTTTCAGAATTTAGAGTTATATTTCAGTATCAGTATATATGAACCAGGTCTTACAGATTTTATGCAAGGTTATACCACAAGTTACATATCAGTCTTATAGCTTCATTGTTGACTTCTATTTCATTACCTTCCAGTACATTCTTATCATGCTATATCCGTCCACTAAGCGTTATGCTCAGCCGTAGTTTCCTTTCATGTTTCCAAACGGCAGGTACACAGGGACGATCTTAGGACTTCTAAGAGAGTACGTGCATTTGGATGGGAGCTTTCCAGACTCCTTTATTTTATGCATACCTTACGTTACTTTACTTTGGTTGTTTGGACACTGTTTCGTCCTTTTCCTTTCTGTACTTAATCTTTATATTTTTTGGGCTTGTTGGACTACCGATGTTTGATTCCGGTATTTCCGTTTGGTCAGTTAATGTTTAATACATTGCCTTGCATGCTTTGATGACACGCCATAAATACACTTAACGGTCCATTTATCCAAGTGGGGTGTTACAATTATGGTATCAGAGAGCAAGGTTCGACCTGTAGGCTCTAAAACTTGACCTGTGACTAGTGGGTAGTCACCAGGAACTTCCCAGATTTTGGCGTCGTTATTTTCCATGCTACTCATGAATTTTATCAGTCGGATTTTCAAAATTTTGATTAAGTAAACGGTTGGTACAGGACTGACCATAGGCGTTCACCCTTGCCCGCTTAAGTTTTGTATGGATGAACTGACCATAGGCGTTCATCCTTAATCATGTCAGATTTATGTTTCAGAAATTGTCATTTTGTGAACTGACCCTAGGCGTTCACCAGTATTCATGTCATGTTTTGTTAGCTATACCTTCATGAATTACACTAAGCATATTCAGATTTATTACTTCAGGTTCTTACGTTTTTGTCGATTTATCCTCTTTTATTTCAGATGCCACCCAGGCGCGACACCGAGAATGATCCTAACGCAGCTGCCATTGCTGCTGCTGTTCAGGCTGCTATACAGGCCATGTTACCCCAAATTCGTGATGAGATCCGAGCTGAGTATCAAAATGGACCTCAGCAGAATAACAACCCTCCTGCTCCACCACCTGCCACTTTACCCGCTTGGCTGGATCTGTTCAACAAGCAGAAGCCCCGACTGTTTGAGCAGACTGTAGCTCCAACTGATGCAGAAGACTGGATCTACCATATAGAAAATTTTTTGGGGCTATGGGTTGTGGTGATGTTTTCAAAGTTAGGCTTGCAGTTTACAAGCTGGAGGGTCCTGCTCTACATTGGTGGAGGTCTCAGAAACTGTCCAATGGGGGAGATGCTTAGGAGCTTGCATTGACCTGGGCACGTTTCAAGACGATGTTCTATGACCAGTTTTTCCCGCATGCGGAGCAAGCTAAGATGAAGAGGGACTTTCACGTTATTCGTCAGAATAATGGCGAGAACAGTATAGAGTTCATGCACCGATACCTCAGGATGGCTGGATTCTCAGGGGAGGCTGCGGGTACCGTAGAGGAGCAAGTGAAGCAATTTCGCTGGGCTCTTCACACTAGGACTGCAGATAGATTGATGAGTGCCACATTCACTAATGTGTCACAAGTAGCTAATGCAGCTCGGGACATCGAGATGCTTTTTGAGAGGGACGAGCTCGAGAATGTAGAGCGCCCGGAGAAGAGGTACATCTCACCCAACAGACTTAAACAATTTAGCCATTATTGCTTGGGAACTTATATGTTATTTAAAATCTTACAGACACAGAGGAGGAGACCGATCCCAATCGGCTACTCCGCATCAGAACTACAGGAACCAAGGTCAGTCATATGACCGTAATCGGTCAGATAGGAGGAACGGCGGTGATAATTACCGCGGCAGCTCCAACTCCTCTGGCAGCTACAGGTGAGCCTTTAAGCTACAAGAATACTAAACTATCGTGTAAAACAGATCTTAAATTTATTTGTAAATTCCAACAGAGATGCTGGACAGGGGCGTGACCAAAACAACAGGGGTCAACAGGTTGCCCGACCGGCAAATTCTGGTAATTTTAAAATTCAGTCAGTCAGCCTTATTTCAGTTAAGTTATCAGAATCGTGACACGTATATATCATCGTAAATCAGGTTCTCAGCAAACCAGAGCTACTTCCACCGGGTATACATATCCCACTTGCATCACTTGTGTGAAGAAACACTCGGGACCTTGTCGTCGTGGTTCGGGTAATTGCTACAAGTGTGGTCAGCCGGGCCATTTGAAGAGGGATTGCAAGAGCGGGGATGCTGCCGGTACCTCAGGCCAGATTCCTCAGATTTTACCTCCCCCACCACCGATACCACCAACCACTGGTCGTGTCTACACTACTACCCGTGAACAAGCAAATAAGACCGCAGGTACCATTACTGGCATTTTGTTTATACACGGACAGTCTGCATGCGTGCTTTTCGATACAGGCGCCACGCACTCGGTTATATCTACTTCATATGCTGTTAGAATAAACATGACCCCTACGCCACTAGACAGTGCACTTAGTATATCTACCCCCATGCGAGACTCTGTACTCATTACCCAAGTATATAAGGATCTCCCTCTTGAGTTTGATGATAAAATCCGTCCAGTCAGCGCTCTTCCTTTGGATATGTGTGATTTTGATATTATTCTGGGTATGGATTGGTTATCGGTTCATCATGCCACCATAGATTGCCATGCTCACCAGGTCATCTTTGGTGACGTCCAGACACCAGAGTATATTCACCGAGGTTTCCTACCAGGAAAACATGTTCAGATCATTTCAGCTTTACAGGCTCGTACCTTACTATATCATGGTTGCGAGGGCTTCCTAGCCACAGTTCATGACACGACTTCGGAGACACCTTCAATTCATGATCAGCCAGTTGTGTCAGACTTTCCAGATGTCTTTCCCGAGGAACTTCCAGGTTTACCTCCCACGCGAGAGGTAGAATTTGGCATCGATCTCATACCAGGTGTTGAACCAGTATCTAAAGCTCCTTACCGTATGGCTCCTGTAGAGCTTAAGGAACTGAAGGATCAACTTCAGGAAATTCTCGAAAGGGGTTTCATTCGTCCCAGCGTATCACCATGGGCGCTCCAGTTTTGTTTGTCAAGAAGAAGGATGGTAGTATGCGTTTGTGTATTGACTACCGTGAGTTGAATAAGCTCACTATTCGTAACCGTTATCCACTTCCTCGTATTGACGATTTATTCGATCAGCTTCAGGGTGCCAAGCACTTCTTAAAAATCGATATGCGATCAGGCTACCATCAGCTGCGTGTAAAAGAGCAGGATATATCTAAAACTGCTTTTCGCACGAGGTACGGTCATTACGAGTTTGTCGTTATGCCATTCGGTCTCACGAATGCGCCCGCAGTATTTATGGACTTAATGAACCGAGTCTTCCACGAATTTTTAGACAAGTTTGTGATCGTATTCATCGATGATATCCTCATTTTCTCCAAATCCAAAGAGGAACATGAGAACCATCTCCGTACAGTTTTGCAGATTCTCAGACGAGAAAAACTATATGCTAAATTTTCAAAGTGCGAGTTTTGGCTGAATACAGTGGCGTTTCTAGGCCATATTGTTTCCGCAGAAGGAATAACTATGGATCCTGCAAAGGTGGAGGCTATCACCAAATGGCCAAGACCGACATCTGTCACAGAGATACGTAGTTTTCTTGGGTTGGCGGGTTATTACCGCAGGTTTGTGGAAAACTTCTCACGTTTGGCGTTACCATTGACCCAACTTATGCGAAAGGGTGAGAAGTTTATATGGACCGAGGAGCGAGAAAAGAGTTTTGAGGAACTCAAGCATCGATTGATCTCGACACCGATACTTACTCTTCCATCCGGTACAGGCGGCTATCAGATTTACAGTGACGCATCAGGAAAGGGCTTAGGTTGTGTCCTTATGCAGCATGGGAAAGTCATTGCTTATGCTTCGCGTCAACTGAAGCCGTATGAGAAAAATTACCCTACTCATGATCTAGAGCTCGCAACAGTCGTTTTCGCCCTTAAAATCTAGAGGCATTATTTATACGGTGAGTCGTGTGATATCTTCACCGATCACAAAAGTCTCAAGTATATTTTTACACAGCGAGAGCTGAACATGAGACAGAGGCGATGGTTAGAACTACTGAAAGACTACGACACTAATATCCAGTATCACCCAGGTAAAGCGAATGTAGTGGCAGATGCCCTTAGCAGAAAGTCGGGTATGGTAAATGGCATCAAAGTTCAGGAAGAAATTATTCAGGACATAGAACGTTATGATATTGAACTCTTAGTACGCGGACAAAGAGGATACTGGGCTAGTTTAAGGGTAGAACCAGATTTGCTCTCTAGGATTAAAGCCGCACAAGAGGATGATGGTGAAATCTGGGCGATTATCCAGAACATTGACCGGCAGACCGAATTTCGCATCGATGACGATGGTATCGTATGGCAGGGTACCAAACTCTGCGTTCCAGAAGACCCTGCTCTCAGAGAAGCCTTAATGACTGAGGCTCACAGCTCTCCGTTCTCTATCCATCCGGGTTCCACCAAAATGTACCATGATCTTAAGCAGCATTTCTGGTGGAGCGGTATGAAACAGGATGTTGCAACATTTGTGTCTAAATGCTTAACCTGTCAGCAGGTTAAGATAGAGCACCAGCGTTCCAGTGGTCTTCTCCAGCCATTAGATATTCCAATGTGGAAGTGGGACAAGATCTCTATGGATTTTGTCACCGGACTACCACAGACTCAACGGAGACATGATGCAATCTGGGTAGTTGTCGATCGTTTGACCAAGTCAGCACATTTCATTCCTATTCGTAAAGATTTCGCAGTCAGTAAATTAGCAAAACTATTCACCGAGGAGATCGTACGATTACACGGTACACCTTCGGAAATTATATCAGATAGGGATCCCCGTTTCACTTCTCATTTCTGGGGAGGTCTGCATAAAGCTTGGGGAACTAGGCTCAAACTCAGCACAGATTTCCATCCACAGACGGACGGTCAATCAGAGCGTACCATCCAGACCTTGGAGGACATGCTACGCGCCTGTGCATTAGAATGGACAGGACATTGGGATGACTATATTTGCTTGGTCGAGTTTGCTTACAACAACAGTTGGCATGCTAGTATCAAGCGTGCTCCATTCGAGATGTTACGCCGACAAGCATCGCAGAGATCTATCTTTTCAGACTGGGGATCGTGTGTTCCTCAAAGTATCACCCGCACGCGGTGTCAGACGTTTTGGCCTCAAAGGCAAACTTAGCCCTCGTTACATCGGACCGTTCGAAATCCTTGAACGTATTGGTGAAGTGTCATATCGATTGGCGTTACCGCCTCAGCTTTCACACGTCCACAACGTGTTTCATTTTTCACTACTCAGGGGGTACAACTATCATGAGCTTCACAAAGTAAATTATCCACTCGATCAGATTCGGGAGGATTTATCCTATATTGAGGAACCCGAAGCAGTTTTAGATCGCCAGGATCGAGTTATGAGAAGGAAGACCATTCCTTTCGTCAAAATCCTGTGGAGGAACCATACCGAGCGGGAGGCCACTTGGGAAACAGAGGAGTCTATACGGACTTCTTATCCTCACTTTCAGTTTTAATTCGGGTATGTCCTTTCAGCTTCTACGTTTTCCAGCTTATTAGCATTTTCGGCTTTTACCAGTCAGTTTAAATACCCTATAATTCGGGGACGAATTCTTTTTTTTAGAGGGGAAGAATTGTAAAACCCAGTATAGTCGTATCCTTAATTCGGGGACGAATTATTATTTTTAGAGGGGAAGAATTGTAAAACCCGTATTTAAAAATCAGAATATTTAAATGCGCAGTTAATTTTAATAAACTATATAAGTAGAAATTATTAGACAGAGATAGAAACGCAGAAATTAAATACGCAATCCCAGTTTATTTAAGTACTATAAATAATTATTCAGAAATAATTATTAGGTTTCAGAAATAATTACGTATACATTATTTACGATAAAGGAAAGAGTAGTTGTCAATTTAATAGAAACACGGGAAATAAATTACGAGGTTACGTGAATAAACGTTAACAGTAAATTACGCGTACCATTTAAACACAACGCGACTTAATAAAAGTTTACAAGAGTTTTAAGGGGCTGTTTTAGACAACTAGAAAAAAATAATGGGACTTGGGCTCAAGGCCCAAGAACACTATTTTGGCCGGCTAAATAAAACAGACAGAGGGTTGTTTTGTTTTCTTGTCTCTTTTTTTTTCCTGCCGACACAAACACACAGGAAACCCTAAAACAAAAAAAAAACAAAAAAAAAAAAAGCCGCCACCTCCTTCCTGGCCTCCTTTGCTGCCGACGGTTAGACACCAAGAATCAAAGGCAGGGGCGTTTGGATGCATGTAATCGAGAGGATTTGTGTGTTTTCTAAACCCTAAACGACATGTAAGTGAAAACCCTAATTCGTTTATCTTTCTTTTAATTGATCTCGAAACTGAAATTAAAAAGGGGTTTTAAACGTGTTCAAGTGGCGATTAATGAGGGTTGGGGTCGTTGGGTGTTGCTGTGGTGGTTTGGCACACAAACCGAGAGTCAAGAGACTCTCGGTGGTAATTTTTCCACCAGCCGCAACCCAATTAAGGGTGCTGGCTTGGTTTGTACTGACGGGGGGAAACAACAACAACCAGTGGGAGTTTGGTTGTTTTGGCCAGTGGGAACCCACGGCTGGCAAGTTTAGCCAGTCGGTGGGTGTTTTAAGCTAGCGGGGGAAACCAGAAACTGCCAGGGGAAAACTGTATGTTAGGGGGGGCGTTTGGCAGTGGGGTTTAATAAGCAGAAATTAAGGGCTGTTTGGTTACAGGCTTAAGGGGGTGTTTGGGATTGCTAACAGGGGGACCACGGGGTGGTTCCGGTTTGGTTTAACCCGAGACATGGGCGTCTCGGGGGAAGTTTTTTAGCACGGGTTTTTGGGATGCCTAGTATTTATAAACACGGGGATATTATTTATATTAATAAAATCTTTTTATAAGGAGTTTTATAAATGGATTTAATCAAACTGTCATATTGTATTAATTTAATTAGTAAAATTAATCGATTTTGTTTTATTCTCTTATTATTTTTTTAAAAAATCGTGTGATTTAATTAATATCTTTTTTTCAAAGAAACGAATTTAGAAAACTTCCTATCTATATTAGATTACGAGTTATAGTAATAATAATTATATCAGATTACACAGTATACTGTAATCAGATATACAGAATATAAGTTAATCAGTAATATTAGAACAATCAGATGTATCAGTTTATATTCAAACATAAATACAAGAATAAATAAATTAAAACAAGAATAGTTAAGATCAGTAACAGTAAACAGTGATCAGACGACTTATTTCAGCCCATTATTTATGTAGTATTCGTGAAGTCGGAGTAGATCTTTCAGCTTTCGTTTCTGGTTCGTTACTGGACACGAGGTACGGATTTTCCGTCCTTTCAGTAAGGACTTCCTTTCTATGCATGATTAGGGTTTCCCATCTTCAGCCAAATGTCTTCCCCAGTATATGTTTAAATTTATCAGTAATCATGTTAATAACGAAATGGAATTGCCTGAGCGTTATATACAAGCACGACCAGTTTATGTACTAGTTACGGAGGTACCGTAACCACGGCACTAGAGGCACCGGTGTCGTGACTCACATGCAGGAGAGTGATATCCTGCATCGTCCCACTCATGTTCAGTTTGGCCATTTTTATATGTATGTTTTAGTGGGGCGTATGGATGCATCCTAGGCTTATATGTGTTACAAGTTATCAGGGTGATTGTGGTGTGTGCTCTACATCCTTCACATTAGAGCTGATCCCTCCACCCAGCACAGTTATTTAGAGGTCACCCCTCTACAGCATGACGAGGTCACCCCTCCAGTTATTCATGCACGGTTGTTACAGCACGTGACCTATATAAGCTCTGGCAAATAAAATACAGTAAATGCATGTTTTCAGAATTTAGAGTTATATTTCAGTATAAGTATCTATGAACCAGGTCTTACAGATTTTATGCAAGGTTATACCACATGTTACATATCAGTCTTATAGCTTCATTGTTGACTTCTATTTCATTACCTTCCAGTACATTCTTATCATGCTATATCCGTCCACTGAGCGTTATGCTCAGCCGTAGTTTCCTTTCATGTTTCCAAACGGCAGGTACACAGGGACGATCTTAGGACTTCTAAGAGAGTACGTGCATTTGGATGGGAGCTTTCCAGACTCCTTTATTTTATGCATACCTTACGTTACTTTACTTTGGTTGTTTGGACACTGTTTCGTCCTTTTCCTTTCTGTACTTAATCTTTATATTTTTTGGGCTTGTTGGACTACCGATGTTTGATTCCGGTATTTCCGTTTGGTCAGTTAATGTTTAATACATTGCCTTGCATGCTTTGATGACACGCCATAAATACACGTAACGGTCCATTTATCCAAGTGGGGTGTTACAGTTACTTACTGTTTTTATACAGCCTTCATATTTTAGCAAGATTTTAACCATTTAACATGTGGTTTTCCATCTTTTTAACCATATTTATCAAATCTATCAACACCAAATCCCCACATAATATTTTTAATCATCATTCATAATCATATACATATACATAAATAAAGAAATTACAAGATTACATAATCAAAATAACAAGAGGATAGGAAGAACAATATATATACCACCATTAGTGATGAAAAGATGAGGTTTTTGATGAACAAGACTTGGTTCTTGTTATCAAATCTTCAACTTTAGAAAGAAAACTTCTTGGGTCCTTTGGATGGATGAACACCTCCATGAAATCAGCCCTTTAACCTAATGAAAACTCCTTTTCATAAGTTTAGATCACCTCCAATCTTCATATCTTCAAAAGGACATCATCATATGTAGAAATAACATGAGATTTTGTGGTTGAATATGATCAAAATAGGTATTTTAGGGTGATATGGCACGAATTTTTGATGAGAGAAAAAGGGAGGATGAGAGTGGTTTGCATGTATGTGTTTAGGAGGAAATGGTTTGAGGTGGTTGTTTTGTTATGTGTAGCTTACAAGTTAAGCTTTACATGACAAGTGTAGTAGCTTTCTTGTGAAGCTTTTTGACCCCTAAGGGTGTTAGTGGCTAAGTGTTCCATATTAGTGGGGTGGGGCAAAACTTGTTTTGTCTCATCCCACTAATTTACGGGTATTCCTCGATTCTAGTTTCCTCGATTTGCGTGCCCTCGGGTCGTTTTACGAAAAACGTTTTTATAAATTATGAATCAACGACACAAAACGAATATAATAAAAATTGACTCATCAAAAACGGAGTTCAAAAACGTAAATACGTAATCCTAAGGTTTCCGGTTTAGTCGTAAAGGACGTTAAATTATTCACGTAAGTCCTAATCTCTTCTCGTAAATTTGTGAGTTTATGAACTAACTCAAATTTAAAATCCCAAAATAATATTCACGGATAAATTTATTTTCTGAAATGTCGGGCTGTCACCAAAACGGTGTATGTAAACGTAAGCACGTAATGTAGAGTCCTCCGGTTTAGACGTAGTCGATGCTACTTCAAGACGTAAATCCAAATTTCTTCCCATAAATAAGTGAGTTCATAATATAACATTAAAATAATGTTTTTAAATAACACTTGAGAATAAAATATCAACCATAAATTGACGGATTGTCACAGAATGACATCTAAAGTAGGAATGATCTCTAAGAGTGGAGGATCTTTTTCAAAAGTCGTAACCCCCAATTTTGGAATATAAGAGTCAAAGGGAGACTCAAGAATGGGAGGATCACTTAAAGAAGTGTCGTCACTAAAATTAGCTTCTTCATTTTCTTCAAAAAGTGGATTATCATTTGAAATTTCAGAAAGTGGGTTTGAATGTACCACAAAATCATTAAGGTTAAAGTTTTTAGTTTCAAAAGGATTGATAAAACTTTCTTCATTATCAAAATTAAGCACATCAATCATATTGACCGATTGTTTTCCGTTTGATTTATTTACCATTTTCCCCATTTTAAACACTTGTTGATCATTCCCAACCATAAGAATTAATTCCCCTTCGGCTACATCAACTAATGCTTTGCTGGTTCTTAAGAACGGTCTACCAAGTATTAACGAAATACGAGGATCCATCTCATAATCGACTACAACAAAGTCCACGAGAAAAGTGAACGTACCAACTCGAACAAAAACGTCTTCGGCAATACCAATCGGGTATGCGAGAGTTCTATTAGATAACTCGAGAGTCATGCGAGTCGGTACAAGGTCGGGTAATGATAATCGTTTCCATACCGAGAGTGGCATAAGATTGATGCTAGCACCGAGATCCGCTAAAGCCATACAATCATCAATTTGGGGAAACGAACAAGGTAACACGAATCGTCCGGGATCTCCTAGCTTTTCTGGAAGCTCTATGAGATGAATCGCGGAACAATTCTCATTTAAACGAGTATTCACGAGCTCAACCATTTTTTCTTTCTGATTAAGCAAATCTTTGAACATCTTCACAAATTTAGGAATTTGAGCAAGTGCTTCAATAAGGCTAATGTTAACATTCACGTTGGAAATCATTTTCCAAAAGTTGGAAACATGAACGTCATCTTTTGTAAGCACTTTAGCCTTGTTTAACCTAGAGGGATAAGGGATATTGGGCTTAGACGTTGAAGGTTGAGAAGGAGAAGGACTCTCTTCTTGAACAACCTTAGGGTTAGGCTCATTAGGCAATGGAGAACTAGTACTATGAGTGGTAGTTGGAGAAATCACCGGAGGGGGAGTAGGATTACTCATTATGACCTCCGGGCCTTGTCTCTCCTTTATGGGCGAAGAGATGGAAGGTCCCACTAAAGTGGATCCACTTCGAGTAGTGATAGCACTCACATTAGCACGAGGGTTAATCTCGTTATTAGAAGGTAAGGCTCCTTAGGGTCTAAGGGCTTGCAACATTTGCACGAACTTCCTATCGGTATACTCTTGCATTTGTTTTATCGTTCTCTTATGTTCGGTCAATTTTTGTAGAACCAAGTCCATTTGAGGATTATGCATGTTCATTTGATTAAAGCCTTGATTGTTAAACCCTTGATTAGGAAAACCTTGGTTTTGATATTGAGGTTGAAAACCGTTGTTATTTTGAAAATCTTGGTTATTAAATCCTTGATTTAGAGTATTAAACCCTTGGTTTTACCCTTGAAAATTCCCTTGATTTTGACCATTAAAATTTCCTTGATTTGCATTCCCTTGAAAATTACCCATTTGAGGACCTTGGTTCCTATTTTGGTTTTGGGTATTTTGGGCGGGTGGGGGTGGTCTTTGTGGAGCTACAAAACCCATGGGAGCCAAATATTTAGTACTCTTATAAGACAAATGGTTAACATCAACATTTGGTTTAAAGTGAACCCTTTCATTTGCATTGGTGTTATAAGCATAAACTTGTTGTTGTTGATTGTAAACCTTATCACAATTAAAATACGGATGTGTTCCACCACAAGTCTCACACGTTTCACAAGTCTCTTTTAAGGCATTCACATGTGTAGTAGGAGGGTTATCTCTTAAAACTAGGTGTTTCACAATTCACTACAACAAAATGAAGTTAAGGCAACACCACTAAAGTGTTGTATTATGCCTTTAAAATGTTGCATTATGCATAATGCGACACTTTGACAAGTGTTATGTTATGCAACGTCGCCTTAGGTATTCACAACACTTTTATTAGATTATGCAACATTTTTCGAAAATGTTGCCCTTGTTTATAAATTGTGATACTCATATGCGCAACACTTTTAATATAATTGCAACACTTTTTATACTCAAATGCAACAATTATACACGTAGGTATAACACTTTTAAACTCAATAACATCACTTTTCACATTAACGTGTGACACTTTTTTTATTTGAAAACAGTAAGCATACAATAGTTAAATGCAACACTTTTTTTTTATTATTTGTAGCACTTTTATTTCATTCAACTTTTAATGATTATACATGACAATTTTTACTAAATATAATTCATAAATAAAATTTTCATTATATTATAGAAATAAATAAATACAATAAAAATGATCATATTATAGTTTAACTGAGTTATTTTACCTAAAATACCTAACATACATGATCTAATAAAAGGAAAAGTTGTCTAATCAGAATTCGAAATCTTAGACATCTTTGCATCTCTCCAAGTACGCGACCAACCATATCTCCTTGTCAAATTTTGAACATGATGCACGACGCAAATAACTCATGTTGTTAGCTTGTCACACTTATTGTCTAATCTTATTTGTGCCTTACGTCTTACTCAAACTTATTTCCTCCATAATGATCCTCTCCAATTTGTAACCAAGAGTGTATGATCTTTCGCCGAAATCCACCTTAAGTTCCCCTGAACCAGGTATGATCTTTCGTCGACATCTACCTTCCTTACCAGCTAGCTTTTACAAAATAATTTGAATCACATATTCCTAGTTATATTTCCGATTCAGTTTTCCAAGTAGCTTTTCTTGTGTATATTGGATTTCTTATATTCCAAATATGAAGGAAAAAAAGAGTTGCATGATAGAGGTGTGACATGGTCAAATCATACATTTAGTACTGGTAAAAAAAGACCAGATTCCGTGAAATTATCCTCGATGTATTCATGTTCATTTTAAATAAATTTACTGATAGAAAATATGTTTGGCATGACCAAAATAAGAATCAAAATCTTTAAAGATGCAATAAGAAATTGCTTTCAAACAACTCTTACCTTGTTTGACCCTTCCACCAATTGGCACTTGTTCACCTTTCAAACAAGTGATTCACCTAATCTGATCAAATATGGATATCACTCATATCTTAGTAGGTTGAAAATGACACATATATGAAAAATGTTGAAGAGCTTACAAAGGCATGTGGTGTGCAAACCATCAACTGCTGAACCTTGAACGCATCTACACAAAATGAGCACTATATGTTTAGTGGAATATATTAGATAGAAAAGGGATATAGTTGTAATAATATACGGTTGCGAGTTGGTATCGTGTTCTTCATCATTCACACTTGTATGGCCATTTAGACTTAAAAGCGATTTGAAAACCTGCATAATGCTTCTGATAATGGTAACCATTTATCAGAAACCATTTATTACCGATCAAACTATTTACAAGGTTACCAACACCATCAATAAAACACATGCCAAGTTATAAAAAGTAAGATAAAAGTCACAGGCTATGGTTTCAAATCAAGAAGGAGTGCGAACTGTGGGTCTGTCATTGTTGAAAATGGTTCTTTCACAGTTCCTTGTTTGATCAAGCGGCTTATCTTTGGTTTGAAATGGCTTGGTTGAAGTATTCAACATCACGTAAAAATTGTTTATCTGGTTAGTGGCTAATGAATGACAGTAACATCTCATGTGTTGGTAAGAAAACTGATCACTAATTCTTACTACAAAACTATGTTGATCAATAAACGAAATAGCATTAGTAGACCATTTTTTTTGCTTCATTCTAGCCTTGAAAACCAAGATGACCTTTCCAAATCGTGCTTTCCATCTGCAGGTTCTGTGAACCTTGCTTCAAGAACTCCTGCAATGACACATTTGGTTGTAATATGTTATATTAAATTTGAAAAACAGTAATTCATGATGAATTATGTTTACCAACAAAGCTCTATAACCTTTAGAATTGCCATTACCATTTACTTTCAGGAAGGTCTAAAATAATCAGAAATATACCAAATTGGAAACCACAAAAGAAGTATAGGTCTAAACCTCAAAATTATACACATAAGACCCGAATAAGCTGGTATTCATACATACGTTAAATCCACTAATTTCAAGGGCTGGTGCTTCTTTGATGTATGTGAGGGTTGTCTCCACAATGACCTGCAACTAATAAATTTCCAAGTGGGATTCATCTGGTTATCAAAGTAATTAAGTCGCAAAAACATCAAACACTACCCTTTTGATTGTGAAAAGAACAAACTATAATTCTCGGCGATAGTCTGTTCTTGCTCTATTTTCCATGTTCAAGTTCTGTGAATGTTGCATCAAGAACTCCTATAATGACATAGTTGGTTATAATATATAATATTTAATTTGAAAAGTAGAAATTCATGACGAATTGTGCTTACCAGTAGGGGTGTTATCGGGTAGGGTTTTGGTTTTTTAAAACTCACCCGCAACCCGAACCGATAAGGATTCGGGTTATCGGGTTCGGGTGGTAATCGGGGGTCTGGTCTTATCGGGTCGGGTGATACGAGTTATCGGGTTATACTAACAACACTGTGATTCCGCATGTAATGATATAGTTTTTCTAATCTTGCATTTGTGCTCCTAAATTCAGACTTTTGGATCTAATTTGGAACCATTTAGACGATCATAAGCCAAACACATTAACTAAATAATAGTTTTTGAATAAACAGAAGATCTGATAAGTGTGAAAACACCCATCCTTTTACCACTTATTTCTTACTAAAACAAGACCAAAACGTGTGTTTAATATTATTTGTCTGGAATTATGCGTGGTTTTGGTGTTTATTGTGTTTTCAGAGTCAACGGATGAATAGTGAAGAAAACATGGGATTGCACGGGTTTTATCGAGAAAAAGACTCAAGACGAAGTCTATTGTCCAAGAGATGCAAAAGATTTGAAGTCAATGGGCCTATGAAGATTTATCGAAGAAAAGGACCAAAGATGGAAGATTTTCATATGTCGAAGAAACTCAAGTCTATTAAACGAAGAAATTAAAAGACGAGTTGAATTTAATCGTCGACAAATCCTGAATCAGAATCGAAAACATCAACTTTTCTGAAAAGATGAGAAGACAAGAAGAAAGGGAGAAAGCCCACTCACCAACCAACCACTTGGCCTATAAAAGGAAATCAACCTCACACTTTTGGGACTAGTTTTTTCAATTCCCAGTTTCTTCTTTACTTTCGTAGGAAGCCAACACCACTAAGGTGTTGGTGATTTTTCATTTTTGTTGAATACTTCATCTTGTAAGATTTTAATCTTCTTCCTTTGATTGTTTAAACCTTAATCATAAATATAATCTTTCCATTTCATCTTGTTCATTTTGTTCTTTGATTTAAAGTTTTAAAGTTCTTGTTTGGTTGATTTTGATCTTCAAAAGTTAATGGGTTTTGTGTTTTCATGATTTGGATTTGTTGTTTATGGTTAGTAAATGATTTGTGTTCAGTTTGGTTCAAATCCTTTGGTTTATTTGGTTTGATTTAGTTAGAAATCGTGTCCCATGTTTTCTTGCTGTTTATGTTATTCATTTCCCCAGATATTCCGAACCAACCGTTTATTCAGTATAAGCATTGTTCATTTTTTATTCCTCATAGAGTTTTTCCATCCGGAATATTTATTATTCCGGATAGCCCATTATTCCGCATAGCCAATTTATTCCGAATAGCCCATTATTCCGCATAGCCAATTTATTCCGAATAAGCCCTACATTCCGAATAGCCACTATATTCCGCATAGCAATTTATTCCGAGTAGGATTTTTATTCCGCATAGCCTAGTTATTCCGAGTAGTTCACTTATTCCGCATGGCCTAGTTATTCCGTATAACCTTTTATTCCGAGTAGCATATTATTCCGGATAGGATCATTCTTCCGAATAGCCTATTTATTCCGCATAGCAAGTTTATTCCGAGTAGTCTTATTATTCTGAATAGAACAATTATTCCGAGTAGTCTTATTATTCCGAGTAGCCTCTTTATTCCGAATAGCACAATTATTCCGAGTAGTCTTATCATTCCGGATAGCCTCTTTATTCCGAGTAGCTTATTTATTCCGCATGGCAAGTTATTCCGAATAGCACCATTTATTCAGCATGATCATTATTCCGATAGAGCATTCTTCAGTAAGGTTATTTTACTGTTTAATCATTTAATTGTTTAATTTAAATTCAAGTTTGATTTCATTAACTGTTTTTGGTTTTAAACTTTATTTACTTCATTCATTTATCTTTTTAATAGAATAGAAAACAAAACCCCCTATTTGTCACCAAGAACAATCATTCCACTTTGAGCTGTGATCAATTCGAGAAGATTCCGAGAACTAAATCTTGAACATATCAAAAAGCCGTGTATCAAATGGCGCCGCTACCGGCTCTTCTCGTTAAGATCAACAGTTTTTTGTGAGAACTTGGATTTTGAGATCCGTTCGCCGTGAACGTTACTTTTTCATAAAAAATTTCAAAAAACCCTAAAAAATATAAAATTTTCAAAAATACAAAAAAATTTAAAAACCATAAAAACCAAAAATATTTCTTGTTTGCTTTGTTAGTTCTTTTGCAGGTGCATGCGTACACGATCCACGTCTTATCAAGAGCCCCAGCCTCTCGAAGACTTAGACATGGCCGGTGTACAAAACAACAACAATAACCCACCTCAAAACAATAACAACAATAACAATCCACCTCTCAACAACAATAATAACAACAACAATAACAATCCACCTCTCAACAACAATAATAACAACAACAATGAGCCTCTACCGGACAATCGCCCTATGATTGAATTTTTGCAAGCACATGTGGAGGGCAACAATGATCCAATTGTCATACCCGCGATTGCAGCCAACAACTTTGAGCTCAAATCCGGTTTTATCTAGATGGTCTCTGCTCAACCATTCTTGGGGCGTACCATTTATGATCCACATGACCACATCAAGAGATTCCTGCAACTCACGAATACGGTCAAATTCAATGGTGTTCCACAAGAGGTAGTCTGTTTACAACTTTTTCCTTTCTCCCTAGAGGGACAAGCCCGACATTGGCTTGCAAAGGAACCGCCACAAAGTATTCTGACGTGGACGGATTTGGAGACCAAGTTTATCAACTACTTTTTCCCACCCTCTCGTACTACCGCTTTGCGGAATGAAATCATTAATTTTGAACAAATGTACGATGAGTCTTTTAGTGAATCTTGGGACCGTTTTAAAGATCTTTTAAGAAAGTGCCCACAACATGGTTTTACCAAAGTGCACTAAATTAATACTTTTTATAATGGTTTAAGCATGAATGACCAAGATCCACTAAACAGTACCTCGGGGGGTAATATTTTGGTTAAGACTTCTAATGCCGCTTGGGATATCATTGAGAATAAGTCTCGTGTGCAAACCAAGAGTGTTCGGACCAATGCCGCTAGTGCTAGTACTAGTGACCACGACAAGCGACTTGACAAAATTACTACGCTTCTTGAATCGCTTGCTACCCAAACCGCTAGCAACACCAACAGCATCAAAGCTAAAAACGCTCAAGTCAATGCTGTCAGCCAACCATGTGAAATATGCGGACTTGTACCACCACCCAAGACTACCCTTCTGAGAATGTGAATGCAGCATACGGTACCTATCCTCCGGCCGCTTATCAAGCTCGTCCTCAAGGAGACCACAACTTGCTTAGCTACCGCTCAACAACTTTCTTTCCCCACCCGGTTTTCCTCCTAACAACCCAAACCAACAACAAAACCTTAATCGCCCTCCTCAACAACAACCTCGTGCACCATACCAGCCACCTCATAAACAACCATACCCACCTCAAAGAAACAACTAAGTTTACCAACAACCTGCTTATCAACCACCTGCTTACCATGCTCCCCCTCCCAACCAACCCGCCGCATTACACCAAGATGTTGAAACCTACATGAGGACCAATGATGTGATTGTGGAAAATATCCAGCGGGAAGTGCTCAACTTGAAAGCTGACATGGTGAAACAAGGGAACGATCTGCGAGCTGATATGAGAAACACTTTGGCTAGTCAAACGAATGACTTAAGGAACATGATGGCTGGTTTCTTCCAAGGTAATCAATCCTCTTCTTCGGGTACTCTTCCGAGTAACACCGTTGCGAATCCAAGAGGGGAGATGAAAGCAATCACCACTCGTAGTGGCAAAGGTACCAAGGAACCCGAGCTTCCTATACCTCCACCGGTGATTGTGACTAAGGCAAACGAGTCACCTGCTCCTATTCCTCCTCCTTCTACTTCCCCAATTTCTCCATCTCTTACTTCTACCCCTCCTCCACCCAAGGATGTGAGTGATCCTTCGATCCCAAAGCCTTCCTCTTCTACCGATATACCTTATCCCTCAAGGTTGAGGAAAGAGAAGCTCAAAATCAAGGATGATATTCAACTTTCGAACTTTCTTAAAATGTTTAAACAATTGAATTTTAACATCTCCTTCGCTGAAGCTCTCGCTCACATGCCCAAGTATGCGAAGATGTTCAAAGATCTTCTTAGCGACAAGGAGAAGCTTCATGATATTGCTAACACCCAACTTAATGAGAATTGCTCTGCAGTGCTCTTAAGGAAATTGTCAACCAAGCTTGGTGATCCGGGTCGCTTCTTAATCCCTTGTAACTTCCCGGGAGTAGAGAATTGCATGGCCTTAGCCGATCTAGGTGTCAGTATTAATTTAATGCCTCTAAGCGTTTGGAAGCAATTATCTCTCCCTGAGCTAGTCCCCACCAAAATGACTTTGGAATTAGCTAACCGTATTGTTGCTTATCCAGTGGGGATAGCCGAAGATGTCTTTGTAGGAGTCGAAAAATTCACCTTTCCTACCGATTTCGTTGTCGTTGACTACGACATGGACCCTCGTGTGCCATTGATCGTTGGTCGTCCATTCTTGAGGACCGGTCGCACTCTCATCGATGTTGAAGCGGGTGAGCTTATCATGAGAGTGGGTGACGATAAAATCGTCTTCAACATGGGAAAGCTTTCTAAACAGCCTTATTCATACGAGAGTGTTTATTGTATTGACGTTCTTGATGAGGCTTGTGAAGAACACTTCAAAGATGCTTGTAAAAGTATTCCTACCTCTCTTTCCAATGTTGAGACCGTTTCCTCTATTGATTCATCACTATCTCTATTTGGAGAAAGTGATTTCCTTTGGAAAGATTTGGAAGCCACCATGGGAGATGTGAACTTAGAACATGACGATTCTTCCACCAATTGGGATGCAGATCTTCGCCTCATTGAGAACCTTCTTAAAGAAGACAATATTTCTCCACCATCTCCCACGGATATTTCTATCGATACACCGACTTTGAACACGCCTCCCATCGAAAATCATCCGGATTTAGAACTTAAGGAGTTACCGCCCCATCTCGAGTATGTGTTCCTTGAAGATACAAAGAATTCGCCCGTCATCATTGCTAAGGACTTGAAAGAAGAAGAGAAATCTCGCCTCATCGCCGTGCTTAAAGATCATAAGAAGGCAATTGCTTGGAAAATTTCCGATATTCGCGGAATTGATCCAAACTTTTGTACTCACAAGATTCACATGGAAGATGACTTTAAACCCGCAATCCAGAGCCAAAGAATGGTTAATCCTCGCATTCACGACATCATCAAACAAGAGGTTATCAAACTTCTTGATGTCGGCTTGATTTACCCTATTTCAGATTCGCCTTGGGTAAGTCCCGTCCAGGGCGGAATAACCGTTGTTCCCAATGAACACAACGAGTTGATTCCCACTCGTCTCGTTACTGTTTGGAGAGTTTGTATCGACTATCGCAAGCTCAATGATGCCACGAGAAAAGATCATTTTCCTCTTCCTTTCATGGATCAAATGCTCGAGCGTCTAGCGGGTAATGACTATTACTGCTTCTTAGACGGTTTCTCCGGGTATTTTCAAATTCCCATCGATCCCAAGGACCAAGAAAAGACCACATTAACTTGTCCCTACGGAACATTTGCTTACAAATGTATGCCTTTTGGTTTATGCAATGCTCCTGGGACGTTCCAAAGGTGTATGATGGCTATCTTCCATGACATGGTTGAAGAAACTATGGAAGTATTCATGGATGATTTCTCGGTTTATGGCGATTATTTCTCTACTTGCCTTGCCAATTTAGAACGTATGCTTAAGCGGTGTGAAGACACTCGCCTTGTTCTTAATTGGGAAAAATGCCATTTCATGGTAAAAGAGGGCATCGTGCTAGGACACAAGAACTCCAAAGCCGGTCTTGAAGTGGACCGTGCTAAAGTCGATGTTATTTCTAAGTTGCCTCCACCTTCAACCGTGAAGGGTGTGAGAAGTTTCCTTGGTCATGCGGGCTTTTACCGACGATTCATCAAATATTTTTCTAAAATCGCTCGACCGATGACCCACCTCTTGGAAAAAGATACTCCTTTTATCTTTTCCACCGACTGTATTGAAGCCTTCAACTTGCTTAAGGATAAGCTAACTAAGGCACCCGTCTTAGTTACCCCTAATTAGGAGCTTCCCTTTGAGTTGATGTGCGATGCTAGCGACTTTGCTATTGGAGCGGTTTTGTGCCAAAGAGTGAACAAATACTTCTAACCGATCCATTACGCTAGCAAGACAATGACTGGGGCTCAGTTGCATTACACGACAACCGAAAAAGAGCTTTTAGCTGTTGTCTAAGCCTTTGAAAAGTTCTGCCCCTATCTTGTCCTTTCTACCACCATCGTTTACACCGATCATTCCGCGTTGAAGTACTTGTTGACTAAACAAGATTCTAAACCAAGACTTCTTCGCTGGGTTTTGCTACTCCAAGAAATTAAAATCGAAATTCGCGATAAAAAAGGAGCTGAAAACATAGCCACGTATCATCTCAGTAGACTTGAGGATCCTTACCAAGGGGAACATCCGACCAAAGAGATCAATGACCCTTTTCCCCTGGAGACCTTAATGTTTATCAACTCGACTTCTAATGAAACCCCGTGGTTTGCGGACATTGCAAACTACTTGGCGGGTGGAATTCTTGTTGACGGGCTAACATCCCAACAAAAGAAGAAGTTCTTCAAAGACATTAAGACTTACTTTTAGGATGACCCGTATCTATTCAAACAATGTGCTGATTTGATTATTCGTCGATGTGTTGATGGACCGACAGCTTTAGAAATCCTTGACGCTTGCCACAAAGGACCCACCGGTGGTCACTTTGGTCCTAACTACACCGCCAAAAAAGTGTTTGACTCGGGATTTTATTGGCCCACCATTTATCGTGATGCTCACGAGATGGTTAAACATTGTGATGCTTGTCAAAAACAAGGCAAGATCACACATAAAGACAAGATGCCTCAGAATTTCATTCAAGAGTGTGAAATCTTTGATGTTTGGGGTATCGACTTTATGGGGCCATTCCCTTCCTCTAAAGGAAACAAATACATCCTTGTAGCCGTTGACTACGTCTCAAAATGGGTTGAAGCCAAATCTTTACCTACTAATGACGCAAGGGTGGTTTGTAACTTTTTGAAATCGCTATTCGCTAGATTCGGTGTGCCTCGTGCCATTATTAGTGATCGCGGGACTCATTTTTGCAATGATCAATTTGCTAGAGTCATGGCTAAGTATGGTGTAAATCATCGTCTTTCCACCGCCTACCACCCACAAACTAATGGCCAGGCTGAAATCTCTAACCGAGGATTAAAGCAAATTCTTGAACGAATCGTGGGAGAGCATCGTGCCTCATGGGCTGATAAACTTGATGATGCTTTGTGGGCTTTTCGTACCGCATACAAGACTCCGATTGGTTGTACACCATATCGTCTCGTGTACGGGAAAGCGTGCCACCTCCCCATTGAGTTAGAGCACAAGGCTTACTGGGCCTTGAAGTGGGATAATTTTGATATCAACAAAGCCGATGACCTACGCAAGATCCAACTCAATGACTTGAATGAACTCCGTAATGAGGCTTATGAAAATTCTTTGATCTATAAGGAAAGGACTAAGCTCATTTACGACTCTAAGATTAAGAACCGAGAGTTCCAAGTTGGAGACAAAGTTTTGCTCTTTAACTCTCGGTTGAAAATCTTTTCGCGCAAGCTGAAATCTCGTTGGTCCGGCCCATTCACCATTGCCCAAATTTTTCCATATGGTCCTCTCGAGCTCGCTCAACCTAATGGACCTAATTTTAAGGTGAATGGCCAACGAGTGAAGTTGTACTTTGGTGAGGACATCTCTCATGAGATGATACCACCCCTCACCACGTTTCACATGAACTAATTTTGGGTCAAGTCAGGCTCGTGACTCGGTTATCAAAAACAAGCGCTCCTCGGGAGGCAGCCCGATTATCTATCCTTTTCCGTTTTTACCTCCTAAGTGTAGGGGGACCTCTATAGGTTCTTTGTGTTTGTGTGGTGATGTGATTACATGGATGAATGCACTTTTGGAACCTTTGAAGAACCGTGCTCCCGTGTTATCCGAAATCCGGTTGTATCTCTTAACTATCGTGATTCAATTTTCTTCATACTCACATTTGAAATTGATCACGTTAGTCGTCTCTTCCTTAACTTGATTTAACCAACGTGCACAATGTTATAAGTGTAGGGGAGACTTTTCCACATGCTTAAACATTGAGGACAATGTTTATCTTAAGTGTAGGGGGGACTTCTATCGAAGTTTTAAGTGGACTTTTCCATGAAAATGCCTTCATTTAACCGAAAAATCATCTTTTCAACATTTTTCAAATTTTTTATTAACTTTGGCCATTTAGTCGTAATTTTTAAATTTTTATCGTTGCTTTCATATGTATATATCCCGCAATAAAGTCAAAAATATTAATAAAGTGGTGTAGCTAGTTTTGAAATCTTTGACATACTAGGCTCGTTGCGATTAATTTGACTCAACCCGAATAGACTTATCCAAGTTTATTCTAGCTAGTATCCTTAACCATGTAGACCTTAATTGGTTTATAGGCTAAGCATCCACGAGTCTCATTACTTGAGATTTTAAATTGTGGAGAACGAGAAATGATAGAGTCAATTATAAGTCGGTATTCTTGCACAAGCTCACTTGGTGTAATTATTTGCCTATTCTCCCATCACTTGCTAATAATTTATCTGCAATAAGTAAGGTCGTACGATTTGAAAAGTTACTTAGCTTCTAGCCCAAGATCGTTTAAAAGTTGCTCGGTAATGATAAGAGTTCATAGCCAAGGCATAACTTATGAAGCGGGGCGCGAAGATTGGCGAGTCCGAAAAGGCCCTAACAAGGCATGAGGATTCAATCTTATTGCTAAAGATCCAAGGTGACGTGAAAAGCATTATTCCCAAAATCAATATGAAGGATCAAGAATCACGACGAAAAGCAATCAACTCCCATAAAGATCATGGAGAAGTCTATCCGAAAAGACCCTAACAAGGTATGAGGATAAATAGATCCAAGTCCGAAAATGAGGCGGATCGTTGTATGTCAAAATCCCATTTATAGATTGAAGAAATAATCATGAAGTCGTGGTCAACAAAGTTGGAGTACCCCTCAAAAGTCTCCAAGTGAAGAAACTCTATTACGAAGAGAAGACCATTATCTCAAGCACGTCTCTCAAGATATGAAGTATGAAGTACATGCCAAATATCGGCCCGAGAAAGGTCTCAAATCGTGAACCGAGTTATGCCAAGATATGAACTTTTTGATATCCCGAGAAGCAGTTTTAAGAGATTTTGTCCTTTAGCTAACTATTGATCACCTAGGAATAAGGGAGTTTAAGCATATAATTATGCCATGTGTGTAAGTGTTTATTTTGCTAACTTATAATAACAATGATCTCGTTTTTAAGCTTAGTTTGGGGAACGTGAAACTTGAGGATGATAAATCTTCGCAGCACCAAAGCCCTAATGTAAGTCCTTGATCTCTTTGCAAGTTATTTTCATGTAGCTATTTTCAAGTGAAAATGGTTTTCTATCCTTTTGTTTCTTTTAAAGTTTTAATTTTTAGTACTTTAATTTTTGTTTTAGTAGCATGTTAATAAGGCTAAGGTTGATCGATTATGAGAAAAGTGTTAACTTGCTTTATCACTAAGCATTGCATGAGGGTATGGCAATGGTTAAGTGTAGGGGATTTGATAGGTGTGAAAACACCCATCCTTTTACCACTTATTTCTTACTAAAACAAGACCAAAACGCGTGTTTAATATCATTTGTTTGGAATTATGCGTGGTTTTTGTGTTTATTGTGTTTTCAGAGTCAACAGGATGAATAGTGAAGAAAACATGGGATTGCACGGGTTTTATCGAGAAAAAGACTCAAGACGAAGTCTATTGTCCAAGAGATGCAAAAGATTTGAAGTTAATGGGCCTATTTGAAGATTTATCGAAGAAAAGGACCAAAGATGGAAGATTTTCATATGTCGAAGAAACTCAAGTCTATTAAACGAAGAAATTAAAAGACGAGTTGAATTTAATCGTCGACAAATCCTGAATCAGAATCGAAAACGTCAACTTTTCTGAAAAGACGAGAAGACAAGAAGAAAGGAAGAAAGCCCACTCACCAACCAACCACTTGGCCTATAAAAGGAAATCACCCTCACACTTTTGGGACTAGTTTTTTCAATTCCCAGTTTCTTCTTTTCTTACGTAGGAAGCCAACACCACTAAGGTGTTGGTGATTTTTCATTTTTGTTGAATCCTTCATCTTGTAAGCTTTTAATCTTCTTACTTTGATTGTTTAAACCTTAATCATCAATATAATCTTTCCATTTCATCTTGTTCTTTGATTTAAAGTTTTAAAGTTCTTGTTTAGTTGATTTTGATCTTCAAAAGTTAGTGGGTTTTGTGTTATCATGATTTGGATTTGTTGTTTATGGTTAGTAAATGATTTGTGTTTAGTTTGGTTCAAATCCTTTGGTTTATTTGGTTTGATTTAGTTAGAAATCGTGTCCCCTGTTTTCTTGCTGTTTATGTTCTTCATTTCCCCAGATATTCTGAACCAACCGTTTATTCAGTATAAGCATTGTTCATTTTTTATTCCTCATAGAGTTTTTCCATTCGGAATATTTATTATTCCGGATAGCCCATTATTCCGCATAGCCAATTTATTCCGAATAGCCCATTATTCCACATAGCCAATTTATTCCGAATAAGCCCAACATTCCGAATAGCAACTATATTCCGCATAGCAATTTATTCCGAGTAGGATTTTTATTCCGCATAGCCTAGTTATTCCGAGTAGCTCACTTATTCCGCATGGCCTAGTTATTCCGTATAACCTTTTATTCCGAGTAGCATATTATTCCGGATAGGATCATTATTCCGAATAGCCTATTTATTCCGCATAGCAAGTTTATTCCGAGTAGTCATATTATTTCGAATAGCACAATTATTCCGAGTAGTCTTATTATTCCGAGTAGCCTCTTTATTCCGAATAGCACAATTATTCCGAGTAGTCTTATTATTCCGGATAGCCTCTTTATTCCGAGTAGCTTATTTATTCCGCATGGCAAGTTATTCCGAATAGCACCATTTATTCAGCATGATCATTATTCTGAATAGAGCATTTCTTCAGTAAGGTTATTTTACTGTTTAATCATTTAATTGTTTAATTTAAATTCAAGTTTGATTTCATTAACTGTTTTTGGTTTTAAACTTTATATACTTCATTCATTTATCTTTTTAATAGAATAGAAAACCAAACCCCCTATTTGTCACCAAGAACAATCATTCCACTTTGAGCTGTGATCAATTCGAGAAGATTCCGAGAACTAAATCTTGAACATATCAAAAAGCTGTGTATCAAATGGCGTCGCTGTCGGCTCTTCTCGTTAAGATCAACAGTTTTTTGTGAGAACTTGGATTTTGGGATCCGTTCGCCGTGAACGTTACTTTTTCATAAAAAATTTCAAAAAACCCTAAAAAATATAAAATTTTCAAAAATACAAAAAAATTAAAAAACCATAAAAACCAAAAATATTTCTTGTTTGCTTTGTTAGTTCTTTTGCAGGTGCATGCGTACACGATCCACGTCTTATCAAGAGCCCGAGCCTCTCGAAGACTTAGACATGGCCGGTGTACAAAACAACAACAATAACCCACCTCAAAACAATAAGAACAATAACAATCCACCTCTCAACAACAATAATAACAACAACAATAACAATCCACCTCTCAACAACAATAATAACAACAACAACGAGCCTCTACCGGACAATCGCCCTATGATTGAACTTTTGCAAGCACATGTGGAGGGCAACAATGATCCAATTGTCATACCCGCGATTGCAGCCAATAACTTTGAGCTCAAATCCGGTTTTATCCAGATGGTCTCTGCTCAACCATTCTTGGGGCGTACCATTTTATGATCCACATGACCACATCAAGAGATTGCTGCAACTCACGAATACGGTCAACATCAATGGTGTTCCACAAGAGGTAATCCGTTTACAACTTTTTCCTTTGTCCCTAGAGGGACAAGCCCGGCATTGGCTTGCAAAGGAACCGCCACAAAGTATTCTGATGTGGACGGATTTGGAGACCAAGTTTATCAACTACTTTTTCCCACCCTCTCGTACTACCGCTTTGCGGAATGATATCATTAATTTTGAACAAAAGTACGATGAGTCTTTTAGTGAATCTTGGGACCGTTTTAAAGATCTTTTAAGAAAGTGCCCACAACATGGTTTTACCAAAGTGCACCAAATTAATACTTTTTATAATGGTTTAAGCATGAATGACCAAGATTCACTAAACAGTGCCTCGGGGGGTAATATTTTGGTTAAGACATCTAATGCCGCTTGGGATATCAATGAGAATAAGTCTCGTGTGCAAACCAAGAGTGTTCGGACCAATGCCGCTAGTGCTAGTACTAGTGACCACGACAAGCGACTTGACAAAATTACTACGCTTCTTGAATCGCTTGCTACCCAAACCGCTAGCAACACCAACAGCATCAACGCTAAAAACGCTCAAGTCAATGTTGTCAGCCAACCATGTGAAAGATGCAGGGGTCCTCACTCTTACACCACTTGTAACACCACCCAAGACTACCCTTCTGAGAATGTGAATGCAGCATACGGTACCTATCCTCCGGCCGCTTATCAAGCTCGTCCTCAAGGAGACCGCAACTTGCTTAGCTACCGCTCAAACAAATTTCTTTCCCCACCCGGTTTTCCTCCTAACAACCCAAACCAACAACAAAACCTTAATCGCCCTACTCAACAACAACCTCGTGCACCATACCAACCACCACATAAACAACCATATCTACCTCAAAGAAACAACCAAGTTTACCAACAACCTGCTTATCAACCACCCGCTTACCATGCTCCCCCTCCCAACCAACCCACCGCATTACACCAAGATGTTGAAACCTACATGAGGACCAATGATGTGATTGTGGAAAATCTCCAGCGGGAAGTGCTCAAATTGAAAGCAGACATGGTGAAACAAGGGAACGATCTGCGAGCTGATATGAGAAACACTTTGGCTAGTCAAACGAATGACTTAAGGAACATGATGGCTCGTTTCTTCCAAGGTAATCAATCCTCTTCTTCGGGTACTCTTCCGAGTAACACCGTTGCGAATCCAAGAGAGGAGATGAAAGCAATCACCACTCGCAGTGGCAAAGGTACCAAGGAACCCGAGCTTCCTATACCTCCACCGGTGATTGTGACTAAGGCAAACGAGTCACCTGCTCCTATTCCTCCTCCTTCTACTTCCCCAATTTCTCCATCTCTTACTTCTACCCCTCCTCCACCCAAGGATGTGAGTGATCCTTCGATCCCAAATCCTTCCTCTTCTTCCGATATACCTTATCCCTCAAGGTTGAGGAAAGATAAGCTCAAAAGCAAGGATGATATTCAAGTTTCGAACTTTCTTAAAATGTTTAGACAATTGAATTTTAACATCTCCTTCGCTGAAGCTCTCGCTCACATGCCCAAGTATGCGAAGATATTCAAAGATCTTCTTAGCGACAAGGAGAAGCTTCTTGATATTGCTAACACCCAACTTAATGAGAATTGCTCTGCAATGCTCTTAACGAAATTGCCAACCAAGCTTGGTGATCCGGGTCGCTTCTTAATCCCTTGTAACTTCCCGGGAGTAGAGAATTGCATGGCCTTAGCCGATCTAGGTGCCAGTATTAATTTAATGCCTCTAAGCGTTTGGAAGCAATTATCTCTCCCTGAGCTAGTCCCCACCAAAATGACTTTGGAATTAGCTAACCGTACGGTTGCTTATCCAGTGTGGATAGCCGAAGATGTCTTTGTAGGAGTCGACAAATTCACCTTTCCTGCCGATTTCGTTGTTGTTGACTACGACATGGACCCTCGTGTGCCATTGATCGTTGGTCGTCCATTCTTGAGGACCGGTCGCACTCTCATCGATGTTGAAGCGGGTGAGCTTATCATGAGAGTGGGTGACGATAAAATCGTCTTCAACATGGGAAAGCTTTCTAAACAGCCTTATTCATATGAGAGTGTTAATTGTATTGACGTTCTTGATGAGGCTTGTGAAGAACACTTCAAAGATGCTTGTAAAAGTATTCCTACCTCTCTTCCCAATGTTGAGACCGTTTCCTCTATTGATTCATCACTATCTCTATTTGGAGAAAGTGATTTCCTTTGGAAAGATTTGGAAGCCACCATGGGAGATGTGAACTTAGAACATGACGATTCTTCCACCAATTGGGATGCAGATATTCGCCTCATTGAGAACCTTCTTAAAGAAGACAATATTTCTCCACCATCTCCCAAGGATATTGCTATCGATACACCGACTTTGAACACGCCTCCCATCGAAAATCCTCCAGATTTAGAACTTAAGGAGTTGCCGCCCCATCTCGAGTATGTGTTCCTTGAAGATACGAAGAAGTCGCCCGTCATCATTGCTAAGGACTTGAAAGAAGAAGAGAAATCTCGCCTCATCGCCGTGCTTAAAGATCATAAGAAGGCAATTGCTTGGAAAATTTTTGATATCCGCGGAATTGATCCAAACTTTTGTACTCACAAGATTCTCATGGAAGATGACTTTAAACCTGCAATCCAGAGCCAAAGAAGGATTAATCCTCGCATTCACGACGTCATCAAACAAGAGGTTATCAAACTTCTTGATGCCAGCTTGATTTACCCTATTTGGATTCGCCTTGGTTAAGTCCCGTCCATTGTGTGCCCAAGAAGGGCGGAATAACCGTTGTTCCCAATGAACACAACGAGTTGATTCCCACTCGTCTCGTTACTGGTTGGAGAGTTTGTATCGACTATCGCAAGCTCAATGATGCCACGAGAAAAGATCATTTTCCTCTTCCTTTCATGGATCAAATGCTCGAGCGTCTAGCGGGTAATGACTATTAATGCTTCTTAGACGGTTTCTCCGGGTATTTTCAAATTCCCATCGATCCCAAGGACCAAGAAAAGACCACATTCACTTGTCCCTACGGAACATTTGCTTACAAACGTATGCCTTTTGGTTTATGCAATGCTCCTGGGACGTTCCAAAGGTGTATGATGGCTATCTTCCATGACATGGTTGAAGAAACTATGGAAGTATTCATGGATGATTTCTCGGTTTATGGCGATTCTTTCTCTGCTTCCTTGCCAATTTAGAACGTATGCTTAAGCAGTGTGAAGACACTCGACTTGTTCTTAATTGGGAAAAATGCCATTTCATGGTAAAAGAGGGCATCGTGCTAGGACACAAGATCTCCAAAGCCGGTCTTGAAGTGGACCGTGCTAAAGTCGATGTTATTTCTAAGTTGCCTCCACCTTCAACCGTGAAGGGTGTGAGAAGTTTCCTTGGTCATGCGGGCTTTTACCGACGATCGCTCGCCCGATGACCCACCTCTTGGAAAAAGATCCTCCTTTTATCTTTTCCACCGAGTGTATCGAAGCCTTCAACTTGCTTAAGGATAAGCTAACTAAGGCACCCGTCTTGGTTACCCCTAATCGGGAGCTTCCCTTTGAGTTGATGTGCGATGCTAGCGACTTTGCTATTGGAGCGGTTTTGGGCCAAAGAGTGAACAAACACTTCCAACCGATCCATTACGCTAGCAAGACAATGACTGGGGCTCAGTTGCATTACACGACAACCGAAAAAGAGCTTTTAGCTGTTGTCTATGCCTTTGAAAAGTTCTGCCCATATCTTGTCCTTTCTACCACCATCGTTTACACCGATCATTCCGCGTTGAAGTACTTGTTGACTAAAAAAGATTCTAAACCAAGACTTCTTCGCTGGGTTTTGCTACTCAAAGAATTTAAAATTGAAATTCGCGATAAAAAAGGAACTGAAAACCTAGCCGCGGATCATCTCAGTAGACTTGAGGATCCTTACTAAGGGGAACATCCGACCAAAGAGATCAATGACTCTTTTCCCTTGGAGACCTTAATGTCTATCAACTCGACTTCTGATGAAACCCCGTGGTTTGCGGACATTGCAAACTACTTGGCGGGTGGAATTCTCGTTGACGAGCTAACATCCCAACAAAAGAAGAAGTTCTTCAAAGACATTAAGACTTACTTTTAGGATGACCCGTATCTATTCAAACAATGTGCTGATTTGATTATTCGCCGGTGTGTTGATGGACCGGCAGCTTTAGAAATCCTTGACGCTTGCCACAAAGGACCCACCGGTGGTCACTTTGGTCCCAACTACACCTCCAAAAAAGTGTTTGACTCGGGATTTTATTGGGCCACCATTTTTTGTGATGCTCACGAGATGGTTAAACGTTGTGATGCTTGTCAAAAACAAGGCAAGATCACACATAAAGACGAGATGCCTCAGAATTTCATTCAAGAGTGTGAAATCTTTGATGTTTGGGGTATCGACTTTATGGGCCATTCCCTTCCTCTAAAGGAAACAAATACATCCTTGTAGCCGTTGACTACGTCTCCAAATGGGTTGAAGCCAAAGCTTTACCTACTAATGACGCAAGGGTGGTTTGTAACTTTTTGAAATCGCTATTCGCTAGATTCGGTGTGCCTCGTGCCATTATTAGTGATCGCGGGACTCATTTTTGGAATGATCAATTTGCTAGAGTCATGGCTAAGTATGGTGTAAATCATCGTATTTCCACCTCCTACCACCCACAAACTAATGGCCAGGCTGAAATCTCTAACCGAGGATTAAAGCGAATTCTTGAACGAACCGTGGGAGAGCATCGTGCCTCATGGGCTGATAAACTTGATGATGCTTTGTGGGCTTTTCGTACCGCATACAAGACTCCGATTGGTTGTACACCATATCGTCTTGTGTACGGGAAAGCGTGCCACCTCCCCATTGAGTTGGAGCACAAGGCTTACTGGGCCTTGAAGTGGGCTAATTTTGATATCAACAAAGCCGGTGACCTACGCAAGATCCAACTCAATGACCGGAATGAACTCCGTAATGAGGCTTATTAAAATTCTTTGATCTATAAAGAAAAGACTAGGCTCATTCACGACTCTAAGATTAAGAACCGAGAGTTCCAAGTTGGAGACAAAGTTTTCCTCTTTAACTCTCGGCTGAAAATCTTTTCGGGCAAGCTGAAATCTCGTTGGTCCGGCCCATTCACCATTGCCCAATATTTCCATATGGTCCTCTCGAGCTCGCTCAACCTAATGGACCTAATTTTAAGGTGAATGGCCAACGAGTGAAGTTGTACATTGGTGAGGACATCTCTCATGAGATGATAACACCCCTCACCATGTTTCCCATGAACTAATTTTTGGTCGAGTCAGGCTCGTGACTCGGTTATCAAAAACAAGCGCTCCTCGGGAGGCAGCCCGATTATCTATCCTTTTTCGTTTTAACCTCCTAAGTGTAGGGGGACCTATATAGGTTCTTTGTGTTTGTGTGGTGATGTGTTTACAGGGATGAATGCACTTTTGGAACCTTTGAAGAACCGTGCTCCCGTGTTATCCGAAATCCGGTTCTATCTCTCAACTATCGTGATTCAATTTTCTTCATACTCACATTTGAAATTGATCACGTTAGTCGTCTCTTCCTTAACTTGATTTAACCAACGTGCACAATGTCATAAGTGTAGGGGAGACTTTTCCACATGCTTAAACATTGAGGAGAATGTTTATCTTAAGTGTAGGGGGATTTCTATCGAAGTTTTAAGTAGACTTTTCCATGAAAATGCCTTCATTTAATCGGAAAATCATCTTTTTCAACATTTTTCAAATTTTTTATTAACTTTGGCCATTTAGTCGTAATTTTTAAATTTTTATCTTTGCTTTCATATGTATATATCCCGCAATAAAGTCAAAAATATTAATAAAGTGGTGTAGCTAGTTTTGAAATCTTTGACATATTAGGCCCGTTGCGATTATTTTTACTCAACCCGAATAGACTTATCCAAGTTTATTCTAGCTAGTATCCTTAACCATGTAGACCTTAATTGGTTTATTAGGCTAATCATCCACGAGTCTCATTACTTGAGATTTTAAATTGTGGAGAACGAGAAATGATAGATTCAATTATAAGTCGGTATTCTTGCACAAGCTCACTTGGTGTAATTATTTGCCTATTCTCCCATCACTTGCTAATAATTTATCTGCAATAAGTAAGGTCGTACGATTTAAAAAGTTACTTAGCTTCTAGCCCAAAATCGTTTAAAAGTTGCTCGGTAATGATAAGAGTTCATAGCCAAGGCATAACTTATGAAGCGGGGCGCGAAGATTGGCGAGTCCGAAAAGGCCCTAACAAGGCATGAGGATTCAATCTTATTGCTAAAGATCCAAGGTGACGTGAAAAGCATTATTCCCAAAATCAATATGAAGGATCAAGACTCACGACGAAAAGCAATCAACTCCCATAAAGATCATGGAGAAGTCAATCCGAAAAGACCCTAACAAGGTATTAGGATAAATAGATCCAAGTCTGAAAAGGAGGCGGATCTTTGTATCTCAAAAACCCAATTAGAGATTGAAGAAATAATCATGAAGTCGTGGTCAACAAAGTTGGAGTACCCCTCAAAAGTCTCCAAGTGAAGAAACTCTATTACGAAGAGAAGACCATTATCTCAAGCACGTCTCTCAAGATATGAAGTATGAAGTACATGCCAAATATCGGCCCGAGAAAGGTCTCAAATCGTGAACCGAGTTATGCCAAGATATGAACTTTTTGATATCCCGAGAAGCAGTTTTAAGAGATTTTTTCCTTTAGCTAACTATTGATCAAATCGTCCTACTTTTCTTTCAGCCTAAATAAACTATCAAAATAAGTCCAAAAATGCATCTTCATGGTCATTCTAATACAAAAATAAAATATAAGAGATACACCTAGGAATAAGGGAGTTTAAGCATATAATTATGCCATTGTGTAAGTGTTTGTTTTGCTAACTTATAATAACAATGATCTCGTTTTTAAGCTTAGTTTGGGGAACGTGAAACTTGAGGATGATAAATCTTTGCAGCACCAAAGCCCTAATGTAAGTCCTTGATCTCTTTGCAAGTTATTTTCATGTAGCTATTTTCAAGTGAAAATGGTTTTCTATCCTTTTGTTTCTTTTAAAGTTTTAATTTCTCTTAGTACTTTAATTTTTGTTTTAGTAGCATGTTAATAAGGCCAAGGTTGATCGATTATGAGAAAAGTGTTAACTTGCTTTATCACTAAGCATTGCATGAGGGCATGTCAATGGTTAAGTGTAGGGGATTTGATAGGTGTGAAAACACCCATCCTTTTACCACTTATTTCTTAGTAAAACAAGACCAAAACGCGTGTTTAATATCATTTGTTTGGAATTATGCGTGGTTTTTGTGTTTATTGTGTTTTCAGAGTCAACCGGATGAATAGTGAAGAAAACATGGGATTGCACGGGTTTTATCGAGAAAAAGACTTAAGACGAAGTCTATTGTCCAAGAGATGCAAAAGATTTGAAGTCAATGGGCCTATTTGAAGATTTATCGAAGAAAAGGACCAAAGATGAAAGATTTTCATATGTCGAAGAAACTCAAGTCTATTAAAAGAAGAAATTAAAAGACGAGTTGAATTTAATCGTCGAAAAATCCTGAATCAGAATCGAAAACTTCAACTTTTCTGAAAAGACGAGAAGACAAGAAGAAAGGGAGAAAGCCCACTCACCAACCAACCACTTGGCCTATAAAAGGAAATCACCCTCACACTTTTGGGACTAGTTTTTTCAATTCTCAGTTTCTTCTTTTCTTTTGTAGGAAGCCAACACCAATAAGGTGTTGATGATTTTTCATTTTGGTTGAATCCTTCATCTTGTAAGCTTTTAATCTTCTTCCTTTGATTGTTTAAACCTTAATCATCAATATAATCTTTCCATTTCATCTTTTTCATCTTGTTCTTTGATTAAAAGTTTTAAAGTTCTTGTTTGGTTGATTTTGATCTTCAAAAGTTAATGGGTTTTGTGTTTTCATGATTTGGATTTGTTGTTTATGGTTAGTAAATGATTTGTGATAGTTTGGTTCAAATCCTTTGGTTTATTTGGTTTGATTTAGTTAGAAATCCTGTCCCTGTTTTCTTGCTGTTTATGTTCTTCATTTCCCCAGATAATCTAAACCAACCGTTTATTCAGTATAAGCATTGTTCATTTTTTATTCCTCATAGAGTTTTTCCATCCGGAATATTTATTATTCCGGATAGCCCATTATTCCTCATAGCCAATTTATTCCGAATAGCCCATTATTCCGCATAGCCAATTTATTCCGAATAAGCCCAACATACCGAATTGCCACTATATTCCGCATAGCAATTTATTCCGAGTAGGATTTTTATTCCGCATAGCCTAGTTATTCCGAGTAGCTCACTTATTCCGCATGGCCTAGTTATTCCGTATAACCTTTTATTCCGAGTAGCATATTATTCCGGATAGGATCATTATTCCGAATAGCCTATTTATTCCGCATAGCAAGTTTATTCCGAGTAGTCCTATTATTCCGAATAGCACAATTATTCCGAGTAGTCTTATTATTTCGAGTAGCCTCTTTATTCCGAATAGCACAATTATTCCGAGTAGTCTTATTATTCCGGATAGCCTCTTTATTCCGAGTAGCTTATTTATTCCGCATGACAAGTTATTCCGAATAACACCATTTATTCAGCATGATCATTACTCCGAATAGTGCATTTCTTCAGTAAGGTTATTTTACTGTTTAATCATTTAATTGTTTAATTTAAATTCAAGTTTGATTTCATTAACTGTTTTTGGTTTTAAACTTTATTTACTTCATTCATTTATCTTTTTAATAGAATAGAAAACCAAACCCCCTATTTGTCACCAAGAACAATCATTCCACTTTGAGTTGTGATCAATTCGAGAAGATTCCGAGAACTAAATCTTGAACATATCAAAAAGCCGTGTATCAAGATCCATATTCTAATGTAGAACTAAAACTTTTTATAGTAATATGTTAACATTCTGGGTAGAAATTAAACATTAGTCTAAAGTATAAACATTGGATCTCTTTCTTAACAAACATGGAGTTATAAACATACAAGGAGGTAAGTCCAGTTGCACAAAATTATGCAAAGACTACACGGTATTCAAACGATTTAACCTTTTTTACTGACATCAGTAATACATACATCAGCACAAAAAGTTTAGTTTCTGTGTATAACTTGTTATTTTTGGTTATGCTAGCCGAGTTTAGATGCATGTACAAATGAACAAGTTTATGTGTTTGGTATGACTCAAACAGACTACATTTCTGTAACTTTCTTTTTGTTTTGTAATATATCATTATAAAGAAGCATTTGATACTTTTTGACCAATACAATATTTCTGAAAATGCTTCTTTACACATCCAAAAACAAGCATCAGATACTTTTTGACCAATACAACAATTCTGTAATGTTATCACAGTATTGATATGCACTCTCTCTTGAACATCAAAAATTGCATCGACTGTTTGACCAGATAGAAGACAAATATTACAAATACAAATATGAGAGTAACTCATAGTCTCTTAATCTATTTCTTATTACATAATCTCAGTTTATACAACATTACGATATGACATTATAGTCTCAACTCATACTGAACTAATTTATTATTATACATTCTGTATATGTATAATGAAATGGGTATACCAAAGTTTCATACATATTCTTGTTACAAGTATAGGTATTGTGCTTTTTAATAGAACTACTTAAAAAATAGAAGCTTGATTTTTGGGTCTTATCGGGTTGACCCGATAACCGGATAAGGAAATTATTTCAACCCTAACCCGGCCCGATAACACTATCGGGTTCGGGTCAAAACAGCCTGACAAGATTTTTCAACCTGATTTTACCCGACCTGATTAGTTTTATCGTGTTCGGGTCGGGTCGGGCCAACCCGACCCTACTGATACCCCTACTTACCAGCAAATCCATAACCTTTAAAATTGTGCGTATCCCACCTACCTAAAACATCAAATCTATCTATAAGCATAGATCAATAAACAACAGATAAACAGTTGGAACCCTTGTAGGTCGTAAATTTGCAATACGAGTATAGTACAACCTCCATGTGAATGCACACCCTTATTTCTCCCAAACAACCTTTATATCATTGACATCATCTACTTCTAACATACATTATAGGGTATTTGTAGTAGCAGGTATAACACTAAACAAACAAACTGAGTCTAATGAAATATTGTAAGGAACTCAATAAAACAAACCACTACATGGATCAACTTTTAGCATAGTACATTTGGTGAAAATATGGAATAAGAAATATAATATATCATGTTTCAATTCATAAAATTTAATAATTAACATAAAAAATATATTTAAACATAAAAGTATAATAAGTTAACAACATACATACAAGTAAAATTAGTTTTTCTTATCACAACTCACAACATGATTGCGAATGATAAGATTATATATCCGTCCCAAATCCCAATTTACGAAAAAGAAAAAAAGTCTCACCTTAGAGAGCATCTAGCTTGGTGAACCATCGTAGACACCACTAGATTATTTAGTATTTTTTAATCAGTTGCTTGATTTGTCGATAGAAAGGGGACTAGAATTGATCAAACATGACAAAAAAAGTTATAACATACATATAATAAAGAAACATTAACAGTGAAACAACTATAATGAACTAGTGACGGAGTTATGAGAAATGTAGAATGGATTGTATCTTGAAGAAGGAAGAAGATTTATTGGTTAATTAATTAGAAATTTTAATTTATGGTGAGAGTGAAAACTTATTTGATGGAAAATAAATTAGGGAGGAGTGGGTTTGATCTAAAATTTCATTTTGGGAGCGGGACACGAATCTAAAATTTCATTTTGGGGGAGCGCGGAGGTTGTTTAAATTTTTAATTCAAAAAATATAATACATGTTTTGCAACACTTTGAAAAGATGTTGCACTAAACCTATAAATGCAACACTTAGTATGAAAATGCTGTTTATCATTTGATATTTTCTAAAAAGCAGCACATTCTAAAAGTGTTGCTTATATAATGTCGCATTAGCCCTATTTTGTTGTAGTGATTGAAGTAAGCTCCTTAATTTGATTAGTCACCTCATTATCACTAGCATTAGCTATTGTAGTCCGTACACTTTTGGATTGAACTTTTGCCTTGTTTTCAATTATTGTCCAAGCCTCGTTCATGGATTTCACAAGAATATTACCCCCCGCGGCCCTATTAAGTGAGTCTTGGTCATTAAGAGTTACCATTGTAAAACGTATTGATTTGATGCACTTTTGTAAAACCATGTTGTGGACATTTTTGTAAAAGCTCCTTAAAACAATCCCAAGACTCACTAAACGTTTCCCCATATTTTTGTTCAAAAGTAATGATGTCGTTCCTTAAAGCGGTGGCCCGTGATGGTGGGAAAAAGTAGTTAATGAACTTGGTCTCTAAATCAATCCATGTGGTAATACTTTGGGGTGGTTCCTTATCAAGCCAAATCCGGGCTTGTCCCTCGAGGGAAAAAGGAAAGAGTTGTAAACGAATGGCCTCTTGTGGCACCCCATTGTATTTGACGGTGTTTGCCAATTGTATGAAACGTTTGATATGAGCGTGTGGGTCATCATTAGTACGGCCTAAAAATGGTGTAGCGGAAACCATTTGAATAAAACCCGTTTTTAGTTCAAAATTATTAGCTCCAATATCCGGCACCACAATCGCGTCATCGTTTCCTACAATGTGAGATTGTAGAATCTTAATCATTGGTCGATTATCCATTGCCATCGTGTTGTTCAAAGCTCGATTCTCGGGATTGGCTTGATTCACGGTCTTTTTGTTTTTCTTCTTCTTCTTTTTGGAAGAATTAGAAGTATTTGGTACACCAATTGGTATGTATGTACGCGCGCGAGTGCGCATACAATTAAAACTTGAGGAATGAGGTAGGAGACCTCGGTCGACTTTGAGAGGAAAGGGATTATCCCTCTCGAGGTGTAATATTAAAAAGCTACAAAAATATATACTTAATACTACTTGAGTTGGCAAACCAATAATCGGTCGTCCCTCTCAATATACGCACAAGCAAGCGGGGAAACGAGGTGGCACAAATCATTTAAAAACCTTTTTCCATAGACGGCCTTTTATAGCGCGTCGCCTTATACCCACCTTATAGTTTGTATAAATCAAGTTCAAACTTCTTACTAGTATTTATCTATTTTGCCTTGATTTATTCGTTTAAGATTCGAATACAATAGTTAAGTGATGAAATCCCAACTAAGGTCTTATTTGAAAAGTAGGTAAATTAATTGTGCTACGTAATATAATATAGTAAAAGAAAAAAATTTTTGTACTTTTTAGAAAAATATATATTCACAATAAAAATCGAAAGAAATCGAAATAAGAAAAATAACAATAATACGTAATATTTTTGGTGTAATACTTTAGGAAAAGTATTGCTTTTGGATTTTTTTATTTTTTTGGTGCAAATCTTAGGAAAAAGTTTGTTTTTTTTTGCTTTTTTAATTTTTTTGTATTTTTAAGTTTTTGATTTTTTTGTGTTTTTGATTTTTTAACGATAAAAATAACGTTCAAAATTGAACGGATCCCAAAATCCAAACGTCTTATGAAATCGTCAATCGTAACGAGCGAAGCGGCAGCGGCGCCATTTTAATGTAGGTATTTTTAGTGTGCAATTAAGTTCGTTTCTTCGACTCACTCGAATTGATTTCCAATTAAACGTAAGATTTATTGTCCTTGGTGAATAAAACTTTAATTGGTATTTTAAATCTATTTAAAATTTATAACTAAATTAGACTAGAAAAACTATTTAAACAAGTTTAGAAATCTATTTAAAATTTAAATAAAACTAAAATTTATTTAATCTAATTAAAAAGTAAATACTTTTAGACTATTAAATTCTTTAAAACTAATTAAACTATTTAAAACAAATCTATTTTAAAAAAAATTATAAACTAATTTGAAAATATTTAGATTTAATCTATTTTAACTAATTAAAAACTATTTTATAGTGTCGACGTACAGTCGGTTAAGGGCCCGGCCCGACAGGCCCGCGGCCCACACACACCTTAACTTATCCTTTAAGAAACCCTAAGCCTATATAAACAGGGGTAGGGGGTCTCATTCTACCTCAGGTTCTCTCCTTTAACCACACCTCTTATACGATATATCGATCAATACTGACTTGACCGTCGGAGGTGGACCCCGGGGCTCCGGCCTCGGGTCCACGTCTAACCGGTTTACCTTTGTTTGTAGCATTAATCAGGATTCGGGCAGACGATAAACGGCCCAGGAGTGTCGTCGAACCGGCCCAGCCAAACTATGCTCCAACAAGTTGGCGCCATCCGTGGGACCCTAACTAAACTATGTTTCGTGGTCTCATATTATCGAAAAGCAAGATCCATATCGAAAATCGGTAATTTTGTCACTTTTATACTTTTCTTTTTTTAATCGTAATACACTATGCCCAAAAATCTGTCAATTTAGATTTGATCCATAGGTAATTACTAGTACGACACACCAAACTTTGTCATTCTGCTATGCACCAAATTCTATTAGTAATAGATGTGATGGCGTGTAAATAAATGCATCGTATTCTCTTATGTAACAAGGGTTTTTTATATGATCCATGGGTAAAAATAGTTAAATACTAATTTAAGTCGCATGTCGTATGTTTTGGCCACACAACAATACTAAATTAAGTCGCATGTCGTATTTTTATATGATCCATGAGAACTTTCTCAAATACAACGAGGCTATTGTCTATGTTTTGGCCACACAACAATCGTATTCCTTACTCAGTGTTACCTGCTAGTATATTTTTTAAAAAAATTAAACATATCTCTTAAATTGATAAGAAATATTCTCCATGTCTCCCTAAATTTGGATAGTGTATCATGAATTTTGTGAGCATAAAGTATTACTCAACAAATAAACAAAAATACGTTTCTGTTGTTGATAGGCCTTTATATTCGTTATTTATGATATATGATAATCAACCATATCTTATTTATTATTTATGGAGATGGCTCGTCCTTCCGCCGTGATGATCCACATATTTTATTTTACTTTTTTATTCGCGGTCATGGTGTGTCCAGCCGTGCTCATCTGTATGTCCGGTCATATTTTATTTTTTCACTGCGGTCATGAGCCGCGTCGTTTCACGCTAATCCACATGCTCGTTTATATTATTAAATGATATTACGCGTATCTTTTAAATTAATAAAAATATATTATTTATCTTTTAAATTTGGCAGGGGTATATTCTTATAATGGATAATATATTGTCCATATCTTTTAAATAGGTAGTGGGATATTACTTAAATATTTAAGCTAATAAAATATTACCCATATCTTTTAAAGTCAAAAATATATTATCAATATTTTTTATATTCATAAAAGATATTGTCTTTTAGATTGGGTAAAAGGATATTCCTATACTTTTATCCATATTTTTTTTAATAGATAGTAAGATCTTACCTATATTTTTTATATTAATAAAAGATATTACTTATCTCTATTCACTTGTTAACAAGGTATTATATATATCCTTTAGCTTTTTGTAATTTTCTTTTATTACGATAAATATTCGCATCTTTCAATATATATCTAGGTAGATATTTTCATGTCTAGTATTTAGTGATTACTTATAATACATATATATATATATATATATATGCCAGTCCGTACACTCGGATATTTTCTGCCTACGGGCATACATGTACACATCGTTCCCAGGCGGAATAAGAGGATTGAGTGAACCTAATAATTCAACTTGTCGTGTAAGAGGGATGCAACCCCAACGACCATGGATCATGTATCCTTGTTAGACACCTTACTATCAAGACGTTGTAGTAAGTTACGCAAACCACATGACTCATGATGGACTTGCAAAAGACACACTGTGCACGTCTAACAAAATTTTGTCAAAACTTTGACCGTCCTTATGGTAGTAACGGTACGCCGCACGTAATAGCATAACGCATCCCATAAGTTAGTTAAGATACGTCTTATACTATGTGACAATTCGCGGTTATGGCAAGACCCATCCGCGTTGGTTCGCACGTTCGAACCCAATTTCTATTTTTTGTATGCAGCTATGGTACGTCCATTCGCGTTGGTCTACGCGACCGTAATTTTTTTTTTTTGAATACTTGATTAAGTTTAATATTACTAATCGAGTGTAGCACCATTAAACTTGGGGGGCTACCAGGGTATACTAATACCCCTATTTCCGTGCATGACACGCAAATATCTTTGGATATATTTCTTTGCCACAGAAGTCCGCCTTCTGCCGGGTTATTCCTTTGCCATGGAAGTACCACTTCCATTGGCTTATTCTTTCGCCGCGGAAGTACTCCTTCCGCGCGCTTTTTCCTTTGCCATGGAAGTATCTCCTCCATTGGCTTATTCCTTCGCCGCGGAAGTACTCCTTCCGCGCGCTTGTTTCTGCGCCATGGAAATATTTCTTCCATTGGCTTATGCCTTTGCCACGGAAGTATCTCTTCCGTTGGCTTATTCATGCGCCGTGGAAGTATCTTTCCACGTGTTCGTTATCTTTCACCGTGTAAGTATTCTTCGGCGTGCTCATTATTATTCGTCGTGGAAATACTCTTCCACGCACTCATTATTTTCGCCGTGGAAGTATCTCTTCCACTTGCTCGTTATTTTTCGCCGTGGAAGTATCTCTTCCACGTACTCGTTATTTTCGCCGTGGAAGTATCTCTTCCACGTGCTCATTATCTTCGCCGTGGAAGTATCTCTTCCACGTGCTCATTATTTTCGCCGTGGAAGTATCTCTTCCACGTGCTTCTTATCTTCGCCGTGGAAGTATCTCTTCCAGGTGCTCATTATTTTTCGCCGTGGAAGTATCTCTTCCACGTGCTTGTTATTTTCGTCGTGGAAGTATCTCTTCCACGTGCTCATTATTTTCACCGTGGAAGTATCTCTTCCACGTGCTTCTTATCTTCGCCGTGGAAGTATCTCTTCCACGTGCTCATTATTTTTCGCCGTGGAAGTATCTCTTCCACGTGCTTGTTATTTTCGCCGTGGAAGTATCTCTTCCACGTGCTCATTATTTTCACCATGGAAGTATCTCTTCCACGTGCTTCTTATCTTCGCCGTAGAAGTATCTCTTCCACGTGCTCATTATTGTCGCCGTGGAAGTATCTCTTCCACGTGCTTCTTATCTTCGCCGTGGAAGTATCTCTTCCACGTGCTCATTTATTTGTCGCGGAAGTACGTCTTCCGTTGACACATTTTTGTCGCGGAAGTACGTCTTCCGTTGGAACATTTATTTGTCGCGGGAGTACATCTTCCGTTGGCACATTTCTTTGTCGCGGAAGTACGTCTTCTGTTGACACATTTTTGTCACGGAAGTACGTCTTCCGTTGGAACATTTATTTGTCGCGGAAGTACGTCTTCCGTTGGCACATTTCTTTGTTGCGGAAGTACGTCTTCCGCGACGAATTACTTGGTCTGGCTAAGAGTGAATTTCCAAAATTTATATCGTTTAATCCAGGAAAAACCGTGACAAATTTTGGAAGTCGTTATCAACTGTCGTGGCCATAAGACGGATATAATATCCGTATCACTTTGCCACAGAAGTACGAATTCTGTTGGCCTTAAGACGAATGCAATATTCGCACTATGCTGCATCATTAGTGGGTATTAGAAGTACGTCTTCAAATGTTCACGATGCAGCATACGGGTTCCACCTTCACCTTCGTAAAACCTTCTTATCATCCTCACATTAGAGATGAATAAGAACGATACCTTGCCAATGCCAGTGTTACCCCGGCTATAGAACACGCTTTCTTCTTACGGGGTCCTTACCGTCTGATCACGGGAAACCAAGCATTCGAGCACAACTACCCGGCTTACGTATACATGTTTTCCCAGTTCTTTCGGCGTGGATATGCTTACAAGTAACGGATATGGTATAAAGTCTAGTAACCTTGGTGAAAACCTCGCATACTAGACTGGGGGACATGATGACGTATAGTGGCTATGCTCACTATTCGCAATCCCAGCCCATTATCTTTTTGCTGAAAGGTAGCCCATTTACGAGTGGAGCCATATGTTACGGACGACCCATGAGGATGTCCTAGCAGCAAGCCGTACGCGGTTGTTAGTGAGCATGATACAAGAATGAGTCTAGCATAACATGATCATGAACCATATCATACTAGACTGGGGGACATGTCGACGTACAGTCGGTTAAGGGCCCGGCCCGACAGGCCCGCGGCCCACACACACCTTAACTTATCCTTTAAGAAACCCTAAGCCTATATAAACAGGGGTAGGGGGTCTCATTCTACATTAGGTTCTCTCCTTTAACCACACCTCTTATACAATATATCGATCAATACTGACTTGACCGTCGGAGGTGGACCCCGGGGCTCCGGCCTCGGGTCCACGTCTAACCGGTTTACCTTTGTTTGCAGCATTACTCAGGATTCGGGCAGACGATAAACGGCCCAGGATTGTCGTCGAACCGGCCCAGCCAAACTATGCTCCAACATATAGAAAACTATTAATTAAAATTTTTTAATTTTTTTATTTTTTAAAACTTTATAAAAGAAAATTTATAAAAACTTTTAATTAAAAAGTATTAAAATAAACTATTAAAGTAAAATAAGTGATAAAGTAAATATTAACTATATTAAATTTTAAAAACTGACAGTTAAGACTTTCTGAAACTATATTAATAAAAAGGTGTGTAATTAAACATAAAAGAAAGGCTAGAACAACTGGTAAACATGTTGGGCAGTTAAACGACGGGTCTAGGGTTCGAGTCTCACTGGAGACGTTTTTGTATGATATATATTTTTTTTTGGAATTAATTTTTATAGAACAACGTAAAAGATTCCAGTCACAGATTTGACTTAGTGATTGTGATTATAGACTGATAAAAATTAGTAAATTCTAAACAAACTAAATGAGTCTGCTAGATCCAATATTCAGCAAATAAAAACTAAATCAGATAAGCAAACAAAAACTAAACAGAAAATAAGCTAAACAGAACTTAATGGAATCAGATAAGCTAAAAAAACTAAAATGGAAATAAGTAGATAAATCTAAACTCAAATCTCAGTAATCAATTAACTCAAAGATCAGCAAACCCAAACAGACTAAAGCAAAAGCAGATTTAAAAATTTCAGATAACAAACTTAAAACTAGCAAAACTAAACTGACAATAAGCTAAGAAGTCTACACAATCAGCAAAGCTATCTTTAAGCAAGACTAATACCAGATGTCTGAAAATCAAATAAAGCAGAGCACACTCAAAACTTTATCAAAAACTACTAACAGACTAATTCTAATAAAACTGAAAAAGGCAGAATAATCTATACTAGTAATATTACTTCTATCAGACTATCAAATGCACATAACCATAATCAACAGATAACCTGAAAAAGATCTAAACTCAGATAATTAACAGCTAGCAGACATAAAATTACATAAAGCTTAAATCAGAATAATCTAAAAAAAACAGAAAAAAAATAAAATAGATGGAACCTTTTGAAGAAAGCCTTTGGGACGAAGTATCGCGCTGGACGTACTTATCGAACCGAAATGAAACTAACTAATACACCAAATCATCACCATCGAACCATAACACACGAATCGTCATTGAATCGAACAAACAGTGACCATATATCATTTATCCAGTGGGATAAACAATTAATTTCCCTTAATCTACTCTTATTATTCACTATAGCTAATTTTTTTTTAGAACGGCAAATGTTAGTGGTTAGTAGGTCGAGTCGTGAAATGACATCCAAGCGGTAGAATATCTTCTTCGAACCCTCGCCTAGTTATGTTAGACTCCTTATCCGCTTCGCCTGAAAGGGTCCTTGGCAGGTCTTGAACCCGAGACCTCCAAGAAACCTCCCCCAAAGAAATCACTATAGCTAATTATCAAGCTAAAATGAACAACACTTTAAGTATAATGATAATAATAGATAAGAGATTTCAAGAATATTAAAAATAAAAAGACTGAGATTAATAATTAACCAAAACAGTAACCGAATTTAATTTCATTGAAATCGAAAATTACACTATTTAAACGAAAAAAAATTACAAATCTATCTAAATCTAAACTACCATTATAACTAAAAAAAATAAAAGATGGGATTCTTTACATTATAAAAAATTGGGGTATTTATAGACTAACCAAGGGTGTGGGTTTGTTGGTGATGATCAATTTTTGGCCATTATATCTTCTTTTCATCATCTCTTTCTTGATCAAGGACTGAAAATCACCTTCTCTTCACACGGATCGCTAGGGTGTCCTTTTTTGTGCTTCTTGTGCTACTTTGATGCTGAGGTGGCTTGATTTGATTGGCCTTCTTGCTGGTGACAGAGGAATCAACCAATCACTGATTAGATGTGACGTTAGATAGGTCCACGTGGACCTTTGATAGCATAATCTCCCTTCCTATAAACATGCGATTTAATTTCAGCGCGTGAGATTCATGTGTTGATGAAAAGAAAACTCTCAGAATAGCTAGGGTTTGTGAGTGGTAGTGATGGGTATTATTTTCTCTTGACTGTGATTCTTCTTTTCTTGTTTCTCTTGTTTGTATCGAAGATAATAACCATGTGTTGACAAAGATAAGTGAAAAGTATTCACTTTAAATAAAACTCTTTACCCGTCCCATAGGTTTTAATCTAATGGGCTTTGAAAACCCATTTAAAACACTTCACGTCATTGCTTTTGGTCTTTTGGTTGAAAACTTTACTTCATCCGTTTTATGTAAAATGAAATGGGCAAAATTGGGCTTTTGTTCAAGAGTAAATATTTCTTTCTCCATAAATGGGCTTTTGGGCCCATTAACCAAAAGTGGGACCCACAAAGCCCAAATGTCTTCATAAAGATTAAATCCGCTAAAAACGAGCTCGCTTTCGGCTTCCTTGATCTTTCCTTTAAACTCGTGTCGATTTTTGCCGGTTTCCGTTATCTTTGGTTCACTTTTGGTTCCTTGACATTGACTTTGTCTTTTTCTTGGACTTTTCTTCAGCAATTGACCTTGAAATCCCGTGTTTTCTTTCCTTTTGATCTTTTGTACCTATTTCACACAAAACCACGCGTAATTCCGACATTTACGATACTAAACATATGATTAGGTCTTGTTTTTCCTTGATTTTAGTGGCAAAAGGATAAATGTTTACACACTTATTACGTACCAATAGGAAAGATAAGGGAACTTTCTTCTAAAGAAACTCTCACGATCCCACTTGAACCTTGATCCACGATCTCCACTGGTTCTTCTTACAAAACACAACTTGTCGTCAAGTTGTATCTCACCAAAAGGAGATGAATAAATCCATATCCACCAATCACTCCTTCAAACTCGACACATGAAAATTTTATGAATTACTCGAAGCTTATTTAACTACAAGAACGAATGACAAGACTTTCTAGTAAGTCTAGTCAAAAGGAAGGTTGCAAATTAAAGGATACCCATTGGCTGGATAGCCATGAACTCACATAAAAAAGAACTAACAAGAAAACATTTTAATCATCGGAGTGTGCTCACACTCGGATCCATACTCAAAAGATAATACAAAGACACCATCTCACTTCATTCCACGCGCATTGAAGTCTCAATAAACATCGTCGTTGAAAGTCAAAAAGATATTACATAATATGTGTTCTACATGATCGGACGTCATCGGATGATGCCGTCTCAAGTTCTCACAACTTACGATAATTAGAGTAGATCACACACCATATAAGTACATAAAAAGAAAAGGTCGAACATAAACATCAAATATAGATCTCCACCGTTGATCATCGGGAAAACCTTGAACGAACACTTGATAATAAAATTTGATCTCCGGAGTCTTTCCACTTGTGGTGTCGTCTACAGCATACTCCTCGAGTGATAACGAATTTATTAATTCCAATCATTAAGAAATTTGGTCCATTGGCGAAGATTTACAACATATCGGGAGTACCATTATCTTCTGCTCCAAGGTTCAACATGCAAAAGTGTCCCACGAACTTCTACTTCAGCATTCATCATACAAAGGCGTCCCAATAGTTTCTACTTCAATGTTCATCCAGCAAAAGCGTTCCAATAACTTCTGCTTCCATCATACGACATACAAAGACGTCCCAATAATTTCTACTTCAGTGCTCAAGGCGATGCATCATATTCCTCGTTTAGTACATTATACTAGCCCTCAATAGTTTTGTCATCAAGAGAAGACTTCGGTTACCCTTCGATAATATCAAGTAGAATTACAAAATCTTCACATCCACGATAAGTTGTCATTGATAACTTGATACTCAATTAATCCACAAATACATGCATAAATCCCGGTGATGCTTAAACAAGTCGCCTATACTCGAAACGGTCAACGGTTCATAACAATCTGCTTATAAAGCTCGCAATCATCAAGACACATAAGAAATGGTCCATCAAAATAATTCATAATTCGAGAGAAGTACAACGGGTTACTCGTACATAGATGATAGTCAACGATCATCATAATGACGACGGTATTGAACAATTCTTACCAACGAAATACGATTCGAAGGAAGACGTACGCACACCAAACATCCACAAATCGGGCCAGACATACTTGGGTCCATTCATTTATAACTCCTTGTCTACATCAAAAGGCGTCCCCCTTCATGTATACCAGAGTTTATAAATTTACGGTTCGGGAACTTATAACTTTCTTGTTCAAATGAAACGGCGTCCCAATCCAATTCAACAAAACGATTATAAGTCAACCTATTCAAGTATTACTACCTCTTAACACGATATCATATCAAAATACCATAGTAAATACAAGGTGTCAATAAACTTATATCATGATTTCCGTATGCAAACGTCCCATTCCATCTGAATAAGGAAAACACGACAATCTAAGGTCTAGTAGTTTAAAATTTTCTTATTCAAATGTCCTAATCCATTTAAATAAGACAACGTTAAACGACTCTTAGTTGGGCGAGTTAAAATCTATATATCTAAATGTCCCATTCCATTTAGGTACACAGTAATAAGTCACTCAACCGAATGACTACTACGAGCATATCATTGTTGTACCCAAACTATATATATTTGATTAGGATATATATATCTTAATTCCAACATTGGCATCCTCCTTTTCGCCAATAAAACGTGGTCATATAAAATTTAATCACACGTCGCATTACGTAGGAGATATCGCCTCGGATAAATGATTCTTCAAAATCATAAGTAGTAACGAAAACACGAACATCGCATTTATCAACTACGTTTCGAAAGAAGATGTCCAAAAATGGCACATCACGATACGATGATAACAATCAAACTTAAACAAGACGATATGCGATAGGTTACGAAACCATATATATATATACTCAAAGTATCAAACGAGTTTGATACTCGTATTCAGATAACATAATCATCAATATCGGTGATTGGCAGTGAGGCCAAATCCGATACAAAACCGCATTATTAAATGTATGTAAATCATTCAAGGTGTGCAATGCCTTTAAATACCATAGTACATGCATACATATACATACTACCATTGCTACATACACATAGATTCATATAATGACAATCAATCATAAAGTAATACAAGAATAGCCTTACCGGAGCCATGCGGAGTAGTTGTGTGCTTAAAACCTTTTAAAACATACTAAAAGTTATAGTTTAGGTTTTAAAAATCGACCTAGTTCTCTATAACTTGTGGCTCGGAATACCACATTGGGGCACTACTAATAGCACATCGTACACAATCATAGACAACGACCTCAAAAGAGACGTTAAAATAATACAGAATCTTGTCTAAAAAGTTTCCCATCCCAATATATATATAAAATCAGAGTAGCGTTTAGTCCCAAAACCGTTACCAATCACAATACATTAAATGCTTAAAAGCAGTTTATTCATTTATAAGGATGGAAAAGTAAACAAAGATTTAGACAAGTAAGCACCAACTTCCTCCCCACATGCTCCGCTGCTATCCATCTTGATTACCTGAAATACATGTGTAAAATCTTCAACACAAAGGTTGAGCAAGTCTATAGGTTTTACAAATCATTTGAACACAAGCAAAGATTATAAGTTTGTGGCATACTAGAAGGCAACAAGCATCAAATAATAATTTGCATCAACCATAATAATTGTATATAGCATAAATTGCATCAAGCTCATGGAACCGAGCCCTTACACACTCCCATATCAATCTATTAAGACGAGAGATTTATTAATTGTCGTTACCTCCAGATTATTGGTACATTGCCATATACCTGACTTCTCAATACAATATGTTCAAACAGTGTGGAGGTCGGGCCTAAGCTTCTGTGACAAGTCCACAAAAACTAAACCGGGGCGGCTTCCCTCATAGATCTATTAATTGTACTAGCGGTTAACCCATCATAGGTTAATTAACGGTCCATAATTGAGGTTTTAACAAAGGCAATCACCTAATGCAATTTAATGGCAACCACGGGTCCATTCATAGAGGGACAAGCATACCATAAAAGACTTGTGTTCCAAGTTTATGAAAAACATGTATCCCCCCTCGCGGATTTAAAAACCATTTATAACATAGTAACAAACGAGGCTATAGACTTACCTTAAATACCACACAAAGCTAGTAGTAGTAGTGATCACCGAAGTGAAGACGCCTCCCAAATATATACACATCAAAAGCCGCCACCTAACAAATAAGGTGCGCGCTTAGCAACATACTTAAGTATTTCAAATCATACTTAGTATAATAAAATCAATTACTCAAAATAGTATGTACATAGACATGACCAATCAATGCAAGTGATTTCTTCTAATTCCACAACAAGTACTAGCTTTCCAAGACTAGCACCTTCGATATTGATCCATCTTATGATGCCAAATCAATACGGTTCAAGTACCCTAAATGGTAATTCAAAATCAGAATATATACTCACACATAAGACTTATATCCTTTTAAAACTTTGAGAAGCTAATAGATTAGCCTCTCGCCTCAAACTATGACGCGAGGTTAAGTACCTCCCAAAAATACTCAGCCGGTACTTACCAAAAGTACACGCTGTTTTACCATACCTAATCAACTCCGTTGTCGACGAAACTTGGTGAAAACCTCAATTAAAATCTGTATAAGACTCAGTTTAAATTTCATTCAATGATTCATATTTTAGAACCACCTGCTCGACACATCGTTAGACTTTAAAAACCGGACAGTTTTGCACACTTGTATCGTAAAACCATTTTGACCTTGTTAAACATTTCCATTTACAAAATCGACACTTGACTTTGAAAATAGACTCAAAATGCTATGTTTAGAACCTAACAAAAGCCTTTGATCAGTTTTAAGACTCAACTTATAGTCCCCGAGATTCGATCCAAATATTGACAATAATTCTGTATTGTGTCAATACTCGTCTCCTGTTACATGAATAATCAAACTAGCATAACTTTTGACTCGTTTGGAGTTAAAAGCTCTATCTTATATCCAAACGAGCGTCTCGACGACTACTACAACAATATCTAATAGTATCAAACTTTAATCAACAGCCACTATACGAAAAATGGCCTTAAACCTACTGATCTAAAATGACTCTTTAAAAATCATACCAACAACCATTTTGACCCATTTTTACAATCATCTACACCTCAAATATGCTATACCCATCATCTACAACATCTCATATCATCCCTAAATCACTTGCATGATTAATACTTTCAAACCCTATATAAAAAATCAAGCATGCAACACTTTTAAAAATCAAATATAATAATAATAACACCATACCACTACCTTAAAATGGATCAAATACTTGTTCATCATCAAAATCTTTAAAAGAATGAAAAGTTCTTGCATGTGTGATTTTCTTAGATCAAAATGATCATAAGAAGATTCGTAACATGGGTCTTTTATTAGATTTTATGGATTCAAGCTAGAAATCAAAATCCATGGTGGTTTGTGGTGGTGGTTTGGATGGCAAAACAAAGGGAGAGAGAGAGAGAGTGAAGTTGTTGGTAATATGCATGTGTGTGTTTATTTTGAGGCTTATATATGGTGGGTGGAGGTTTGTTTTTCAATTGGTGCATTCTTGTGGATCAAAGTGTAAATATTAGTTAAAAAGCGGGAAATGACTTCAAGTCAGTTTTATAAATATTTACGAGAGTCGGGTTTTGTCCCGGGTTCATAAAAATATAAATTTCGTTTGTTAAATCAAACGTTTTAATAATTAAACGCACACAAAACGAAATAATAAAGTTCGACTCGACTTAATACGTAATGAAATTAAAATTTCAGAAATATCAAATATCGAAATAATCGATACTAAAATATAATATTTGGGCATCCATTGGCATCGTGATCACTATTAGTACTCTTCAATCGTCACAACAATTAATTATAGTCACACATTATCGGTTTCAACTAAAACCGTCAAATATAATAATACTCATCATTACTTAGAAAATAAAAATATGTTACATAGTTAGAATATAATAATGACGTCAAGTTCGGGTTATTACAACTCAAAGGCTTGTAAAATTTATCAAGTTCCTTTTTATCAATTATAGGTAATTTAACATTGTTAACCACAAGATGTTTTGGCCCTTTACCGAAAATAGACTTTCCAGAAAGTTGTGGATTTTCACAAATTACATCTTCTGTCCGTGGTTCCTTAATGCAACATGCGGTTCCATAATTATATGGAACCGCTCCATACTTTGGAGAACTGCGGGAAATGGGACGTTTTTCTAATAACCTGACTTGTTTTGGTTCACAAGTAGATTCTTCGTTAGTGTCAAATCCCAACCCAAGTCTTTCTCTAGAATGAATTTTTCTTCTTAACATATCATCAAGAGCACTAGTACTTTTCATGAACTTTTCCAAGTTATTAGAGTAGCTCTTGAGATCTTCATTCTCTTGTCTAAGACTTTCACAACTTAAACAACCTAAATCAACTTCTTTATTTTTCTCAAGCTTAGCTAATTTATCTCTTAGCTCACCAATCTCATTTTCAAGCTTGGTCCTAGTTTATTTTAGCAATTTGTTCTTTTCAATGAATTTTAGACTTAGTTTGCATAGGTTATTATATTGGCCTTCTAATTCTAAATCATTTAGACGGGAACTATTAGTGCTATAGTATTCGGTTTCAGAATATACCTCTTTGAAAGAATGAGCCATGAGACACTTCTCTTCTTTAGCATCGTCATCACATTCTTCACAAGTATCGCTCCACGAACCTCCAACAAACGTCGTGTGATTCTTGTCGCGAGATGTTTTAGGACATTCACCGATGAAATGATTTGGGACACCACATCTAAAGTATTTTCTATCACCTTTGTCATTCTTGACAAATCGGTTTTTGAGAGGGCTTTCTTGTCATTGCTTGGTTGTCTCATGTGTTGACTTCTCCTTTTGAAGAACTTCTTGAAGTCTCTAACCGCCATAGCATATTCCTCATCATCATTATCTAAAGAGGAGGTATCATGGTCACTTTGCACTTTCTTGGCCTTTAGTGCTAGAGACTTTCTTTCACTCTTGGTTTTCACCATTTCCTAGTCCTTCTAAATTATCACTACATGTACTTTTAAGTTACCAATATGTTCATCAAGTGATAATGTAGTAAGTCCTTCGATTCTTCAATCGCAATGACTTTAGATTTCCACTTTGGATGCAACGCCCTATGAAACTTCCTAACATTGTTCTTGCTAGAAAAACCTTCATCAAGTGCTTTTAGACTAGTAATAATAGTATTAAACCTAGAAAATGCACTATCAATAGTTTCATCTTGTAAGATGGCAAATTGTTCATATTGTTGAACAAGAAGATTGATTTTACTTTCTTTGACTTGGCTATTACCTTGGTGGGTTACTAAAAGAGTGTTCTAAATATCTTTAACGGTTTTACACATAAGCATCCTTTCATAATCTTTCTTATGCAAAACATTATAAATCACCATTTTAGCCTCATTATTTTTAGCAAGTTTATTCTTAGTGTCATCATTAGAATTTTCAAAAGTAACTAGTTCTTTCTTTTTAGAAACATCAATATATTGATAAGGCAAAAAGTCACAATTGGTAATAACATGCCAAAGATCTAAATCTTTTGATTTCACATAAGTCTCAAATCTATTTTTCCAATAAATAAAACTATCGGTTTCAAAAAGAGGCGGTCTTTGCATAGATTGTCCTTCTAGGTACTTGTTGGAATCCATAGATCGATTCAAGTCTTTAAAATACAATATATTTTAAAAACGCTTGAGCAACCACTCTCTGATACCAATTGTAGAACCTAGAAGGGTGGGGGGAGGGTTAAATAGTTTCTTAAATTTACTTGTTAAATAAGGGTTTTCAAATATCCTTTTCAAAAACATAGACTTAATGAAATATGTGAATTCTTCTTATACACAATATGAACAATAGATAGTGCAACTAAACTAATAATCACAAGTATGTGCAAAATAATAAATAAAGAATGTAAAGAGATAAGGAAAAGAAAGATCAGACCAAACACCAATGATTTATAGTGGTTCGGCAACGAAGATCACTCCTTGTTCCTACTCCACTCCTCGAGTACTCCTTACTCGAGAGTTCACTAATCAACAAGCTCCTTAAGGTGGAGAAACCATACACGTCGCTTAACCAATTTCTGACTCTAAGCTATAAGTCGAGCCATAATCTTGGCTAGGACCAATCTACACCAATATATACTTTAAGGCCTAAGTATTAACCACAATGGATACACAACTTCCAAATAGACACAACTACTTTGATCTTCACAACAACACAAGAATTAAAATAAATGTTTAATCTTCAATTGATCTTTGGGGTAGAGATAACACTTCAAGGATGAAAGTGTTATTCTTTTTGCACTTGAGTGGATGAGATGGGAGGAGAAAGATTCACTTCTAAACAAGTATTAAGCAACAAAATAACCAAGGATTTGAGTGATTTAAGAAGGTGGATTGAATCTGGAATTTTGTGTGCAAAAGAGATGAAAAGAAAATCTGAGCATGGTCCACTATATATAAGACAAAGCTCCAACGCTATATCTGGGCGCGGTTCCATAAAGGTGCCCTCGGTTCTTTATCGATAAAGAATCACACACCTATATATGGGACCGCTAGAGTAGACTCTGCTCCCTTTTGTCTTTTAGTGGTACAGTCACATCTGGTGGAATATTTATCCTCAAAGGATATTCCTAAACCATATGAAATATGAAAATTTCAAATTTTCAAATTTCTAATTTAATAAAACATTTTCTTAAAAATAAAGTATAATAAAAACTTTTGTCATATTTAATAAAGGTGAGTTTTAAGAAAAACTAAATCCTTTATCACTTAGTTAGGTTGAAAACTTGTTTATTCATACCTTAAGTGATAATGGATGAAATGAAAAATACTTAAACTCAATAATTCTTTTTTTGTTATTTTCGTAAATGATTGTTTTTATATATTGTCGTAATCAAAACAAAGCGAGACCACAAAATGCAAGTAACATTTTTAGGCATCATTGAATTAACAAAAGGTATTTTTAAGTTTCGTTATAACACTCATCAATTAAACTTGGATCCTTAGTTTTCTAAAACTCAATGTTTATTACTAAAGAACAAACTCTTTGATATTTTAGAAATGATATAGTGTGGATGCTTCATCAACGCTTATTTTTAACAGACTACAATCAAGGTTGTGTTTATTATAGCTGAGGTGGTTTATATTCAAGGTCAAACAACAAAGTAAGGATTCTAAGTTTCAACCATTGGCTAAGTATGCTAATGAGCCAATTATGTTGGGCATGTGTCTAAACAAGAGTGATGGTAACGGGTTGGGCTAAAATAGGTTTTTTTACTGGTTCAAAAAAATTGTCGGGTTAAATATGATTAATTGAATCATATAGTGTGTACCCTTAGTGAACGTACGTACATATTACAACTTTCCTTTTATAGCATGAACACGTGTCACGATTAGTAATAACAGAAGTTATGTACGTATTAATATTACGACAAGTATTAAGTACGTGTTAGTACACGATAATTATTATCAATAATGATTATAATCACGAACATGAAATCATGAACGTAATAATCACGAACATATAATTATGTATTTACGTATATTATTAATATGATAAATATCGTTACGCACAAGTAATTATAATAACACGAATAATTAAACGTAACACGTAAACACGAACACACGAACACGTAATAATTAGACACGAGAAAAGGATTCGGTTTTCCCTTGGTGGGACCTACATGCTTTGGCACAAGAAGAAGAGAGGGGCCCGGCCCATTTGATTTTTACTAAATAACAAAATGAGGGAAACATTATTTTTTTTCACTTTACAGAATTTTACCGAAAAACAAAAACCCTAAATCTCTCTCTCTCTCTCTCTCTCTCTCTCTCTCTCTCTCTCTCTCTCTCTCTCTCTCTCTCTCTCTCTCTCTCTCTCTCTCTCTCTCTCTCTCTCTCTCTCTCTCTCCTTTGGCCGGCGGCAAGAACAGACCACAAGGGGTGTTTGGTTGATCTTGATTAATGAGATCATAGGAGTGTGTTCGTGTAATCATTGTCTATTCATTCCACGTGTTTCGGTAATTCGTATCCCTTTTGTTTTTTTCTTTTATTTAATTATTGAAACATGAACATGTAATTAAATAAAAACATGATAAAAACATGTCATGGGATCATGGGGTAAGAAAAAGGGTTATTTTTGGGTTGGTAGATTCGGCCGACACACAAACCGAGAGCCCCATGGCTCTCGGCGTGTTCTTGTCACGACCACAAACCGAGATCTAGATATCGGTGGTGGTGTGGTTCGATCGACAGCAGGGACAAGGCACCCCGACATACGTCGGGGGTGTCCTTGTGGTTTATGGGTCTAGGCAGCAAGCAAACCAACACCACCGGCCCAGCCGGTGGCTAGGTTGGTCTAGCAGGGGGAACACAGCGCAGCGCAGGGTAGACCACCGGCTACAGCCGGTGAGAACCTTGGTGACAGTGGCTAGCCGAGAGGGTCAAGACCACCGACTTAGGCCGGTGGCAGTTTACCGGAAGTAGGGGCAACCGGCTCAGCCGGTTTGCCACTTTTTTTGGAGTGTTTGGTTCAGACCGGTTCAAGGGTTTTCACGGGTCCGGTTCACGACATGTTTTAATTAGATGACACACGGGTTCGGTTCATGATTATTTTTACAAGTCTAATTAATTTTACAAGTATGTTATTTTTATAAGATAATTAAATTAATTAATACATGACTAATAATTAATTTTATTAAACATGAAACTTAGGTTATTATTATTATTAAATAATACATGTTTTTAACCTATGTATTTAGTTATTTATTTTACACTACAGTATTAATTAATTATTAAACATGACATATAATTAATTAATAATAATAAATTAGATTATATTAATATAGTATTAATACATGTTTTAACCTAAGTATTTTTATACACTTTAATTTAATTAAGTCATCTTTATATTTAATTAAATCGTATAACCTATAGTTTATTTAATTAACAAAATATTATTAATAAACTATACTATAACCACATGACTTATGATATTAATTCAGCTTAATTCTAAATATGGAAACTTAATATTTTTGGAAACTTTCTATTTTTAGAAACTAATCTATTTTAAGCAGTTAATATATTTTTGGAAACATTCTATTTATTTTAGTAAACCTGCTATTTTTAAAAAGTTACTTATTATTACACAACAAGTATAATAATACAGATACACAAGTAATACTTAATCAGAATATACAGAATACATGATAAACACAACATAATGTTAAAATCAGTAAAACAAGACATGAACCTATAAAACAAGCTAAGATATGATATAAAACCAGTTACGTACTCAGTAATCAGAATACTTATACACGTATACTATTTATGTAGCATTAGTGAGATTGAAGTAGGACTCTCTTCCGTTCGTGTTCTTCGTCACTGGACTTAAGGTACGGATTTCTCGTCCTTTTAGTATAGACATACTTTCCTTATTAGGATTCCCCGTCTGCAGCCAACTGTTTTCCCAGTATTTGTTTTATATGTTTGATACTTATATTAGATTAAGAGCCTAAGCCATATACATGCATGACTAGTGTCACCTAATTATGGAGGTACCATAACCATAACACTAGAGGCACCAGTGTTATTACTTCCCCACGGTGAAGTGATTGCTGTGGCGTCCCTTTTTAGTTTTGGCCATTATATTATCTTATCATGTGGGGCGTATGGGTGCATCCTAGTTACATGTTTAGCAGTATTATCAGAGTGAATGCGATGTGTGCCTTGCATCCTTCACTAGGAGTTGATCCCTCCTACCTAGACTATTTAATTAGAGGCAACCCCTCTAATTGCATGACGAGGTCTCCCCTCCAAGTATTCATGCACGGTGGAACCTCATGACCTATATGGGCTATTTGGCTAATTAAACATATTTTCATAGAAACATAACTCTTTTCAAACTATAAAACCAGTTTTGATGAACATGAATCCAGATTACTTAGAACTTATGATATTCCGCTGCTATTAGTCTTATATGCTTACGTTATTCCATGTCATACTTGTATATCCATGCACTGAGAGTTATGCTCAGCCGTTTTCCTTTCATGTTCCCAAATGGCAGGTACTCAAGGGCGCTCGTAGACATTAAGCGTATGTGCATATGGAATGGAAGCTTTCTAGCCTTCTCTACTTTATGCATTTCATCATACATTTTGCTACTTATTTCTATGGACATTGTTTAGTCCTTTTCCTTTACAATACTTATGTTTGTGTGATGAGCTTATACTTTGGGGTACCGATGTTTGTTTCCGGTATTTCCTTTTATGGTCATGTAATGTTTTAAGATACTTTCCTTGTATGCTTTGATGACACGCCATAATCATGCGTGAAATTCCATTTACCAAAATGGGGTGTTACAATTATGGTATCAGAGCCAAGGCTTCGACCTGTAGGCTCTCAAAACACGACATGTGATTAGTTGGTAGTCACTATGGTCTTCCTAGAACTGACAGTCGGTTTTCATACATTCATTGTTTTCATGCATTTATGTTATACGTCATTGTCGCATGTTTATGACTAAGTAATGGTTGGTACAGGACAGACCCTATTTAGTCGCATGTGCTTTTATCGAAACTTTAACTTTGGGACCGACCCATTGGCGTCCCCTCGGCATGTCTTTTGTTTTGAGTGAACTGACCATAGGCGTCCACTCTCGCGCATATAAAAGTTTTCATAAAAGTGCATCATGCATTCATGTACTAGTTTTCCTGCATAAAATTTTTCTCATGATTTATTGGTATAAATTTTTTTTTCATGTATATATTTTATGTTTGATCAGTTTAATGATGTATTTTGTTTTATACTGTCAGATGGTTCTCACACGCGAGCAAGAACAACTCAATGCAGCAGTCCAAGCTGCGATGCAAGCTTTGCTTTCTCAGTTGAGGAACGAAATCAGGGCTGAGGTGCAGGCTGCCAACAATCAGCAACAACACCTAGTACCTCCTCCTCCTCCTTCAGCAACATTGGTCACATAGCTGGAGAGATTCAACAAGCAACGTCCTCGATCCTTCGAGAGAACTGATAGTCCTAGTGAAGTTGAAAGCTGGTTGGCTCATATCGAGAAGATATTCGATGAAATGGGCTGTGACCCCGTCTTCAAGTCGAGGCTGGCCTGTTACAAGTTCGAAGGTGATGTACTGGGATGGTGGAAGGCAGTCAAGAAGCCTGAGGGAGGTGACAATTGGGTGGCTGGTTTGACTTGGGCTCAGTTCAGGGAGTTAGTGATGGGACAGTTTTTCCCCAAGGCTGAGCAAGACAAAATGAAGAGGGAGTACCATAGAATCAGGCAGAGAGCTGGGGAGAACAAAAACGAGTTCATGCAACGCTTTCTTTGTTTGGCTGGTTTTCTTGGTGGAGCAGCAGGTACTACCGAAGAGCAAGCATACCACTTCCGGTGGGTTCTTCGTACATCAGTCACCAACAACTTGGTGTGTGCTACCTTCCACACGATGGTACAAGTTGCCGATGCAACACGTAAGCTGGAGATGCTGCAGGAAAGAGATGAGTTTGGGGAAGCAGAAATACCTGAGAAGAGGTATTTATCTGTTATTCAACGATAACCATTTCGAAGTCATTATGTATTATCTATATTTAGATCTCTCTTTAAACTGCATCTTTCAAACAGAAGACTAGGGACCGGTCTCAGCCGGCTACTCAGCAACAACCTACTCAGCCCAAGGGTAACGGTCAGAATCAAGACCACTCTGCTACCGATAGGCGTGGCGGTAATGATAATTACCATAACAACGCTGGAAACTCCAACAACAGCATGTCCTTACACTTCTCATTTCCTTATGTTACATGTGATATTTCATAATTCTGACACATTAGCAATCTTCTACCAGGAATCATGGTAACGGGAGGGACCAGAACCAAATAGGTTCACAGCATAACCGTCCAGCTATCACTGGTATTGCATCATACAATTTTTCTGCATTGTCCCTTTATACCTATAAAACATGACTCATGTGTACTTTTCCAAACAGGCTCCCAGCCAGCAAGGGCACCTGCTGGAGGGTATACTCACCCTCTTTGCACTACCTGAAACCGTAGGCACCCAGGGCCATGTCACCGCGACAGCGACACATGCTACAAGTGTGGCCTTACTGGTCATCGCATGAAGGACTGCCGCAAGGGCGAGATGGAGGGCACATCTGGACATGCTGATTCCAAGCCGCCTCCTACTAGTGGACGCGTTTACACGACTTCTCGAGACAAGGCCAACTAGTCTACAAGTACCATCATTGGAATCTTGTATATGTATGGTCAAGCTGCATGTGTTTTATTTGACACGGGTGCTACTCATTCGGTCATTTCTACTACTTATGCTAAGAATGTTAGGATATCCCCTATGCCATTAGAGAATATACTAAACATTTCCACGCCTTTAAGAGACTCTGTACGCATAACCCATGTGTACAAAAGCATTCCCCTAGAGTTTAACGACAAGATTCGTCCTGTTGACGAACTTCCTCTAGATATGTGCGATTTTAACATAATATTAGGCATGGACTGGCTATCCAAACATCACGCCACACTGCCATACATATCGGGTCATTTTCGGTGATGTAAATGCACAAGAGTACATTCACAAAGGGTTCGTACCCGGAAGGTCAGTAAAAATCATATCGACCTTGCAAGCACGTGCACTACTGTCACATGGTTGTGAGGGCTATCTTGCTACTGCTCATGATTTTGAGGATGAAGCTCCATCTATCCAGAATCAGCCGATCATGTCAGAAATCCCAGACGTATTCCCATCAGAATTTCCGGGCATACCACCTGCTTGTGAAGTGGAGTTTAATATTGAGCTCGTCCCAGAAGTAGAGCCAATATCTAAGGCTCCTTATCGGATGGCTCCCGTCGAGCTGAAGGAGTTAAAGGAACTATTGCAGGAACTATTAGAGCGTGGTTGCATTCGACCTAGTGCTTCTCCATGGGGCGCACTTGTTCTGTTCGTAAATAAGAAGGTATTCGCTGCCACGCATTGACGACTTGTTTTACCAACTCCAAGGGGCCAAACATTTCTCCAAGAATGATCTGAGGTCGGGCTATCATCAGCTACGGGTTAAAGAGCAGGACATCGCCAAGACTGCTTTCCGTACACGCTATGGGCACTACGAGTTTGTAGTCATGCCTTGTGGCCTTACCAATGCTCTGGCTGTTTTCATGGATCTGATGAACCGTATCTTCCATGAGTTTCTGGAGAAGTTCGTCATTGTCTTCATTGACGACGTCCTGATTTTCTCTATGTCCAAGGAGGAACACGAAGACCATCTTCGTACAGTATTACAGATCCTTCGCCAGAAGCAGCTATATGCTAAATTCTCCACATGTGAGTTCTGGTTAGACAAGGTGGCATTCTTAGGTCACATTGTATCAGCATAAGGAATCACCATGGATCCAACAAAGGTTGAGGCTATTACCAAGAGGCCAAGACCGACATCAGCGACTGAAGTTTACAGTTTCCTATGCTTAGTTGGTTACTACCGTAGGTTCGTAGAGAACTTTTCCCGTTTAGCACTGCCATTGACCAAACTGATGCAGAAAGGGGAGAAATTCGTCTGGACTGAAGAAACAGAGAAGAGCTTTGAAGACCTAAAGCAGAAGTTAGAATCTGCATCGATTCTTACTCTCCCATCTGGTACAAGTGGATTTCAAATCTATAGTGATGCTTCAGGGAAGGGATTCGGTTGTGTTCTCATGCAACATGGGAAAGTGATTGCGTACGCTTCACGGCAGCTTAAGCCTTATGAGGAAAATTACCCTACGCATGACTTGGAACTTGCACCAGTCGTGTTTGCATTGAAGATATGGAGTCACTACTTGTATGGAGAATCATGTGACATCTTCACATACTACAAGAGCCTGAAGTACATCTTCACTCAACGTGAACTGAATATGCGACATAGGAGATGGTTAGAGCTGTTAAAGGATTATGACATTAATCTGTAGTATCATCCCGGCAAGGCGAATGTAGTGGCAGATGCACTTAGTAGAAAGTTCGGTATGATAAACGGCATTAAAATTGAGGATGAAATTATACGAGACTTAGAGAGACTAGACATCAAGATCACGGTACGTGGACAATATGGTTAATGGGCTAATCTTAGAGTGGAACCTGAGTTACTCTCTAGGATCAAGGAACCTCATAAGGATGATGATGCAATTTGGGCGATCATTCAGAACTTAGAACAGCAGACGGAGTTTCGATTGGATGACGACGGTATCTTACGGTAGGGAACCAGACTTTGTGTTCCTGATGATCCTACTCTTAGGGAAGCGTTATTAGCTTAAGCTCATAGCTCCCCATTCTTCATTCATCCTGGTTCGACTAAGATGTACCACCACATCAAGCTATACTTTTGGTGGAGTGGTATGAAACTGGATGTGGCTACTTACGTCTCAAAATGTCTTACCTGCCAGCAGGTTAAGATCGAGCATCAGCGGTATAGTGGGTTACTACAACCATTAGACATTCCAGAGTGGAAATGGGACAAGATCACCATGGATTTTGTTACCGGTCTTCCGTAGACAAAGAGGAGGCACAATGATAATTTGGGTTATCGTTGATCGACTTACTAAGTCAGCTTATTTCTTACCGATCCGTAAGGATGATCCGGTCAGTAAACTCGCCGACACTTACAAGAAGGAGATCATGAGACTTCATAGGGCTCCATTCAGTGTCATCTCGGATAGAGATCCTCGTTTCACTTCATGATTCTGGAAAAGTCTATAGAAAGCTTGGGGTGCAAACCTTAAGCTTAGCACGGCTTTTCATCCTCAAACAGACGGACAATCGGAGCGAACGATTCAGATACTAGAAGACATGTTGAGTTCATGTGCGTTGGAATGGACAGGAGATTGGGACGATTACATCTGTCTGGTAGAGTTTGCATACAACAACAGTTGGCACGCCAGCATTAAGTATGCTCCATTCGAGATGTTATATGCATAAAGTGTCGTGCCCCAGTCTGTTGGGATCAGGTTGGTGGGCCAACACTTGAAGGACCATAAATGATAGAGTTGACCAACGAGAAGGTCGCTATAGCTAATCAAAAATTGCAAGAGGCACGTTCACGCCAGAAGAGTTATGCCGACAAGCATCATAGGGACTTACATTTTAATGTAGGAGATCACGTCTTTCTTAAGGTATCACCGGAACGTGGCGTTAAGCGTTTTGGAATCAAAGGAAAGCTTAGTCCTCGATTCATCGGACCGTTTGATGTCATCGAGCGAGTCGGTGAAGTATCTTATCGTTTAGCGTTACCTTCGCATCTTTCTCACGTTCATGACGTTTTCCATGTGTCCTTACTCTGAGGGTATAAGTATCATCCCCTTCACATGGTTCAGTATCCACTGGAACAGATTCGTGAAGATCGTACCTTTATAGAGGAACCCGATCGAGTTCTTGACAGGCAAGAACGAGTCATGAGGAAGAAGACGATTTCATTCGTCAAAATCCTTTGAAGGGACCATACCGAGCGGGAAGCCACTTGGGAAACAGAGGAGTCTATCCGGTCTTCTTTCTCTCATTTGATATTTCGAATTCGGGTATGTTCCTCTTTCAGTTTATTTTATCTATAATTCGGGGATGAATTATTCTTTTTAGGGAGAAGAGTTGTAAAACCCGCATGCTTTTACCATGAATAGTACCCTTAGTGAACGTACGTACATATTAAAACTTTCCTTTTATAGCATGAACACGTGTCACGATTAGTAATAACAGAAGTTATGTACGTATTAATAATACTACAAGTATTAAGTACGTGTTAGTACACGATAATTATTATCAATAATGATTATAATCGCGAACATGAAATCATGAACATATAATTATGTATTTACGTATATTATTAATACGATAAATATCGTTACGTACAAGTAATTATAATAACAAGAATAATTAAACGTAACACGTAAACACGAACACACGAAGACGTAATAATTAACATGAGAAAAGGCTTCGGGTTTCCCTTGGTGGTCCCTACATGCCGCGACACAAGAAGAAGAGAGGGGCCCAACCCATTTATTTTTACTAAATAACAAATAAGGGAAACATTTTTTGTTTCACTTTACAGAATTTTACAGAAAATCAGAAACCCTAAATCTCTCTCTCTCTCTCTCCTTTGGCCGACGGCAAGAACACACCACAAGGGCTGTTTGGTTGATCTTGATTAATGAAATCAAAGGAGTGTGTTCGTGTAATCATTGTCTATTCATTCCACGTGTTTTGGTAATCCGTAACCCTTTTGTTTTTTTATTTTATTTAATTATTGAAACATGAACATGTAATTAAATAAAAGCATGATAAAAACATGTCATGACCACCAACCGAGATATAGATCTCGGTGGTGGTGGGGTTCGGTCGACAGCAGGGACAAGTCACCCCGACATGCGTCAGGGGTGTCCTTGTGGTTTATGGGTCTCGGCAGCAAGAAAACCAACACCACCAGCCGAGCCGGTGGCTAGGTTGGTCTAGCAGGGGGAACACAGCGCAACGCAGGGGAGACCATCAGCTACAACTGGTGGGAACCTTGGTGACAGTGGCTAGCCGAGAGGGTCAAGACCACCGGCTTAAGCCGGTGGCAGTTTACCGGAAGCAGGGAAAACCGGCTCAGTCGGTTTGCCACTGTCTTTGGGGGTGTTTGGTTCGGATTGGTTCAATGGTTTTCAGGGTCCGGTTCACGACATGTTTTAATTAGATAACACACGGGTTCGGTTCATGATTATTTTTACAAGTCTAATTAATTTTACAAGTATATTATTTTTACAAGATAATTAAATTAATTAATATATGACTTATAATTAATTTAATTAAACATGAAACTTAGGTTATTATTATTATTATATAATACATGTTTTAACATAAGTATTTAGTTATTTATTTTACACTATAGTATTAATTAATTATTAAACATGACATGTAATTAATTAATAATCATGACTTAGGTTATATTAATATATTATTAATACATGTTTTAAGCTAAGTATTTTTATACACTTTAAATTAGTTAAATCATGTTTATATTTAATTAAATCGTATACCTATAATTTAATTAACATAATATTATTAATAAACTATACTATAACTACATGACTTATGATATTAATTCAACTTAATTCTAAATATCGAAACTTACTATTATTGGAAACTTTCTATTTTTAGAAACTAATATATTTTAAGCATATAATCTATTTTTGGAAACTTTCTATTTTAGAAACTTTCTATTTTCGGAAAACTGTTATTTTTAGAATGTTACTTATTATTACACAACAAGTATAATAATACAAGAAACACAAGTAATACTTAGTCAGAATATACATAATACATGATAAACACAGCATAACATTAAAATCAGTAAAACAAGACATGAACATATAAAACAAGCTAAGACATGATATAAAACCAGTTACGTACTCAGTAATCAGAATACTTATACACGTATACTATTTATGTAGCATTATTGAGATTGAAGTAGGACTCTCTTCCGTTCGTCTTCTTCGTTCACTGGACTTAAGGTACGGATTTCCCGTCCTTTCAGTATGGACATACTTTCCTTATTAGGATTCCCCGTCTACAGCCAACTGTTTTCCTAGTATTTGTTTTATATGATTGATACTATGTTAGATTAAGAGCCTAATCCATATACATGCATGACTAGTGTCACCTATTTATGGAGGTACCATAGCCAAAACACTAGAGGCACCAGTGTTATGACTTCCCCACGGCGAAGTGATTGCTCGTGGCGTCCCTTTTCAGTTTTGGCCATTATATTATCTTATCATGTGGGGTGTATGGGTGCATCCTAGTTACATGTTTAGCAGTATTATCAGAGTGAATGCGATGTGTGCCTTGCATCCTTCAATAGGAGTTGATCCCTCCTACCCAGACTATTTAATTAGAGGTAACCCCTCTAATTGCATGGCGAGGTCTCCCCTCCAAGTATTCATGTACGGTGGAACCTCATGACCTATATGGGCTATTTGGCTAATTAAACAGATTTTCATAGAAACGTAAGTCTTTTCAAACTATAAAACCAGTTTTATGAACATGACACCAGATTACTTAGAACTTATGATATTTCGCTGCTATTAGTCTTATATGCTTACATTATTCCATGTCATACTTGTATATCCGTGCATTGAGTGTTATGCTCAGTCGTTTTCCTTTCCAGTTCCTAAACGGCAGGTACGCAAGGGCGCTCGCAGACTTTAATCGTACGAGCATATAGATTGGAAGCTTTCTAGCCTTCTCTACTTTATGCATTTCATCATTCATTTTGCTACTTATTTCTATGGACATTCTTTCTTCCTTTTCCTTTACAATACGTATGTTTGTGTGTGATGAGCTTATACTTTGGGATACCGATGTTTGTTTCTGGTATTTCCTTTTATGGTCATGTACTGTTTTAAGACATTTTCCTTGTATGCTTTGATGACACGCCATAATCACGCGTGACATTCCATTTACCAAAATGGGGTGTTACATAGTGTGTTATCCCACTTTTATCCGTCACATAAGAAACTAGAGATTGAAAGTGAAAAAGGTAGAGAGAAGTTAGAGAGAGAGAAAATAGAGAGAATGGTGGAAGGTTGAAATACTAGAGAGATAATTAAAATGAACCAACACTCTCTTCCACACATGGAATAGGGTTTATATACCCACGGGCTTGGTGGGCTCGTGGGCTTTGTTACATGGGATAGGCTTGGCTTTTCTTAAGGATAAAGCCCCTAAGTTATACAATATTAGCATAAAGTCTAAGTCTGGTTATCCCGCCTAGCCTATTACTATACAAGACCTTTAGTGACTAAGACGACCTATTACATTCTTGTTCGAGTATATAAAATATAGAGCTAACAATCTCATCCAATGTATCGGTCATCTTTGAATACTTAAGATGCTTGAGTGAATACATTCTTGTGGAGGCAATCTTCCTTCTTAGGTCTTGTATCTTGATCTTGATCTTGTTTTTAACGGTTTTTTTCCTTCATGCTTTTGTGATCTTTATGTTGAGCCTTTTTCTTTTGGCGCTGAGTGCTTAAAATATATAATCTATCCTTGATTGTCTGCATCTTGTGCTCTTGTGACTTCTAAACCGACATGTTCATAAGTTGTTGATTTCGAAAGGTTAACAGTATCCCATACATATATAGTTGTAGTTAGCCTTGAGGTATCCAATGATTATCATAGTAGCGAAACTCTTTAACTTCTAGTATGAACATGTGGAGACGACTTCAGTTAGTACACAAATACGCCACCTTCTTGATATGCAGCAACATATTTAAACACGGACGAAATGGCTTTGGACACTTCACCCTAACTCAGTAGTGTTTTACCTCCGATCAGTGAAGACTGTGACAATCCGTCAATTTATGGTCGATTTTATTCTCAATTATTATTTGAAAACATTATTTTAATGTTATATTATGAACTCACTCATTTTTAGGAAGAAATTTCGGTCTACGTCTTGAAGTAGCATCGACTACGTCTAAACCGGAGGATTCTACCTTACGTGCTTATGTTTACATACACCGTTTTGGTGACAGTCCGACACTTCAGAAAAAAAAATTTATCTGTGAATATTATTTTGGGATTTTAAATTTTTGTTGGTTCATAATCTCACAAATTTACGAGAAGAAATTAGGACTTACGTGGATAATTTAACGTCCTTTACGACTAAACCGGAAACCCTAGGATTACGTATTTACGTTTTTGAACTCCGTTTTTCATGAGACAGTTTTTATTAGATTCATTTTATGCCGTTGATTCATAATTTATAAAAACATTTTTCGTAAAACGACCCGAGGGCACGCAAATCGAGGAAACTAGAATCGAGGAGTACCTGTAAATTAGTGGGATGAGACAAGTTTACACTTGTCTCACCCCACTCTATGGGACGGCTAACTAGCTCCACCAACACCCTTAGGTGTCAACGTGTAAAAAACAAGTGATAGACTTGTCTAGTTAACCTTGCAAGTTAACTAAACTTATCAAAACCACTAAACACAAACCACTTCCTCATTCCATATCATGAAAACCACCACATACTCTCTCTTTTCTCTCTCATTTTTCTGTCCAACTCAAGAACAAACACACCCCTTTGATCAATTTTCAACCACAATATTTGGTGTTATACACACATATGATGAAGAACTCTTGAAGCTTTGTTGATTGGTGGTCATTATAACATCCAAGGAGGTGATTTGCTTGTGTCCTAGGGCTGATTTTTCAACAAGTGTTCTTTGTGAAAGGTGATCTTGAAGATAGTTTTGGTGTACATCAAGATGTTGTCATCCAAAGTCAAGTTATTATTTTGGTTGGTAAACAAGATCATCCTTTCCATTTTCATTGTTATTTTGGTAAATGAAAAATGTATTTTCTAATGTATATGTATATGATGATATATGATGATAAAAATATTGTGTAGGGATCATGTGTTGATAAACTTGGATAAAAAGATGAAAAACTACATGTAAAAGTGGTAAATCTTACTTAATTTAGTAGGCTGTATATAAACAGTAAACAACCATATTTTAAACTGATAAAATGGTATAGATAAATTAATATACAGTAATTATTAAGACTTGTACACATGTGGGAGTTGGCCATGCAATGGAATCATTATAATGAGTGAGATATGATCAAAACAAAATTGATGTACCAATCTGAATAGTCTGTTTTGTGAGGACTGTTAGGGACACTTAGACTTAGATTGAGCAGTACCTAAAATTAAGTTAATTGTAGCACATAATATGAAGTTTATGTCATCCAATAATGAGCTTCTATCTCTTTGTAGAACTCAAGATATGGTAAAAATGGTGAAAGTTAAAGTAAAAATCAGATTTGTGAAATTAAAGTATATAGTATAATATTAACACCGAAGTAAATACAATATAAAATATAAATTTAAAACCCACTAACTTATATGTTACATAATAATAAGTATGTACATTCATAAATAAATGAGAGATTTTATAAAAATGGCAATTTGAGAATTTTTTTAAGTTATAAAAACTATATACATAAGTTTTACGTCTTTTCGGCTAAAACCGAAAGATTAACGTTTTTTGTCAAATAAAACATAGACGGTCGGACCCGTCTAATGTAAACTTTTTATAAACTCACATACTGATGTATAAACTTATATAATAAGTAAAAACCGATAAAACCCGAGCTTTATAACATATGGACATTAACGGGCCAAATTAGCCTTATTGGACTATTAACCCAACTAATTTGGCTAAACACTAATGGACTTATTAATTGGGCTTAACCCACTTGAGCCCAACATTTTAGTATAGGGCTGATGTTAAAAGTGTAATTGTACTAATAAAATGTAATGGGCTTATCATGGGCTTATTGGGCCTCAATATGGAATTGGATTGAAACTAGTGTAACTAGTCAAAAATTAGACTAACATATAACAATATAATGTTGAATGAAGATATAAAAACCCACTTGATCATCATCATACTTAAAATATCATCATATACATACATATCCATTGTTTTTATAAAGTCCTTGGACAAGAGTCTAAGACGAGTATTATTTGTCTAGGTTTCCGTGATTGAAGCACGTACCGTACATCCAAATCGCCGATAACCGCCTTTCCCAATCAACGTGAGTTCATAGCCTCGCACTCTTTTAAATGTTTTTATGAAATATTTTATAAACCCGCGAGGGAGATAACATGTTAGTTTTAATAAAATAGGACACCAGTTGTCCCGATTGTTTGTTTATTGATTTGGACCCGAATGATTGTATGACCCGATGAATGATTATATGACCTGATGTATGAAATAAAATGGATTATTAAAGTTAGGTTATGTCACTAAAAGTCCCATTAGCATGAATTGTGAAGTACCGGGATTTGGTAGACACTTATGCATATAATAGTACTATTTGGGGAAGATCACCCCAGTTCGCGCCTTGACGGTTGATCCCCGTCGTGCCACATTGATTGGTAAGCGAATTTATGTATGAGAAGATTTATATAAGCGTGATTATTGTGACGACACGCTGTTTAAGATGGGAAAATGAGTTTCGGGTTAGCTACCCGTTGTTTGTTATAGTAAGGTAGCAATGTCATGCGACTTATAATAATCCAACAACAAAAATACTGCTTATGCATTGAATTACAATATATTGCCTAACTAGCAATACGGGGTCTTATTATTGATATTATGTTCGTGGTTTGGTTTTACATAACCATGTTCATATAACGGTTTTTATTTAACTCTTTACAACGTTATGAAACGTATTGTATGATGTTTTTACGACATTGGTTCGTATAATGGTTTTGAAGGCAAAAGCCCATATTATGATTTTGACAAGGATTTGTATAAAATGTTTTTGGCCTATTTTACGGCCTACGACAAGGAATTGTATAAAATGATTTTCGGTAAATATATTTATGGTTTATTAAACTCTATGAATTCACTCGGCGTTTTCGCTGACCTTTTCTTTAACATGTTTTATCTCAGGTACTTGAAGGTAATTCTCGGGAAGACAACAAGAATTTATGGCCCGCACTTAAATACCAATTTCCATTCAAATGTTTTGTAAAAATTGTATGAAATACTATGACTTGGGACCTATGTAAACTTGATATTCATGAATGGAAAATTCTTTATTATTAAACGACGTGATTCTTATGCGTTGTCTATGATTTGAGTAATGTGCTATCCCGTAACACCAACAACTCTTCCGTTGAACTAAAGTATGAATATTTGGGGGTGTTACAGTTTGGTATCAGAGCTCTCGTTATAGAGAACGAAAGATTTTTAAAACTAAGGTTTTGAATAAAACATTTCAAAACCTTTTAACTATAAACATTTTTCTTAAAATGTCGAAAATTCTTTTGACTATAACGGTGCCGAAGAATTCCCGAGTTATCGACAAGGCCAGACTGAGAAGTGTTATTTTAATATATATATAACTTTGATTTTATATATATATATATATATATATATATATATATATATATATATATATATATATATATATATATATATATATATATATATATATATATATATATATATATATATATATATATATATATATATATATATATATATATATATATATATATATATATATATATATATATATATATATATATATATATATATATATATATATATATGATGTATTTTGATTACATGATTATTTGATGATTATTTTAATATTTATACGAGGTATTTATACGACGTAGATTGTCACAAGAAACTCTAACTCCCCTAGCAAATCAATCAAAGCTATTTCTATAGGAATTCTAGCTATTCCAGATCTAAACCAAGTTGTGGATATTTATGATCACAATAAAATGGCTGATATTCGTAGAAATGTTGATATTAGTTAATTGTGATATTGAAGAAGAATTGGCGAGATTAAATCTGATATCGATGTCATGACGATCTTTCCTTATAGAGTGGAGTTTGACAAAACCTTACCACCTAGAAAGATGTCATCTGATTTAGTGTCGCCCAATTCTTAAATTTGAAATCGAAATGGTGAATGTTGCACTTGAGGCTGTCATTGGAGCCATTACCGAAAGGCCTCATGCCACTTGTACCTTTCCGAGAGGTCTAATTGAATGTGCGAGTCATTTCATACTAGTGACCCATTTGATAACTATTTATGAAGGAGCTATAGGATTGGAAATTAAGTGTTGTTCATGTTGAGCTTTTATTGCCCTTATAAGGTTTAATAATAAGGTTGAAAGTATTGGAGAATGAGGTAGGATGTTGCATTGAGTATAAGTTGATTGAAACTTGAATAAAGTAAAAATTTAACTTGTATGGAATAAGAAATTGTTAAGAGGAAGTCGTTGAGTCCTGTGATTGAACTATGAGGTTTTAAATGATTGTTAGTTCGTGTTAACGGTTGTTCCTAGAGCATTATCCAATGACGAGGATGCCCAGTGTCCAAGAAATAAATTGAAGAAATCTTCTTCTGAATTGGGACCGATAGATCTTCCGGGACAGGTGGAACCCCTATGACCCTTGTAGATTAGTATTCATTGTGGTATCTTTTAAAAATCCCTAACTTAACTGAGTCATCAGTTAGTAGGATGAGTTCTTGGAATTGTATGACATAGTGACACGTAATGTGTTATGGTACAATTTTGACTTGTTTATGATTAATGAAAAGACTACCTAATGCTCACATTAGTGATGCAACCATTGAACAAGTACTCATCTCGATTTGAGTTACGTTGTGGATTATTCTTTTTTAGCGCCATTGAGATTTTCTAATTGTGATTGTTTTACCTTGATTATCTGCTTAGTGTGCGTTTATGTGCTATATGTTTATATTTGAGCCTTTGATTTGATGTTAGACATTGTTTATATAGTGCCTAGTACATTATATGATGTTGCAATAGGTTTAGTTTGTGCTCATTAGTTCACTTGGATGTAACTATGATAGAATATGGTGTTGTATTAAGATTTTATGTTTACGTATATGTATTATAGTAAATCATATATTTACGATACAAGGTTTAGTGCTTAGAGGTCTCGGACTAAGGATTTAATGTCAGGAATAATCTACGGGTTAGTTTTAAGTTATTTTAGACTTAGTTATTTAGTCATTAACTTATTTTAAGAGTTTTCATAAAATTGTGTATTTTATGGTAAACGCGTAGAATTGACTAGTTTTACGGTTTTGATGTTTTGGAGACTCTAGGAGCTATAATAAATTAAGGAAAATTAAGATAACATTATTAATACATTAATTAATAATACAAATAAAAAAATAAAATAAAAAGAGGGGGTCGGTGTAAGTCGACGAAAAAGGGGGGAAAAGAGAGAAAAAGGAAACCTGGCTTTGTACTTGGGCTAGGACTTGTTAGGATTAACTATATAAGATTTTTATTAATCATAAATCACACATAATTCTCTGGAGATAAAAAAGGAGTCAAAATTCTATGGAGTTTTTTTAGGGTTTCATAATATTTTTCATCTTCCATTAAATCTAAGGTAAAACCTATGTTCATCTTTTCAATTTAATTACTTTTCAGTCATCCATTATCAATACATGATTGATCGAGGGTTCGGTTAATTATAAATTCTGTATTTTAATGATTTAAACATGTTATGAATAATTAGGATTAGGTATTATACATGTTGAGGGTAATTAGTTAGACTAGTGGTGACAAATTAGTTTTTAAAAACTGAGTAGAATTTTGAGTAACTTGTTTTGATCATATATAGGGTTCGGTAAACTTTTATATTACAATACATCTACCCCTAGAAAGGTATCTAAGTTAGATTTTTAATTCAAGAAACGATAACTAATTTGGATGTCAGGAAGTGGGACAAAAGTGGGTTACAACAGTTGGATGTCAAAACAGTTTTTTGATCAACCTGTTTACATTTTTTGTTTTGAGTTGGTTAGGGTACTTAGCGTTATAAGTAGACCTTCAAACGAAGATGATACTTATTTTATTTGTTATAAAAAGGATTTGCAAGAGGGTTAAGTAAATAGAATAGGTTAAGACCCTCTGACCATAACAAACTTTTCAAATGTTCAAAATCAACAAATTCTGGATATATATATATATATATATATATATATATATATATATATATATATATATATATATATATATATATATATATATATATATATATATATAGAGCGAGAGAGAGAGAGAGAGAGAGAGAGAGAGAGAGAATGAGAGAGAGGATCGTTATTGTAGAGACCAGTCTTAAAGTAAAAACAATAGGAACCGATATCAACCGTTAGATTAATCATTATGTATGAGAATTAATCTTAATTAATTAATTAATTGATAAGGGTATCCTTATAATATAGTTCTAACATTAATGGTGATTTGCAAAAGTAAAAGACTGATTTAACATAAATGACGTTAGAAGTATTTATTGATATCTAAAAAAAATAATTGACGTTTGATCTTTTTGGATTCATGATGCATAACTAACGCTAGTATTTTTCTATAACCAATTTTTGCACTTTGAGGTCTAATTACATTGTTTTCTTTGTCATTTAGTAGCCACACTTGACACATACATTGTAACACCCCCAAATTTATACAACTCAATACAGCGGAAGACTAGTTGGTGTTACGGGATAGCACATTACTCACATCATAGACAACGCATAAAAATCGCGTCGTTTAATAATAAAGCATTTCCATTCATAAATATCAAAGTTACATAGGTCCCAAGTCATTGTATTTTATACAGGTTTTACAAAGCATTTGAATAGAAATTAATATTTAAGTGCGGGCCATGAATTCTTGTTGTCTTCCCGAGAATTACCTTCAAGTACCTGAGATAAAACATGTTAAAAGAAAAGGTCAGCGATAACGCCGAGTGAATTCATAGAGTTTAATAAAATCCATCAATTTAATATCGGTATAAAATTATTACCGAAAATCATTTTGTACAAATCATTGTAATAGGCCGTAAAATAGCCGAAGTCATTTTATACAAATCCTTATCAAAAATCATAATATAGGCGTTTGCCTTAGAAATCATTATACGAACCATTGTCGTAAAAAGATCATACAATACGTTTTATAACGTTGTATAGATTAAATTAAAACCGGCATATGAATATGGTTATATAAAACCAAAACACGAACATAATATCAATAGTATGACCCCGCATTGCTAGTCAGGCAATACATCGTAATTCGGTGCGTATAGCAGTATTTCGTTAATCGGATTATTATAAGCCGCATGACATTGTTACCTTACTATAACCAAAAACGGGTAGCTAGCCCGAAACTCATTTGCCCATCTAAATTAGCGTGTCGTCACAAAGGTCACGCTTTGTAAATCATCTCATACATAAATTCGCTTACCAATCAATGTGGCACGATGGGGATCAACCGTCAAGGCGCGAACTGGGGTGATCCTCCCCAAATAGTACTATTATATGCATAAGCGTCTACCAAATCCCGGTAGTTCACAATTCATGCTAATGGGACTTTTAGTGACATAACCTAACTTTAATAATCCATTTTATTTCATCTATCCGGTCATTTAATCATTCATTGGGTCATACAATCTTTCGGGTCCAAATCAATAAACAAACAATCAGGACAAATGGTGTCCTATTTTATAAAACTAACATGTTATCTCCCTCGTGGGTTTATAAAATATTTATAAAAACATTTAAAAGAGTGCGAGGCTATGAACTCACGTTGATGTGGGAAGGCGGGTTATCGGCAATTCGGACGTACGGTACGTGCTTCAATCACGGAAACCTAGACAAATAATACTCGTCTTAGACTCTTGTCCAATTACTTTATAAAAATAACAATTATGTATACATATGATGATTTTATATATATGATGATCAAGTGGGTTTACATATTCTCATTTACTCGTTTTAGTGTTATGAGTCGATAACTTTTATACTAGTTTACTAGTTTTACCTATTTACATATTTTTGTTAGCCTCAAAATATTGAGTCAAACAAGAATGCTCGGTCATATGTTTATTATGTATCGTATTTTAGAACGTTGTAATAGGTAGTATATTAGTCGTGTTATTACGGGCTTAACTTTAAGCTAAGGTTCATTAATAAGTAACCAAAGCCCAAAAGGAAAGCCCGGCCCATGATCATATAGCCCATTAAGCTACATGTAAGCAAAGGCTATATAAACCCTTCCTAGCATGTTAGGAAGGGTGTTGGTCATTTCATTTTCTTCTAATCTAATATTCCACAAGTTTCACCAACCATTTTCTCTCTACTTTCTCTCACTACTTTCTCTCTAGAATTCTTCTCATATCTACCTTTCTTTCATAAATTCGTGTATTACAATCATCATATATTAGGGACAACAATTGGTATCAATCGCCATGGGGTAGTTTTGTGATTGGTTGTTGTGTTTTTCATATGATTCGTTTGATTTGATCCTCATTTCTTCCTCGTATTCAAATTTTTTTTTGTGTTTGATTGTGCTTCTTAATCGTATAACTTCTTTAATCATGTTGTAGTGATTTTGGTATCTTGGTTTTGATTAAAAACACAAACTTTCTTGGATCAAACGTTCAAAAATCCTTGGTTTTTCATCTTTCCGAAATTCTTGCAAAGGTACCCATCGGAAAGTACAAGTATTTTGAGGTCAGATCGCAATCACCACTAGGTTCTACTTTGCGATCTAAGGATTCCGATACCCTATTCCGATCTGGACATTCCGATCGTACATTGCGATCTGGGATTCCGACGGTTTCAAGGGATTTTTGAGTCGTTACTCTGCCAAATTTGTTTTAGACACATTCCGATCTGAACATTCCGATCTGAACATTCCGATCTGAACATATTCCGATCTGAACATTGCGATCTGGGATTACGACAGTGCATTGCGATCTAAGCCACATTCCGATGAACATTCCGATGGACATTCCGATGGCACATTCCGATGGCACATTCCGATGGACATTCCGATGACTTGTTTAGCTAAATTTTGTTCGAGTATTTTTTTGACTTAGCCACCATCTAGACTAGTTTCGTAATACCGTTTACACGAAGATTAAAAAAAAATAAAAAATTTTAGGGCATTTATGCTTCGATTTCAAATTTTGGCGATGCGAAAAATTTTTCGACCAAAAATTCAAATTTTCGGACCAAAATTCAAATTTTTAGGCCATTTTTAGGTTTTATTTTTGTCAAAATTTTTCACTTTTCAAAATTTTTCCCTATTAGTTTTTGGCTATTTCGGACTTGATTTCAAAATTTGGTAAGACAAATTTTTCAGTTTACCGTTTTGTCGGACTGAGGAATTTACTGTCGGACTGAGAAAAAATCGGAATTTTCGAAATTGCAACCACAAACCAATCACACCATATCTACTTAAGATCCAAAGTCAATTCATCAACTGTGTCACCCATTATGGATTCCGTAACACAAGATGTGCATGCACTCAAATCCAAGATGTCGGTTGCAAAAGAACGATGCATGACACACTTTAGATCACTCCAGTCACACCTTCAAGTTCTTTCAAATGACGATTTAAAAGGCACTCGCGTCGAACTTGGATTCAAACGGGTATTCATGTCACTCACTGGACAAGATGTTGAGACATTCACAAGCACAATGCTACTCAATTTAGATCACCTTGAACAACAACTTGCCAATGATGAATTTCAAGAGGTTGAATCCATAGATGCGGTTTTGGTTCTCGAGAATCAGTTTCAGCAATTCTTTGATACACAGGTCTCTGTACACTATGATCGAGAATTCATCAACAAATACTTCTTTGAATATACTCGGTTAGAAGTTCAAGAATTCAAGGAGACATTTCTTCAACACATGAGTGCTATAAGGAAGTCCATTGCTGAAAGAACAAGTGATAAACTAAAAGTTGAAAGAAGGGTGAATAACAGATTAATGCAGCAGAACGAGAGCAATGTAGATGATGGTCAAACATTGGATGCTTGTTCGATTGGCACAGAAAGTAGCGGGACAGAATCAGAAAAGCAGCATACCAGCAACAACTCAGGGAATGATCAAGCAACCGATGATGCAGATATCAGACCCATATATGATGAGGAGCCAATGGCTGAGGTACAATTAAATGCTGTGTATGATGATCATCAATATATTGATTCTAAGATTCATGAGCTTGAAACTATGTTAGCTCAAAAGACAAAAGATTTTGGGGATGCCAAACTCGAGTTTCTAAAGAAAAATGACAAATTTGAATCTTATTTTGAAAAACTTGAAAAAGCAAACGTTGTTCTTGAACAAAAACTGGATCGTAAGATTCAAGATTCTAATGCGGAAAAAGAACATTTTGTGAAACAAATAAATTTGTTAGAATCAAAGTTGGCTTCTCAAAATCCATGTCCTCCGCCTGCTTCAGTAAGTGGAATATCTGAGCAACCTATCGACACTGTAGATAGTAATGACGCGAATGCTGATAACGACATATTTGATAATATAAACATTAAGTTAGAACAACGTGTCGCTCAATTACTTCTACAAAATGAGCAATTGAAAGCTCAGATTCAGGAAAAGGTTTTTGCATTAACAGCAGTGAAAAATGAATTAAGGAAGCTAAAAGGAAATAGTGTGGATACTAAGTTAGCAAATCAGTCTATCTTGGGGAAACCTCCTACTCAACCATTCAGAAACCGCTCAGTTGCTAGACAACCGAATGCGTTTAAATCTGAACGACCCAAAACATCGAACTCGAGATTTGCATCCCAAGTTGACATGCGTAGCAATTTTCCAAACACTGTCACTCCACAATCTAGATACTCCTTAAGATATTCTGCCTATGTTAAACCCAATCACATGAATGATTCAAGCAACTCTAGCAATAGCCACAAGAACATGCCTAGGAGAAGTTCAAATGACACGGGTCATAAAAGCTATCTAGAGGATGCTAAGATAAAGACACAAGCAAGAGATAGGACCCAACCGAAACCTAGGAGCACTAATCACACATCTAGGAATTCTAGACCCTTCTATGATGTGCCCAAATCAGCCTATCCTAGGAACACTAGATCCTTCTCAGATGCTAAGCACTTTGTTTGCACGAAATGTAACAAATGTGTGTTTAATGCCATTCATGATGATTGCATCACTAAAGTCCTGAACAAGGTGAACCAAACAGCTAGAGCATCTCAAAGATGGAACCTAATAGGAAATAGTTTTTCTCCAACTAAGTCTTCCGCGGTGCATGAGAAAGCTAAGTTTTCTAGACCCTGTCTTACGTGGAGACAAACAGGTAGAATCTTCAAAACAACTGATCTTAAATGGATTCCTACTGGAAAAATATTTCCCTCTAACACGACAAAGGTTCACTGTGAACCCCCACATGGTTCTCACAAAGATATCACTAACAAATATGCAAGCATACAAACTACTGATGAAAGTGCAGGTAATCAAGTAAAGGTTCAACAAGAACATAAAGGTTTTCCTTATTTATACCGTTCAACAAAAGACACTCTCAGAGTTTGGTTGCTGAAGAAACAAATATCAGAGAAATATGTGTCTCAGGGGTTTCACAAGTAAGCAACACTATGGCACTTGAACAAAACAGTTTAAGTCCCGATCCACAACGACAAACGACTTCCGTTCACAACCGCACAGAACTCGGAACTCAAGACCACAACAATGAACCGTCAAGTTCAAAGATGGTTCCTGAACATGTTCCTAGAGCAGATATGACAGTGGACACGACACTTGAAGAGTTGGAAATGTTATATGGACCAATGTATGATGAATATTTCACGGGGGAGAAACAAGTTGCATCGCAGTCTTCCACTGTCACTCATGATAAGAATGATGATACCGTTCATCGTCAACAAAAGGATACAACTTCATCTACTTCAACACGGGTTGTTGCAGATTTACCTCCTCAGAATATTACATTAACAATCAATCCTACAACATCCACAACTACTGTCATTGCTCCAGAGAACACACATCAAGCAGACGATGCATTATCTGACGAAGACGAATTTATCAACCCATTCGGTACACCGGTACACGAAACTAGAGAGTCTTCTACTCGCCATGTTGATCCGTCAAATATGCATACGTTTTATCAACGACATCCTTCAACACATCATTAATCCCGAGATCATCCTTTGGTTCACGTAATTGGAAACCCTTCACAGCCTGTTCGCACAAGACGACAACTAGCAACCGATGGCGATGTTTGTATGTTCGCACTCGCCGTGAGTACAGCTGAACCGAATCATCAAGAACATCAAAGAAGCCATGGCTGATCATGCTTGGATTGAATCGATGACGGATGAACTTCAACAATTTGACAGACTTAAAGTCTGGGAACTTGTTGACAGACCATACGATGTGACTCCTTTAAATCTTCGTTGGATCTGGAAAAACAAGATGGATGAAGAAAACACGATCATCAAGAACAAAGCTAGGCTAGTGGCTAAGGGGTATGGCCAGAAAGAGGGAATTGATTTTGATGAATCATTTGCACCAGTTGCTCGGATGGAAGCAGTCAGGATTTTTCTTGCTTATGTTGCACATAAGGGATTCACTGTCTATCAAATGGACGTAAAGACGGCATTTCTTAACTGTCATTTGAAGGAAGAAGTCTATGTCACGCAGCCGGAAGGATTCGTCGATCCTCATTCTCCTGACAAGGTGTATCGTCTCCACAAAGCACTTTACGGACTCAAGCAAGCTCCAAGGGCGTGGTACGACGAGCTCTCGAAATTTCTGGTCTCCAAAGGTTTCTCAAAAGGTTCCATTGATTTGACTTTGTTCACTTATAAATATGGGGATGACATTCTGCCTGTGCAAATTTATGTTGATGACATTATTTTCGGGTCTACAAACCCAAAACTTTCAAAATGGTTTGAAAAAGTAATGCACAGCAGATTTGAAATGTCTATGATGGGCGAACTAAAATTCTTTCTAGGAATTCAAGTTCACCAATCCCCAAGTGGTATCTTCATAAACCAAGCTAAGTATTTTCAAGAGATAATCAAAAAGCATGGTATGACTTCATGTGACCCCGTTGGGACACCATTATCAACCACATCGCTAGATGCTGACTTGGAGGGATTACCCATAGATCAAACGAGATATCGTTCCATGATCGGGTCCCTCATGTATTTGACAGCAAGCAGACCTGATATTTCACATGCTACGTGTTATTGTGCACGTTATCAAGCACGACCCACTGAAAAGCACCTCAAGGAGGTTAAACGGATCTTTCGGTACCTCAAGAATACCATTCATTTGGGACTCTGGTATCCGAGGGAAACCGGTTTCTTTCTAACGGCCTATTCAGATTCTGATCATGCAGGGTGTCTTAATACATGAAAAAGTACTTCTGATGGTGCACAATTTCTAGGTCAAGATAAGCTTGTGGGATGGTCTTCCAAGAAGCAGGATTGCACGTCACTTTCATCAGCCGAAGCGGAGTATGTGTCTCTATCTGCGTGTTGTGCTCAAGTTCTTTGGATGAGAACACAACTCACGGATTATGGCTTCCACTTTGATAAAGTACCTATGTACTGTGACTCAAAGTCGGCCATAGCCATCTCCTGCAACCCGGTACAGCATTCCCGCACGAAGCACATCGATATCAGATACCACTTCATAAAGGAACAAGTTGAAAGAGGTATCGTTGAATTATACTTTGTTGGAACGGATTACCAATTAGCCGACTTGTTTACGAAAGCTCTGTCGAAAGATAGGTTTGAGTACCTCGTTAGGCAAAGTGGTATGAGATGTTTGACTCCAGCAGACCTGGAGATTCTGGCAAAGGTGCCTGCTTGATTTATCTATCAAACATCAACTTGTAAATATCTTTGAAAAAGCAAAATACAAAAATATAAAACACATAAAAGCAAAACACAAAATTAAAAAATCTTTCAAAATCCAAAAATATTCTTCTCGACATGTCTTTCAGTATCGATAATATGGACGTGCCTAGAAATGTCGCTCAATAACGACACGGGTGTGTACATAAAGCTCGAATGAAAGTTGTAAATATTTTTCAAAACATGTCATTTCTTCTTTTAATAAAGGAAATTGTCTATTTTGGACAATATTTCCAAATAACGGGTAGAGCAATCTATCACGGGTTGAGCTTGTCACAAAACATTCAACGTTTTGAGCTCAACACAATGGCTTGTAATCACTTTCAGATTGCAACCCGGATCGATATTCACGGGGGAGTGTACGATTTAGTACCCTTACCCTCAGCAAAAGAAGAGAAATCTTCTTACACTTGAGTGGATTCGTCAAGACATTCAAAGTCTATGAACTCAAGTTTATGCTTAAGAAAAAACCTTTCGACAAAAAGAATTGATTTTTCAAAAAGCGTTGAACACAACTTTTTCAAGAATTTTTCAATGGTATTCAAAATCTTTCAAAAATTGTGTGTTAACAACTCCCATCCTCAAAAACCGAAATGTGGATCATATCCTCACAATGACAATTCAATTGGATCAATTTTTGAGGGGGAGCATTTTAACTTCATGCAAAAGATTAACACATCTTTCTCCCGGAGATTTCAAGACTATTTTTTCAAAATATATTTTAATCAAATTTGGTATCTCTAATATCAAAAGATTTTATATATTAGAGATAGGGGGAGAAAATGTGATTAAAATGTGATCTAATATAAGACTCAAGCACTTTAACTCTTACCTACATGTGCGAAACACTTTCGATTATCGATGCACATGTGAAGGGGGAGCTTTTCTGAAACGACAAAACTAGCAAGGTGTTAAATGTTTTTCACACACTTTGTTAGAATTTAAAGTGGTTTTCATGGTTACGATCAAATACCCACAACATCTTTAATTCACGACGTTATTGGTGTCAAAAGGGTGGTTAGGTTTAAGTCCTATGATCCAACCAGAACCGGAGGGATCTTCCCAGGGACAATCCAATAGATTATTAGAAGTCCTTAGGAAAGATGGAGTAGAATGTGAACGTAGCTGAATGCCGACTAAGTACTGATGCTAGCACTGGAACAATCACAACAAGGTGCTAGTAATGATGTCTTGGTAAGCATTGAAGGGGTTGAAGAATGAAAAAGAAATGTAAGGATAAAGGGTCTAAAGAAAGAAGCCCTCCATACAACTTAGGCAGAAACCGGGTCAACTCATCATGAAGACAAACTCATCATGGACCCAGTGATGTGAAGCACAACCCTTTCCTAGCTACTCAGGCTTCTCTCAAAAGAAGTTTGTTTTATTGTCACGGAGATCAACACGATTTCTATCGACTTTCTCACTCCGAGATAGTTGATATTGAATAGGTGGCATCTGCTCCAGCCTCCGATCACTAAAAGTGCACAAATCGAGTCTAGAGCCAAGAGATCAATCAAATCTCGTTAGGACACACGGATGAAGATCAAAAGAGTCCTATGCTATATCCTTGCGATATTGCTAGAACACTCAGAGTGATACTACTTAGTATTCACAATGATGAGTGGAAATCCTTCCAGTGTTAACATCAAACAGCACTGCGGTAGGTCATATGCAAGATTCTTTATGAATTGAACATGTGCAAAACTGAAAAGCAACAGTGGTTTGACTCTGAATTGATTCAAACTCGTTTCAGGTTTCTACGCAATATCTTTATGGTCTTGCCAGAACATTCAGAGTGATATTCATTAATATTCACAGTGACGAATGGAAATCCTTCTAGCGTCAACATCAAACAGCGCTACGGTAGGTGACTTGTGAGATTCTTATGAATCAAACTTGTGTCAACTGGAAAGCAACAATGGTAAGATTCTTTAAGAATCAAACTTGTTCCAGGAATTTGAATTGACGACTTTAATCAAGCGGATGTTTATCCAATTGATTCACTCTTTATGTTCGCAGTCTTGCTTTGAGACGGTCGAGTAAAGAGAACGGCTAGTACAGCCGCGAAACCCTGTCAAGGAGATTATTAATTGAATCTACCTGATCACAGGTACGATATTTAATATCGTATAACGGTCTTCACCGACCGGAGGTAAAACGCTACCGATTTAGGACGAATGTCAAAGCCATTCAGTCCGTGTCTATGTTTTGTCTCGAGAAGGTGGCGTCACGGTGTACACAGCAAAGTCAAAGATTCAGAAACCACATACTCATGCCTAAAGACATATTCAACAATTAATAGTGTGAGCATGTGGATGAAGACACAAGATCAAAAGATGGCAAAGACAAGTCAAGGATGATTTGAAGATCTCAAGCTTAAAGACAAAGTCGAAAGACAACGACAAAGGCTCAAAGATCACAGCATGAAGGAACAAGACTACTATTACACGTTCAAGACTCCTTTATGGCGAGATTAGTAATCTCTACAAATTTCCTAAATGACCAAGGTTTATGACCTCTCATTAGGGGGAGATTGTTAGCCTCAAAATATTGAGCCAAACAAGAATGCTCGGTCATATGTTTATTATGTATCGTATTTTAGAACGTTGTAATAGGTAGTATATTAGTCGTGTTATTACGGGCTTAACTTTAAGCTAAGGTTCATTAATAAGTAACCAAAGCCCAAAAGGAAAGCCCGACCCATGATCATATAGCCCATTAAGCTACATGTAAGCAAAGGCTATATAAACCCTTCCTAGCATGTTAGGAAGGGTGTTGGTCATTTCATTTTCTTCTAATCTAATATTCCACAAGTTTCACCAACCATTTTCTCTCTACTTTCTCTCACTACTTTCTCTCTCTAGAATTCTTCTCATATCTACCTTTCTTTCATAAATTCGTGTATTACAATCATCATATATTAGGGACAACAATTTTAAGTCCAATAAACTTATTATAAGTTCTTCAACTTGTATTAATACATTTTATACTTGTATTATCAGTATTTATACTTTACATGTTGGGCCCAAATGGGTTAAGCCCAATAAATAAGTTTATAAGTGTTTTAGTCCATTTTGTTGTATTATTAGTCCAATAACGTTAACTTAGCTCGTTAATGTCCGTATGTTATATAGTTCGGGTTTTATCGGTTTTTACTTGTATTAGATACTTATATATCAGTATATGACTTTTAAAAACTTTACATTAGACGGGTCCAACCGTCTAAGTTTTATTTAACAAAAACGTTAATTTTACGTTAATAGCCGAAAAAGTCGTAAAAATCATGTTTATAGTTTTATAACTTATAAAACTTACCAAACTACCATTTTTATAAAATGTTCATTTATTTATTCTTATACATATTTATATAAATGTATTATATGAGTTATTGGGTTTTAATTCACATTTTATATACTATTTTTATTTGAGTGCTTATATAATACTATTATACTTTAATTTCTAAAATCTGATTTTTACTTTCATGTTCACCAAAACAGCCATATCTAGAGTTATATATGGAGATAGAAGCTCAAGTTTTTATAACATAAACTAAATGATATGTGCTCCATTTAACTCTTTTATAGCTACTGTTGAATCAGCCTCTAAGTATTTTCTAAAAATCGTTCAAAACAGTGTACTCAGATTTGCACTCTAAACTTATTTTGATCATATCTCACTCATTATAATGATTCCATTGCATGGCCAACTCTAACATGTGTACAAGACATATTACTTACTGTACATCCATTAATCTATGCCATTTTATCAGTTCATCACATTGTTCTTTACTGTTTTATACAGCCATCTTATTAAGCAAGATTTAACCATTTTTACATGTGGTTTTTCCATCTTTTTTACCCATGTTTATCAAATCTATCATCACCAAATCCCCACATAATATTTTTATCATCCTTCATCATCATATACATATACATAAATAAAGAAAATACAAGATTACATAATCAAAATAACAAGAGGATAGGAAGAACAATCTCTATACCATCATTAGTGATGAAAAGATGAGGTTTTTGATGAACAAGACTTGGTTCTTGTTATCAAATCTTTAACTTTAGCAAGACAACTTCTTGGTTCCTTTGGATGGATGAACATCTCCATGAAATCAGCCCTTTAACCTCATGAAAACTACTTTTTCATAGGTTATGATCACCTCAAATCTTCATATCTTCAAAGGGTTTCCATCATATGTAAATTATACATATGATTTATGGCTAGATTTTTGGTTCATGGTGGTGTTTGATGGTGATATATGGACGAATTTTAGAGAGAGGAGAGGAGAGAATGAGAGTGGTATTGCATGTGATGTGTGTGAGAAATGATTTAAGTGTTTAGTGGTTTTGCTAGTTAGTTTGTTTGTGTAAGTAGCTAGGACAAGTGTCCTAGCTTACTTACTAAGCTTTGACACATCTTAGATGTGTTGGTGGATACTTGTTGCCATCCCATGTGTTAGTGGGGTGGGATAAACTTGTTTTGTCCCATCCCGATAATTTACAGGTATTCCTCGATTCTAGTTTCCTCGATTTGCGTACCCTCGGGTAGTTTTACGAAAAAAGTTTTTATAAATTATGAATCAACGGCACAAAACGAATCTAATAAAAATTGTCTCATCAAAAACGGAGTTCGAAAACGTAAATACGTAATCCTAAGGTTTTTGGTTTAGTCGTAAAGGACGTTAAATTATAATCGTAAGTCCTAATCTCTTCTCGTAAATTTGTGAGTTTATGAACCAACTCAAAACTAAAATCCCAAAATAATATTTACGGATAAATTTATTTTCTGAAATGTCGGACTGTCACCAAAGACGCTGTATGTAAACGTAAGCACGTAACGTAGAATCCTCCGGTTTAGACGTAGTCGATGCTACTTCAAGACGTAAATCCAAATTTCTTCCCAAAAATAAGTGAGTTCATAATATAACATTAAAATAATATTTTTAAATAATATTTGAGAATAAAATATCAACCATAAATTGACGGATTGTCACAGCATTTACCCCTAAACAGGATCTTTGTCCCCAAAGATCATCTTATCTTACTACTAAAGCCATGTGGGTATTTCCTCCACATTCGGTCTTTTCTCACAAGTGTAATTCATTACAATACGCGAGTTTCATCAAACGTATCTACGGGAATAAGATCAGGCTTATTGTTGACTTACTTTCTCTATCCATGATGTTCATGGGTTTTTGATGAATGCAACTTTTTGCCGATCTAAACTTTACTAAGAAACAATAAGATTTTCACTCGATAGACATTGTATCAAGTTCGATATACGAAACATAATTCACGCAGCTCTTGAAGTCCTAGGGTAGATCCATCTTATATGCCTTTCAAACCAATCTTTTACATCATCTCAATGGTCCCATACAACGGGGACTTATATCCCATGATCTTTCAGATCATCATTTTATTTTTCCAAGGTGAAATTTTTTGGCATAACTTCGCTACCCATTCGGCACTTCAAGATCTATATTTCATATTCACATAATCTCCTTCCCACTACCGGCAGTCAATAATCAGATCCTAATTTCAACAATCATTTCAGGTCTCGCGGGTCAAGTATTTTGTAAGGTTAGGTTCGCCATCATAGGAAACCTTAAACCTAAAAGACATGTCCAACTCACAATGGGTGTACGTCGGGTGTCTTCATCCCAACTCCTGCTTACAGATGCTGTAATATATAAATCTTAACAAGATTCGATCTCGATCCTAACACGATAATTATCAATGATAATTTCTCCAAAGGAAAACGATTTTAGAGTTTATTACCAAAGGTCAATCATTCAAACATAAAACAGCAGTTATAGTATTTTGTATCGTTACTTTACCTCGTCCCTTCGATTGGGTGGTACAAAGTACTCTCATCAAGATTCGTTCTCAATGACTTCTGAGCAAATCTCTAGAAATTCGATGCGAAGCGAGGATCTTGATAGAGATGATCGATACAGGCACACCATGTTTACACAACTCCTTTAAATACAAAAGAGTTAGTTTCTTCATCAAGAATCTATCATAATCAGGAATGATATTAGTAGATTTGGTCAGTCTGTCGACGATGACCCAAATCGAATCAAATTCAGATGATGACCTTTGCAATAGTTAAACGTTTACTAATGTATGAGGCGATGTCTGCCTTCATAATTTGCCATTAGTACAACTTCTTCAGATAAAGATACTTTAAATCAGAAATGACAGGAATAGAATACTTATACTTACAAGATTCCAATATAACTACATCTCACAATCCTTCATATTTAGGCAATCACAAGTAGCCTTTTAATCATTTAGCGCCATCGACTTCTCAATTCTAATGGTTCATATTAGCCGCGAACCCCCTTTTTATTATCTATATTATCCTTTTTCTAAGCATCGGCTATATTTTAAATTGCTCGGCAATTTATTTGCACAGTCATTACTAATGAACACATTCTAATTGATTCTTTATCCTTTTTACATAATGCGTCAGTATCTACATTCACCTCTCCTGATGATATAATTATCATGTCCACAATTTACTCAGAAATTCTTTCTTTATATTTTCCAAGTTTTAGTTTTCGTCTCAACTATCATTTTCATCAGTTTTACTCAATCCGACGTCTAAAGCGTCGATAATTATTCAAGTAAATAAATATTTAATTTTTATGAAACGTAATCGTAAAAAATTTTAAATTTCCTAGTTCGACCCATTATATAAAAATGTTCAAAATAAATTTGAATTTAATTAACAAGATTTTTGTTGATTTATCGAAAATATTTAATAAGATTCGTAAATGTTCGAAAAATCTTTGGTTATACTTCGGTCAAAAATTTCTTAGTTGAAAAGTAAAAATCTTCGTTTCAAATTCCAAGTCATGGTTTAAATGTTTTTCCTCAATCCTTCTTAGGTTGTCTTGAGGTATACACGAACATTTACCCCTAAACAGGAGTTTAGTTAAATGTTCTGGGTATAAGGTAATAATCCCTTAAAAATCCTTTGTTAAAACAGTTGTCAAAACACATTTGCACTTTCTTTTTAGTAAAACCCAAAGTTTCAAATGGCTCTAATTTTTAAAGAGACAATATATATATATATATATAAATATATATATATATATACATATATATATATATATATATACATATATATATATATATATATATATATATATATATATATATATATATATATATATATATATATATATATATATATATATATATATATATATATATATATATATATATATATATATATATATATATATATATATATATATATATATATATATATATATATATATATATATATATATAGGGGTGCGCTATTTGCAGAACCACTTTTTTGGTACAGAACCTACAGAACTAGTTTTTTACTACAAATAAAACATAGTGTACATGATATTAGTGCAAGATGGCATTTTTGATAATATTTACCACTCATTTTAAGAAAAGAAATTAAATCAGGGGCAAAATAGGTATTTTGATTCCCAGTAAAATTAATTTTTTTTTTAATTTTTAATAAAAAACGATTTTTAAACATTTAAATTTCGAATTTTTTTATTTTTTTTCAGTTTTAAGTTTTTCCAAAGTCACGTTTTTTTTTACAAAAAAAGAGCATATTTGTTAGTTTTAAATATTATAATTTTACACAAGTTTTTTTATAACATACATGTTTCTTTAAAATTATAACATAAACATACATGCTTCTTCAAATTTATAACATAAACATACATGTTTCTATAAATTTATAACAAAAACATACATGTTTCTCTAAATTTACATAACGTAAGAAATACATAAATACAATACAAAAAATTTGGTCTCTAAATTTATAAAAAAAACATATACGGCTTGGAGAGAACAGATATAGATGCAAAATAGTACAATACACCAAATTTGATATCAATAAGTATACAATTCAAAACAAGTGCATTTTTTTAAATATAGATACACAATAGCTACAAAAAAACATGCACGTTTCGAGAACAAAAAACATATATGTTCGGCTTCAAAAACATATATGTACGGCTTCGAAAACATATATGTTCGGCTTCAAGAACATATATGTTCGGCTTTGACAACATATGTGCACGCTATCTAGACCATAAACGTATCCATTAATCATCTTAAGCAAATACCGTCATTTCTATGATTGCGCCATCCCTGAAACAAATATACAAAAAAAACAATGTTATTAACTAAAACAAAACAAATATGCGTAGACTTTTGTATTCGTTTATTTATTTAATTAAGACAATTTTAGTGGGTCATATACACAATTAAACAAGTATGGCCATATATCAACGCGAATTCTTAAAACATTAGCAACAAAAACTCTACTTCGTAACTACATTAGACCATAATTGTTAAAAGTTTAATACTTCGTACCACATGTGATAATTATATCGCAGTAGGTAAGGTAAGATATAGCAACACATTTTTCCTAAAATGCCATAACTTGGTTTTCCTATTGCAAAGTATTGAGACTATTTTTTATTAGCAACAAAAAAACTAAACAACATTGGACCAAAATTCTTTAAAAAATTAATAGCTCTATATATCTTTATTACTACTTTATATGCTCTGCTCCCATACTAACTAAAAGAAGTACATATAAATTAAAAATTCAACTTTATTGATGGACCTACTTTAGATTATAGTTAATCAAACCATCAATATCATCTACTGTATTATATACTGTAATAATACAAGATCTATGACGAAAAGAAACTAATGTGGACCATAAACTTAATTTTTAAAAATCTGATAAACACGAGTAATTGTTCATTTTCGAAACATGTATGTACTTTGGCTTATAGATCTATGCTATGTATATCAACTCAGATAATATCAATTTAGGTGTGGATCAACCTCTTTTTAATAGATCCGGAAAAATGATGAACACTCCAGCATCAAAACTCGATGCCGATTTGAGAAACGACGATGCAGTTGGTCTCACATCAAAGGCCTCGAACCACGGATGTAAATAATCACCACCTGAACCACCTTGACACACCACAAAAACAATGTAAAAACAAGATCTTTGGTCGAATAAAAAATAGATCTGAAGAGTAACGGATTTTTTTAGCGGCGGTAGCTTTTTTTGATGTTAGGGTTTTGATGGGTGACAGAAAAAGCGAATGGCAGTCGGTGGTGATGGAGGGAACTTGTGGTGACCGCCGGAGACGTCAGATTGGTTGTATATAAGGATATGATATATCTGTAGTTTTAGAAATGGAATGATAATAAAGAGTTGATGTGGTTTTTGACTTTTTGTGAAGAAGATGGGTAAGAGAACAGTGGTTTCAAATTTTGTAGTTTTGTGATGAGTGATTTTAAAATGTACCGTAACTGATTATTTTTTTTAGGATCGAGGCCTACTTTTTTGGGGTGTTAAAATCCCTTCTTTGCCCTTTATTTTTTTATTTATTTTTAATTGAGTAGTAGATATTTACCAAACTGCCATCTTGCATTAACATAATGTACATTATGCATTATTAGTAGTAAATAGATGGTTCTGTAGGTTCTGTACCAAAAAACAGGTTCTGCAAATAGCGCTACACTATATATATATATATATATATATATATATATATATATATATATATATATATATATATATATATATATATATATATATATATATCTTATCATCATTAATCAAACGGTCATTTAATATAAAGGATTAAGTCTTAAATCACATGTTAATTATTCAAGGTACATGTTTTTATTGTTCGGCCAATTCAGGGCAATCTATAAATAATTATTAACTCATTCTTATTCTTATAAACAAACAAATGGTCCTTAATGATCACAAGCATGAATATATCAAATTACAGCCTTCACATGTGATTCACCAAATTTATGAATGCTACATGTGTATTAGTCAATCCAAACGACATAACATGAAACTCATAATATTCATTACAAGTTCTGGATGTAGTGATTGGAATAGATAATCTTGTTCGCGGATGCGAAGTTGATGATAACCATGTTGTGAATCAAATTCCTGAATATACGCTAGAACCTTGTAAATGATTGAACAATCTATCATCTTGGGTAGTGGATATCGTTTTCGATTGTCAATTTACTCAGTTCACAGTAATCTATAAATATAAGAAATAATAACACCATAGTTCTTCATGATGACGAGCTCGGTAGAATAAAATCTTTCTCCGACAACTCTCTCAGTTGTACGGCAATTCCTTTAATTCAGATGGTGCTGACGTAAAGTGCACATGCCACAGGTGCAGCACCGGGAATATAATCAATACCAATTTCAATCTGCCTTAATGACAAAAGTCTAGGTAATGTACCAGCAAATACCTCCAAAAGTTTCAGATAACGGAAACATCTTTTAATAATATCATATTAGGTTCTTTCTAGATTATAATATCTATGACTAATTCACAACCATTCACGGTGTAATTTAAAGTCTAAATGCAGGATATGGTCATCCATCAAGAATTATTTAGATCACTTTTGATAATCAACATCTTATCATTTAGGGGAATTCTATTCGAGTTCCCATCAATTAAGACAATGTCTTCATGTCATAATCAATCAATCCATTCTACTGGCACTATCAACTTTTTAGTTTTATTGACGTCGATAAGATGTGAACTTCTCAAAAGACTAATAATAATTCATAATCCTTCACAAATTCAAGGATATCTGGAGACATAACTAACTTTAAAAGAGTAAGGTCAACGCATAATCTACGCGATAGAATTTCAAATCAGATGCAGACGAAAACAGTTAACGAATATGAATATATCCCATGTTTTCATAATTTGAGTACGCATTCGAAAGCTCCTCGGATCGTTATCCAGGTCATTCAAATATGAAATCTAATCAAAAGAAATGATAGGAACGTCGATACATCCAATCGGGTATCAACACTCGGTAATCAGATACTTTTCCTAAGAATCTCGCCACGGGAGAATTGGACAAGAAGGGAATATCAATTTGTCAAATAAGACAATTTCCACAGATGAGTAAATTTGACTCAGAAGAATAGATGCTACAGGCACATATGTAGGTGTCCCTAACACTATGTCCCTATTTTTCACATCTTCCAGATCTCATAAAATTTAATCTTTCACAATCTTCAAAGAAAATGTAGTGTTTATTCATTAGTTTTATGGTGACTACTAATCAGTCTTGCATGGTCCATTCCAAATTGTATGTAGGCGCGCAACTATATACAATTTCAAGATTAACGATGCAATACTCAGTTCGTCAAAATTTTATCATCATGTTTATACTAAAAACATTTTCATGCTTAATTCTTAAATAAGAATCAGAAATAAATTTACAAAGATTTTCATTGTTATGAAAACAATTAAGTTTTCCAAGGTGTTTTATAAACAACTTCATTTCGATAACGATTATTTATAAGTCTCACTTTAAATAATCCATATGGTGATGAAAATTCAATTTTTCTCAAGGGATACTGTTTTATCTTATAAAAACAATGAGCGATCTGCAAAAGAGTGATGAATAGTTGTTCACCAAGAACTAACTATAATATGATAGGAGCTTTAGCCAAATAATCATGAGGTTCATGACTTCGATGGCACTCAAGAATACAAAGAGAATAATCCACAACGTAACTCAATTCGAGATGAGTACTTGTTCAATGGTTGCATCACTAATGCGAGCATTAGGAAGAAGCAAGAAAAGATAGATATCATCGATACATGTAGAATTTAGCAATAAAAGGTAGTATTTTCATTAATCACAAACAAGTCAAAATTATACCGTAACACATTACGTGTCACTATGTCATACAATTCTCAGAACTCATCCTACCAACTAATGTCTCAGTTAAGTTAGGGATTTTTAAAAGATACCATAATGAATACTAATCTACAAGAGTCATTAGGTGTCCCACCTGTCCCGGAAGATCCATCGGTCCCAATTCAGAAGAAGATCTCTTCAATTTATTTCTTGGACACTGGGCATCCTCGTTAGTGGACAATGGCCTGGGAAAACCCTTAACACAAACTAACAATCATTTAAAACCTTATAATTCAATCACAGGACTTAATGACTTCCTCTTAATAATATCATATTCCATACGGGTTAAATTTTACTTAATTCAAGTTTTCAATCAACTTATACTCAATGCGATATTCTACATCATTCTCCAATACTTTCAACCTTATTCTTAGACCTTAATATGGCAATAAAATCTCGATATGATCAACACTTAATTTCCAATCCTATAGCTCTTTCAACAATAGTTATCAAATGAGTCACTAGTATGAGATGACTCATACATTCAATTAGACTTCTCGGAAAGGTACTAGTGGCATGAGGCTTTTGGGTAATGGTTCCAATTACAGCCTCAAGTGCAACATTCACCCTTTGGATTTCAATTTAACAATTGGGTGACAGCGAGTCAGATGACACCTTTCTAGGTGGTAACGTTTTGTCAAACTCCACTATATAAGGAAAGATCGTCATGACATCGATATCAGATTTAAGCTTACCAATTCTTCTTTAATATCACAATCAACTAATATCGATATTTCTATGAATATCAACCATTTGTTGGGATCATAAATATCCACAACTTGGTTTAGATCTAGGATAGCTAGAATTCCTACGAGAATAGCTTCGATTGATTTGCTAGGGAGGTTAGGGTTTCTTGTGACAATCTACGTCGTATAAATACCTCGTATAAATATCAAAATAATCATCAAACAATCATGTAATAAAATTACATCATATATATATATATATATATAATCCAAGTTATATATATATATTAAAATAACACTTCTCAGTCTGGCCTTGTCGGTAACTCGGGAATTCTTCGGCACCGTTATAGTCAAAAGATTTTTAGACATTTTGTGAAAAATGTTTATAGTTAAAAGATTTTGAAATGTTTTATTCAAAACCTTGGTTTTAAAAATCTTTCGTTCTCTATAACGAGAGCTCTGGTACCAAACTGTAACACCCCCAAATTTATACAACTCAATACAGCGGAAGACTAGTTGGTGTTACGGGATAGCACATTACTCACATCATAGACAACACATAAAAATCGCGTCGTTTAATAATAAAGAATTTCCAGTCATAAATATCAAAGTTACATAGGTCCCAAGTCATTGTATTTTATACAGGTTTTACAAAGCATTTGAATGGAAATTAATATTTAAGTGCGGGCTATGAATTCTTGTTGTCTTCCCGAGAATTACCTTCAAGTACCTGAGATAAAACATGTTAAAAGAAAAGGTCAGCGATAACGCCGAGTGAATTCATAGAGTTTAATAAAATCCATCAATTTAACATCGGTATAAAATTATTACCGAAAATCATTTTGTACAAATCATTGTAATAGGCCGTAAAATAGCCGAAGTCATTTTATACAAATCCTTATCAAAAATCATAATATAGGCGTTTTCCTTAAAAATCATTATACGAACCATTGTCGTAAAAACATCATACAATACGTTTTATAACGTTGTATAGATTAAATAAAAACCGTTATATGAATATGGTTATATAAAACCAAAACACGAACATAATATCAATAGTATGACCCCGTATTGCTAGTCAGGCAATACATCGTAATTCGGTGCGTATAACAGTATTTCGTTAATCGGATTATTATAAGCCGCATGACATTGTTACCTTACTATAACCAACAACGGGTAGCTAGCCCGAAACTCATTTTCCCATCTAAATTAGCGTGTCATCACAAAGGTCACGCTATGTAAATCTTCTCATACATAAATTCGCTTACCAATCAATGTGGCACGACGGGGATCAACCGTCAAGGCGCGAACTGGGGTGATCGTCCCCAAATAGTACTATTATATGCATAAGCGTCTACCAAATCCCGGTAGTTCACAATTCATGCTAATGGGACTTTTAGTGACATAACCTAACTTTAATAATCCATTTTATTTCATCTATCGGGTCATTTAATCATTCATCGGGTCATACAATCTTTCGGGTCCAAATCAATAAACAAACAATCGGGAAAAATGGTGTCCTATTTTATAAAAACTAACATGTTATCACCCTCTCGGGTTTATAAAACATTTATAAAAACATTTAAAAGAGTGCGAGGCTATGAACTCACGTTGATGTGGAAAGGCGGGTTATCGGCAATTCGGACGTACGGTACGTGCTTCAATCACGGAAACCTAGACAAATAATACTCATCTTAGACTCTTGTCCAATGACTTTATAAAAATAACAATTATGTATACATATGATGATTTTATATATATGATGATCAAGTGGGTTTACATATTCTCATTTACTCGTTTTAGTGTTATGAGTCGATAACTTTTATACTAGTTTACTAGTTTTACCTATTTACATATTTTAAGTCCAATAAACTTATTATAAGTTCTTTAACTTGTATTAATACATTTTATACTTGTATTATCAGTATTTATACTTTACATGTTGGGCCCAAATGGGTTAAGCCCAATAAATAAGTTTATAAGTGTTTTAGTCCATTTTGTTGTATTATTAGTCCAATAACGTTAACTTAGCTCGTTAATGTCCGTATGTTATATAGTTCGGGTTTTATCGGTTTTTACTTGTATTAGATACTTATATATCAGTATATGACTTTTAAAAACTTTACATTAGACGGGTCCAACCGTCTAAGTTTTATTTAACAAAAACGTTAATTTTACGGTAATAGCCGAAAAAGTCGTAAAAATAATGTTTATAGTTTTATAACTTATAAAACTTACCAAACTACCATTTTTATAAAATGTTCATTTATTTATTCGTATACATATTTATATAAATGTATTATATGAGTTAGTGGGTTTTAATTCACATTTTATACTATTTTTATTTGAGTGGTTATATAATACTATTATACTTTAATTTCCAAAATCTGATTTTTACTTTCACGTTCACCAAAACAGCCATATCTAGAGTTCTATATGGAGATAGAAGCTCAAATTTTTATGACATAAACTAAATGATATGTGCTCCATTTAACGCTTCTATAGCTACTGTTGAATCAGCCTCTAAGTATTTTCTAAAAATCGTCCAAAACAGTGTACTCAGATTTGCACTCTAAACTTGTTTTGATCATATCTCACTCATTATAATAATTCCATTGCATGGCCAACTCTCACATGTGTACAAGACATATTACTTACTTTATATCCATTAATCTATTCCATTTTATCAGTTCATCACATGGTTCTTTACTGTTTTATACAGCCATCTTATTAAGCAAGATTTAACCATTTTTACATGTGGTTTTTCCATCTTTTTTACCCATGTTTATCAAATCTATCAACACCAAATCCCCACATAATACATTTATCATCATTCATCATCATATACATATATATAAATAAAGAAATACAAGATTACATAATCAAAATAACAAGAGGATAGGAAGAACAATCTCTATACCACCATTAGTGATGAAAAGATGAGGTTTTTGATGAACAAGACTTGGTTCTTGTTATCAAATCTGTAACTTTAGCAAGACAACTTCTTGGGTCCTTTGGATGGATGAACATCTCCATGAAATCAGCCCTTTAACCTCATGAAAACTCCTTCTTCGAAGGTTATGATCACCTCAAATCTTCATATCTTCAAAGGGTTTCCATCATATGTAAATTATACATATGATTTATGGCTAGATTTTTGGTTCATGGTGGTGTTTAATGGTGATATATGGACGAATTTTAGAGAGAGGAGAGGAGAGAATGAGAGTGGTATTGCATATGATGTGTGTGAGAAATGATTTAAGTGTTTAGTGGTTTTGCTAGTTAGTTTGTTTGTGTAAGTAGCTAGGACAAGTGTCCTAGCTTACTTACTAAGCTTTGACACATCTTAGATGTGTTGGTGGATACTTGTGGCCATCCCATGTGTTAGTGGGGTGGGATAAACTTGTTTTGTCCCATCCCGCTAATTTACGGGTATTCCTCGATTCTAGTTTCCTCGATTTGCGTGCCCTCGGGTCGTTTTACGAAAAACGTTTTTATAAATTATGAATCAACGGCACAAAACGAATCTAATAAAAATTGTCTCATCAAAAACAGAGTTCGAAAACGTAAATACGTAATCCTAAGGTTTCCGGTTTAGTCGTAAAGGACGTTAAATTATAATCGTAAGTCCTAATCTCTTCTCGTAAATTTGTGAGTTTATGAACCAACTCAAAACTAAAATCCCAAAATAATATTTACAGATAAATTTATTTTCTGAAATGTCGGACTGTTACCAAAGACGGTGTATGTAAACGTAAGCACGTAACGTAGAATCCTCCGGTTTAGACCTAGTCGATGCTACTTCAAGACGTAAATCCAAATTTCTTCCCAAAAATAAGTGAGTTCATAATATAACATTAAAATAATATTTTTAAATAATATTTGATATTAAAATATCAACCATAAATTGACGGATTGTCACATACATGGTCATGTTTTAAGTTCTCTTTTATCATGTAGTGACTAACTACGCATTTTAGCGACACACATTAGTTCTTATTTACATATTTTTGGATGATAAAACAAGTTTTTGACAAACTTAGTTTCAAAATACAATTTAGGAAATATAAAGTTTAAACATGTTTCATATATTTATCAATAAATGTATTAAAAAAAATGTGTGTCGCAAAAGTACGTGTCTAAAAACTTACTATGTGACAATCCGTCAATTTATGGTTGATATTTTATTCTCAATGTTTATTTGAAAACATTATTTTAATGTTACATTATGAACTCACTTATTTTTGGGAAGTAATTTGGATTTACGTCTTGAAGTAGCATCGACTACGTCTAAACCGGAGGATTCAACGTTACGTGCTTACGTTTACATACACCGTCTTTGGTGACAGCCCGAAATTTCAGAAAATAAATTTGTCCATGAATATTATTTTGGAGTTTTAAATTTGAGTTGGTTCATAAACTCACAAATTTACGAGAAGAGATTAGGACTTACGATTTTATTTTAACATCCTTTACGACTAAACCGGAAACCCTAGGATTACGTATTTACGTTTTCGAACTCCGTTTTTGATGAAACAATTTTTATTAGATTCGTTTTGTGATGTTGATTCATAATTTATAAAAACGTTTTTCGTGAAACGACCCGAGGGCACGCAAATCGAGGAAACTAGAATCGAGGAATACCCGTAAATTAGTGAGGTGGGACAAAATACATTATCCCACCCTACTAATACACATGGGATGGCACAACAAGACACCACATCAAAGATGTGGCATCATGTTAACTTGTAGCTTACAAGTGTAAGCACTAGCTTAACACTTAAGCTAGTTTCTTCCACTCATCCCACAAAAACAACTAGCTACTCATAACCACCATTTTCACTCATGCAAACCACTCTCATCCTCCCATTTCTCTCTCAAAAATTCGTCCTACTCTCACCCTAAATAACCCATTTGATCTTGATTTAACCATGAAATCATATGTTATTCACACATATGATGAAAACCCATTGAAGTTATGAAGATTGGAGGTGATCTTAACATGTAAAAAGGAGTTTTCAAGGGAGTTTGGGGCTGATTTCTCAAGGAGTTTTCATGAAGAACAAGGGCTGATTTTTGGAGGAATCTACAAATACTTGGTGATCCTAGAAGTGGTGTTGATATCTCATAAGATTGGTTACCCAAAACCATGTCTTGTTCATCCAAAAGCTCATCATTTCATCATCATGGTGGTATAAAGATTGTTCTCCTCATCCTATTGTTATTTTGATTATGTAATCATGTATTTTCTTTCCTATTGTATATGTATATGATGATTATATGATGATAAAAGTGTTGTGTGGGGATTTGTTGTTGATAAACATGCTTAAAAAGATGAAAGACTATAAGAAACAAGGCTAAAATCTTGTTTAAATTTGTTGGCTGTATGATGAACTGATAAACATGGCATATATTAATGGATTTACAGTAAGCTATGGGTCTTGTACACATGTGAGAGTTGGCCATGCAATGGAATCATTGTAATGAGTGAGATATGATCAAAACAAGTTTAGAGTACCAATCTGAGTTTACTGTTTTGGACGATTTTTAGAAAATACTTAGAAGATGATTCAACAGTAGCTATAGAAGAGTTAAATGGAGCACATATCATTTAGTTTATGTGATAAAAGTTTGAGCTTCTATCTCCATATAGAACTCTAGATATGGCAGTTTTGGTGAAGATGAAAATAAAAATCAGATTTTGAGAATTAATGTTTATTATTATTATATAAGCACTCAAAATTATATTGTATAAAATGAAAAATAAAAACCCACTAACTTATGGATTTTATTTATATAAGTATGTAAAAGGTTAAATAAGTGGACATTTTATAAAAATGGTAACTTGTTAAGTTTTATAAGTTAGAAAACTATAAACATGATTTTTACGACTTTTTCGGCTATTACAGTAAAATTAACGTTTTTGTTAAATAAAACTTAGACGGTTGGACCCGTCTAATGTAAACTTTATAAAATTCATATAATGATATATAAACATATATAACAAGTAAAAACCGATAAGACCCGAACTATAAGAAATACGGACATTTACGAGCTAATTAAGCATATTGGACTAAATGAGATAAACACTCATAAAAAGAACTTATTGGGCTTAAACCATTTGGGCCCAACTTGTAAAGTTTAACTACTGATAATATAAGTATAACATGGATTAATACAAGTTAATAAACTTATAATAGGCTTATTGGACCTAAAACACGTAAATAGGTAAAACTAGAAAACTAGTATAAACACTAAAATGAGTAAACGAGAACATGTAAACCCACTTGATCATCATGTATATAAAATCATCATATGTATACATAATTCTTATTTTTATAAATTCATTGGACATGAGTCTAAGACAAGTATTATTTGTCTAGGTTTCCGTGATTGAAGCACGTACCGTACGTCCGAATTGCCGATAACCCGCCTTCCCATATCAACGTGAGTTCATAGCCTCGCACTCTTTTAAATGTTTTTATAAATGTTTTATAAACCCGCGAGGGAGATAACATGTTAGTTTTTATAAAATAGGACACCATTTGTCCCGATTGTTTGTTTATTGATTTGGACCCGAATGATTGAATGACCCAATTGTATGACCCGATAAATGATTAAAGGACTCGATAGATGAAATTAAATGGATTATTAAAGTTAGGTTATGTCACTAAAAGTCCCATTAGCATGAATTGTGAACTACCGGGATTTGGTAGACGCTTATGCATTTAATAGTACTATTTGGGGACGATCACCCCAGTTCGCGCCTTGACGGTTGATCCCCGTCGTGCCACATCGATTGGTAAGCGAATTTATGTATGAGAAGATTTCCATAGCGTGACCTTTGTGACGACACGCTACTTTAGATGGGCAAAATTGGTATCGGGTTAGCTACCCGTTGTTGGTTTAGTAAGGTAACAATGTCATGCGGCTTATAATAATCCAAAAACTAATGAAATACTACTAGACGCTCCGAATTACGACGTATTGCCTGACTAGCAATACTGGGTCATACTATTGATATTATGTTTGTGTTTTGTTTTTTTTTATAACCATATTCATATAACGGTTTTTATTTAATCTATACAACGTTACAAAACGTATTGTATGGTGTTTTTAACGACAATGATTCGTATAATGATTTTTAAGGCAAATGCCTATATTATGATTTTGATAAAGATTTGTATAAAATGATTTTGGCTATTTTATGGCCTATTACAATGATTTGTACAAAATGATTTTCAGTAATAATTTTTATACTGATATTATATTGATAGATTTTATTAAACTCTATGAATTCACTCGGCGTTATCGCTGACCTTTTCTTTTAACATGTTTTATCTCAGGTACTTGAAGGTAATTCTCGGGAAGACAACAAGAATTCATGGCCCGCACTCAAATAATAATTTCCATTCAAATGCTTTGTAAAACCTGTATGAAATAATATGACTTGGGACCGATGTAACTTTGATATTATTGAATGGAAATGCTTTATAAATAAACGACGCGATTTTTATGCATTGTCTATGATGTGAGCAATGTGCTATCCCGTAACACCAACTAGTCTTCCGCTGTACTGAGTTGTATAAATTTGGGGGTGTTACATACTATGTCATTAAAAAATTTTAACTATAAAATTAAGTGTGTCAAAATAGTTAATTTGTCACTAAAAATGTGTCATTAGTATTCGTGTGTCACACTATGCATGTATAAAAAAAGATTAAATATTAATGTGTCGTTATATGTGTGTCAAGAAAATAATTAATGTGTCACTATATGTGTGTCAAAAAAAAATATGTATCACTAAAGACGCCATTTTCCTGCATTAATAAATAAACGGATGTGTTATGATCTAAAAATTGAATATCGTTTTAATAAATAGCAGTTTTTATTAACTAATGCAACAATGAGGGAGTATGACATAATGATACAATCACAGCTTCTCATTATATATCGGCCAGTATAATGAGAAGCTGTGATTGATGCCCGATGTGTCACATAGTATAAAACTTTTACATTGACATTCTTGACTAAGAAATACTAAGTTCCATGCAGATATAGGAGGCGGGAAATGACTCAACTATTTCAAGACAAGGTTCCTGGATCATTGTATTGATGTTGGTATTTCGGAAAACATGTGGTTACTTATAACAAGTTATTGATCAAGTGAGTACTTGCCCTTTACCTGTGTGCAAAGTAGTCCTTTATTAAAAAGTGTACTTAAATGACATTCAAAATTCAGCTAGAAAAGTTGTACATAAAACCAATTAAAGATTTTGAGTTACAGTGCCAATAATTAGATTAACAGGCCTACAGTAGATAATTTAAGAGTAGGTGTGCGTTTTTGGCAAAAAGGAGAAAATGGTAAAAATAAACTTAACATATGATTTTGTGGATCCAGGTGACGGGTGAGGGTGAATTTCCGTTCAAAGACATAAATTTTATTCTACTGTGCGCTTTTGTTGTCGCTCAATTGGCCTATGCTACTACAATCAGTGCCTGTAGCAAAAAGGTACTACCAGTTCTAATAGGAGACCCATGGAATCAAATGAATTTTATACTTCTCTATGTTAAATAAAACATTTTGGCATGTTTAATTGTTTTTCATCATTGTTTTGTTGTTCATGCGAGTAGGACTATGAAACCTTGTCTAATCTCTTGAGACAACTGATAAATGACAAGTGGACAAGTAAGGTATGTGCTACCATCTTCTGTGTTAGTTAGTGGGTGATTATGGTTGCATTTTAGTAGTGACTATCGGATTATTACCTTTGCAACACAAGCAATCGTAAAAGGTCATTTTGCACTTTGCGTTCTACTATTTTAAACATAATTTCGCAAATGCAATCACCAACGCCCCCAAGTTTCATTACATTATGCATTCGACGTATTGGGAAGAAAACCGAGAGTTGGTACTACTGAGAAAATAATTTTTTTGCCAATACGAGGAAAGAAGATTCGGGAATTTGATGGTTAAAGGACTTCCAAATCCCACTTAATATCATACTGTGTTTATAATACACAATAGGCTTCAAAAAGTGTTTGGGTAACGGTTTCTAAGTTGATGTCAGAATAAATTGCAACCAGCTTAAGCTCTATCTGGTGCTTTTAAAAAATGTGTAAGCTCTTTTATGTTAGAAGCGGGATAAGACGTGACACAAATACAAGATTCATGTCACGAGTCACATTGTGGGAAGAAAACGATGAAGCCACCAGTGGGTTGACACGTATGTGTGACATGAAATGACACTCTTGACTGCTACATTACTAGAAACACGGGCGATTTTGTTTTTAAAAGGAGGATATTTTGATAGTGTGGAAGAGTTGTGTAGGACGTGTTTAACATCCAGACAGTGATGCTTGGTCACAATCATTCTCAAACTCTTGCTGCTCAAAAAATGTAGTCTTTTATTCTCAAATCCTAATGAAACTCTGTTTGTGATGTTTCTATCCATATTGGTTTTTTTGCAGCCTTTTCGTCGTCTTTTTTATGCATATTTTTTCGTTATTGTAGAGATACATATACTTCATTTGTTGTCTCCCACATATTTTCTATGCGAGGTAATCTAAATCGAAAAAGATTGATGTTTTTAAATGATGTTAACCATCAAGTTCTAACGGTCGAGTATATATCGTAAAAAATACTCTTCATTTGCAAATTATTTGTTTAATATTAGTCATACGTTTTACCAATCAAATGATTACTTTTACTCGATGGTTTGAAAACCGGGTTTTGAATCGATACGGTCGAGTCATCGGGTCACCGGTTGAATCGCCAGATCGACTTGGTTTTTCATAAAAAAAATTATATATATTTGTAACACTACAATATATATATATATATATATATATATATATATATATATATATATATATATATATATATATATATATATATATATATATATATATATATATATATATATATATATATATATATATATATATATATATATATATATATATATAGTTAGTGTAACTTTATTTACAGAACTCTTTTAAGTGAAAGAACTCACAGACCTCATTTTAGACCGTTAGATTAGTTAATCAATGATATGATGAAAATATGCTATAAATGTAATCAATTAGAAGATTAAAATATTATTTAAAAAGTTGTAAGGGTAATCTGGGCATTTAGGATTCAGCCCTAAAATTTTGGCACTAACCATTTAATCTCACTTATCAATCATCTCCGTCAAAACCTAAAGGCCCCCTCTTTCTCAAAAACCTTAATTCGTTAAGAAAAAAACAAGATAACATCACTGGTGTTTTTGGATTCACGTCAAGAATCGGGTATGATTTTGTCATTCTATTTTACATCTCAATTTACGATTTTTTTCTCAACCGTCCACTTTTTCTGTGCTATTATCCGTAACACGAAAAACATCTCGCCTCAAATTAGATATGGTTACGGCGGGGCTATAGATGAATCGAACAAGAAAACCCCTTCATCAAAATCACGGTATGCTTTGGAACATTTTTTCTTGTAGTTTCATTTGTCGTTTTCATCATAAAAAGGTAAGGTAATAATGATAATTAATGGATGGTTGAATGACGTTGAATATGTTACGTAAACATTTAAAAGTAATGTTTGATACAATATTGTACCTTATGTTAATATTTGTCCAAATCTTGATTTAAATTGTTTTTTATTAATTATATACTCAATTGCTGTAGTGATGGTTAACTCCACTAAACTTTATATGTTAAATTCTTTAATATTTATTTTATTTGGTTTTGAAATGGATAACAATCTTATTCGAATTATGTGATGTCATCAGGTTTTTTATCATTATTAAAAAGTATTATAAATTTTGATATGATATTGGTTAATGGGTTTCACGATATTTTTATTAAAAAGTACTATTTGTATTAGGTAATAATGAGCATGTATTGAATGAAATATCTATGTTTCATACGTGTATGAATTTGTAAAAGAGGCGTATGCATCTGAAAATGTTTCGTGTGTTTATAAGAAACATGTATGTTTTAAGTCATCAGACATGTATGTTTACCGTATAAGAAACATATACGTTTTACGGTATAAGAAACATACATGTTTCTTACGTATAGAGATTTTTAAAAGAGGCGTATGCATCTGAAACATGTATGTTTCGTGTGTTTATAAGAAACATGTATGTTTTAAGTCATCAGACATGTATGTTTACCGTATAAGAAACATATATGTTTTACAGTATAAGAAACATATATGTTTCTTACGAATAGAGATTTATGCATCTGAAACATAGCAAGAGTGAAACATGTATATTTTATGTTATGAGAAACATGTATGTTTCAAGTAGTTAAGCATGTGTTGGTGTCAGATATTTTTTTGTGGTTGATTGTTTTTGTGTATGCTTGTTTCAGATTCATGAAGATGAAGATCTCTATTGAAGATCAAGAAGTTGATGAACAAATATATACATTAAGATAATTTTGTAATTTTTTATGAGATACAATTATTACGATTTTGTTACTTGTTATTAAATGTAATGTAACATATATGTCTATTAATATTGTTTTTCTTTAATAATGGTTTATGTTTTTTATTTGTGTTTCGAACTTCAAAAAAACTAATGGTTAGATAAAAATATTGGTAAGTTAATAAAACATTTGTAAAAAATCGCATATTAGAAAGACATACAAAATTTACGCGAATAAAAAACATACATGTTTTAAAAAATCTTTTTGGAACAAAAAAAACAAAAAAAAATTACGGATCGTAATACTATGATATTTTAAAAAACGAAATGCAATATGAAAATCATAAATTAAAAAAGTCGTCTTTTACCCTTATACCCTTTAAGGTAAATTTAAAATCTTTATTACCTAAAAAAAGCTGATTGGTTGAAAGGAGTTCTGCAAGTTCTGTCAATAAAATGTGTTCTGTAAATAAAGCTTCCTTTTATATATATATATATATATATATATATCTATATATATATATATATATATATATATATATATATATATATATATATATATATATATATATATATATATATATATATATATATATATATATATATATATATATATATATATATATATATATATATATATATATATATATATATATATATATATATATATATATATATATATATATATATATATATATATATATATATATATATATATATAAATCATGAATATTTCATATGTTTGGCCTGAAAATCATTTACTAATAAATATGACATGTAAAAACAAAATTACGTTACAAATACATATAATTAAATCGCTAAAAAACACAGAAAAAAAACAAAAAAATCAAAACCCGGTCGGTCACTTCAAACCCGGTGGGTCACATCGGGTTTCCAAAATATAAGACCCAAATTAATTTGACCCATTTTTTAGCTGGTACCGGTTCAACTGATTAAACCGGTCAAAGCGACCCGGGTTTTAAAACATTACTTTTACCTACTAAAGTATCTTTTAAATTTTTGATTGACTAAAATTTTAACATACAACGAAATACTATAAGTATCTAGACGCATGATATGTGATCTGTCAATGAAATGTAAGAAGGATTCGAGCTTTTTAAAATTTTTTGGAAAAAAACATGCAAAAGTTTGATACACAGGGCCTCAGAAAAATGCAACATTTGATCAAACACATGTCCAAGTTGTTTCATTGACATTTAGTAAAAGAGAAGTAATTAATAATACGTTAAATTTATATGTCATTGTGTTAGCTTCGATAATATAGTTAATTATCCTATTCTTTTTAAGGAGTGTTTGACTAAGCTAATATGATATGCTTAGGAGCTTATTAGGTCTATGTGTGTTAATTAAGAATAAACAAAGTGTTTGAGGCAAGTTTATATGTGCTTATGAGCTTATTTGTGTTAAATAAGCATAAACTAAGTATTTAGGTGAGGTTATATAAATAGTTATTGAGAAGCCCCAAAATTATGACTTTTGTTAAAGGGTTACGCTTAATATCATGCTTCATTACGCGTTATAATTTTACAATTTTACCCTCGATCTAAAAGTCTAACATTCTTAATTCATTAACAAATATTTACTCAAATAAAAAAAACATACAAACAATTACTTTTGTAAATAAAAACCTTAAACGACAAATACAAATGATGCCCCACTAATAATGCATAAAATTAATTATACTAAAAAATAAATTTACAAACAAATACTCAACAAATAAAAAAAATTAAACAAAAATCAAAAGTTATACCCGTCCGTCGGACGGGTTTTGCTACTAGAATACCAATAAAAAGACTTTTTTTAGTATAGTAGACGAATAATCTAGAATACCATGGAAAATATCTTGTATCCATGGAATAATCTAGAATAATCTACTAGATAAGTATGTAGTAAGAATAATCTAGAATACCATGGAAAATATCTTGTATCCAGAATCTTCCATAGTCTAGTATATAAATAGGGGTAGTGTAAGCATTTGTAACTTGAACTAGCAAGTACCAAGAAAAGTTTAAGTAATAAAAGTTACTTTCCAAAAAAACTTATCTCTTCCTCTAGTATTAGCGTAAAAGGCCCCGTGTGTTTCCCAACATTATTAAGGAATACGATTTATAAAATAATATATGAAATAAATTAGTCGTGAAATAAATGATATGAAGTAATTCAAGTATCTTTACATGTTTGTTTGTACAAATAGACGCAAATAGAGGAATTTAAGACATCCCAAACTGAAAAGTGAGACCCAAGAGCAATATGGTCACTCAACACCTTTGTAAACCACATTTTAGTTTGAGCTATTCTATTGAGGCATCTAAGTTTCATCAAGTGGTTCGTTTTTTGTGTATTAACTTATGCTCGCATTCAAGTTTTCAGTAGGAGGATGATCACAATGTCCAGACAACTCATGTACAACATGTTCAACACCATCAGACACTTCCCCTTTTCAGCAACTGGCAATGGATCATCCAAACATCCGTTGTACTGTCAGTACCTAGGGTTACTTTTTGGGAACTTCGGTCATCAAACAATACAACTTCCACTTCTTCTTTGTCATCAGTCTGCAATAAACTCACATCGATGTTGAAATGGCCTTGTTGAGGTTGAAATGTAAACGAGTCTTATAGGTCGAAAGTTACTCAAATCGTATTGTAAATGGCTAGATGCATACAACATATTATCATGCTTATACAATTTACGTAACTTGGCTGCAAAATATGAAGGCAACTCCCTACAATCCGTTTCTGAATATACAGCATGAAATCGTAATTATTTTTCAAGTATCGTTTTATAAATGACTATTATAATATCACGGCGTTGTCAAACAACAAAGTTTAAAGAAGTTTTTAAACATGTATTCTTAAGTAACTCTCAGTTTCGATAAAAGATTAGTTATCTCCATGTATAATAGAAGAAAGTATGGAAAGCGAAATTTATAAATGTAAATTGCACCCTTAAAGAATATACTCTAATAAACAATCCCATAACCACTATACACAATTCTTAAATGGCTAAGTTTATTTATTCTGATGAGCAATCCAAACAGTCCCTATAAGTGATTCCAGACATCACTTGTGGGTTCCAATGTTTTAATATGTAATGAGCCTGTATAATGAAAATCATTAAAAAAATACCTTGACAAATTACTTCCCATGATTGTCAGTGGATTGCAAAATTGTGTCAAGAGTCGATGGAAGATCATGCCTTAGAGCCAAAATAGTTAACATGCTTAAATAACCAAACAAAATATGAGACAAAAATAGAACACACTTCGATTTTTACAGTCAAAAGGTCTAAGAACAGATCATTTTTGATCTTCAAAATTAATATTTTATGTGCCTAACACAGATTTTATAGCTTCTAGTACAGAACACAGTAAATTTTTAATCTCCTACAAGCCACGTTACGTACTGAAGTATATGATATACCTCTTCAATTTCTTTATTATGCTCGTTAAGGAGTTGTGCAATTCCTCTCTTTACTTTAGCGTAATCTTGGGGATTTGTGTACATGAAGAACATATTATCGAGCTCGGACTGCAATGGAATTTCTTTTAGTAAATGACTATACCAATAAAAAGAATTTTTTTAATATAGTAGACGAATTTTACCTTAATTTGATACATTCCTTGGAGCTTTGCGAGAGGCGCAAAGACGTGTAGCGTCTCCATTTCAATACTGATCTGGTCAATTAACATCATATCTTAATATGCACTTCAACTTGTCTAGAAACAACTAACAAAATTATTACTCGTATTAAAACTTCCATTGATGCATTTTCAAGCAAGTGCTGAGAGCAAAATCTAATTAGTGCAAGCCAATTATTAAACTCTCCATACCCTTACGTTAACCACTTATAACTTATTTTTATTAGTGTATCATCTATTTGATGAACCATTTTGATTTTACATAAAGTTCTCTTTACAGACAACTTTTGGGACTAATATATAGTGGAATGGGTCAATTTTGCACATAATATCTAATATATTTTTCAGTAATGAGAATCCACAGGCTCTATATCTTGAAGCCCACGCTGCAGTCTCCCCCGTCACTGATAGGTATTAGTACCCATGATTAGTTCCAATTTGAATGGTAAGAGCCGCCTCAGCATGATTATTGTATCTTATAAAACCAAATCCTTCATCATGCTAAAGATAAACCTCCTCAATTACACCAGCACCAAGAGAATAAAAGTGATCATGTAGTTCAAGTTGAGTAATTTAAAATTGGAACAGAATAATCATGATTTGAATTAAACAACATAAAACTGATAAAAATCTAAGTCTGGAGGAAGAATATGAGATTCTAACATCTGGGGCAAGATAGAAAACAAATATAGTTTTATAGTGGGGGTTATTCTCAAGTGCATCGCTGTTAGCAAGCTCTTTAACATTCTCTACAAAAAGAAGGATGATAGAAAACAAAATAAACATGCTTAAGATAACCCAAGAAGGAAATTTATACTAGTAGATCCATTAGTCAGCTCCACTATAGTTTTAGAATCTGAACGATAAGGCACAAAATGATATCAAGTATATTTAGATATAGATACTATACCTTGGTTTAAGAGTTAGTTTGCATATGGATATTCGTCACAAGATCTCCATATATGACAGCGGCCAGCTGGTTAGTTTGCCACTAAAACCATACCTCTACAAATAACAATAGGATGATACTTCTTGCATAAATGTATGATCTTAAGGATAGAACTAATAATTACATGAATAGTGATAATGATGAACATTAAGATGAACCTTCGGAGCTGCATATCCATAGGCAATGGTTTAGGGTTTTGAGACAACAAATTAACCTGCAAAACCAAACAAATAACATGACCAATTAGCTTCATTAGGGTTTAAGAAAAAGGGTACCAAAATCAACCTACAAAAACAAAACAAAGAAGATGACCAATTAGTTTCATTAGGGTTTGAGAAGGAGGGTTACCTTTGTTGTAGTACAAACACTATCAAATAAGATCAAATACATGGTACATGGTATATTTTAAAGCCCTGAACCATTGATATTTAACAAATTAGCCATACGGTCATACCTGAGAACTGAACCGAAGCACCAAAAGTTCAATGGGGAGAAGATGATCATGAAAGAGACATAATCGCAACATATAGAGAGAGGAAGCCGTCTTTTTTTTCTTTTTGTGAAGATGCGAGTTAGGGTTTGTAGAAAAAAAAGACATGCCGTGTTTTTTTTACGAAAAAGGTTTGTTAATGCGTAGGGTTCTTTCTGTAAATATTTATTTCCTTATCTAATAATGATGACGTGGATTAACAACATGCTTATGTTGCATATCCATCCTCTTATATATATAATATATATATATATATATATATATATATATATATATATATATATATATATATATATATATATATATATATATATATATATATATATCTATAATATATATATGGGGCTAAGTTTGACTTGGAAAATGGGTAGGTGCCATGTCATATGCCTACATGGCGTTTTGAAGGCATCCTATTGGTTTAATGATGAGTATGGGCTGGGGAATATTTAGATCAGTGGGCTTAATATTCGGATTAATATTGGGTGAATATTTAGTGATATTGTTGTATATTAATAAATTTTGATTTTATCACACTAGGCAATATTCGGTTGAATATTGGGTGATATTGTATATTAATAATTCTGATATATTCCTTATTCTTATAATTTTATTAAAATTCCGCATATATCTCTCAACCAAAAAAAACATATTCGACCTTCAAACCCCTAAAACACACATACACGGTTCGTCACTATTATGCTTATCATGACTTCAAAGCCTGAAAATATCAGGGATCATCTTTTCAATATCATATATTCCTGAGTTCGGTTTTACAGGTTATATTTAAAAAAATACCCTAATAAGATTGTACATATGTTAGTTTCTTTTCTTGAAGGTTAGTTCCTGCAACAAGTGGAGACAGAAGATTTAGCTAGGGCATATATGTATGCAGCAGTTACGGAAGGTGTTGTTGCAGCGGTTACGGAAGCTACTGCTGCAGTTGTTGGTGATTTAAAGATCTTTGGGTGTTTGGAGTCCTTTTGTTTAGGATTAATTGCAAAAACCTAATAAGTTTATTCATACACAGAGAGGTACGAATAGCCTGTTCTACAAAAACCTAATAAGTTCATTAACTACATGTTTTGTCTCTTTTTTTGTTCGTAACTGAAAATACGCTGACAAAAGAATCACCAACATTTTCTGTAGGTATTAAATTTTCCATATGCCCCTCCTCCCTATAACTTGGATTCACTCGAATATTATTCGAATATTTGGTTGGAGAACTTAATGAAATGGAGATTAAAGGTTTCGACAACATGGAGGTGCCGAATCATTGTTAAGGCTCGTGGTTGGTAGTGAAAAATCAGGGTCATGACTTGCTTCTTCTTTATCTATAGCTAATACCCACCCATTCTCAAAACTGACGCAAAAATTCAAGCAAGCAGACCTAGGTCAAATACATAATATGTAAATTAACTTGTATTTAAAACTTAATTGCACTGGTGTTTTATGTGTTTCAGAATGGCAAAAAGAGGAAGCGAAAAGGACAGCACGTTGAAGAAAAAGAGGAATTCTATGAGCATGTTGGTTGAATTATGGACAGCTTGAAATTTCAATGGTGGAAATACTTGGTATGACTTGGTCAAACTTGTGTCACTTAGTTTTCGTTGCTTGCCAGTTTAGTTTTCACGGTGTATTATGTTCTTAATATTTCTAAAGCTATTGGTGTTAAAAACGCACTTAAAATATTGGGTGTTGTTAACCTTCTGGGAGCTCTTTTTACCATTTTGGTACCTGAAGCTTAGGGTAAATTAAGCCTGGTGTTAATATTCCCTCATTGAAACAACGCCCAACGGGCAATAGCAACAGTGGCTATTCTGTGTGGAGAACATGTTTCTGCAACAATAACAATAGCAGCAGTGGTGCAGACACAGTTATGTCGCTCTTGCACCTTGAGATTGTTTAACAAGGGTAGCCAGTGTATCTATGGTCCAACGGATTTAGCAATATACCAAAAGTGTTTTTATAGCAACACGAAGGATTCCCTTCTTATGGGCCGTTAGTATCTCAAGAATCTCAAAATGAATCCTCATCCACTCCCTTGCAGGAACATACTCTGCACCAGGTCAGCAATACGACCAACCAAATCAACACAATTCTCTTGAACCTTCTCATGCCTATTCTACAGAATAAGGGTCAGACGTGGGAGCAAGTTCTTTATAGGAGGAGTCATCTTAGTCATACCTATTACGTTCACAATGCCTATTCTTCAAAATTGGGTCAGACGTAGGAGCAATTTTCTTCATTTCTTCATCAGGAGACTGGGAATCATGAATAATTATAACCATCACATCCTTGGTATAGTAGCTGGAATATATGGCATCCATCAGAGGCATAATGAACCCAATGCCTTCTAGAAAGCAGCTAAGGATATTTCCACGGTGAGATCGGATACCCTTTCACAAAGGCTGGAGAGCCGAGTCAAAATTCTCAATACCATAAGGAGCAGCTGCCACGGTAAAGAGCAGGCAGTGATAACAATGATTGTTCTGGTTTTCTGATTTTCTGATTTTCATTGTTAAGCCTACGTTCAATAATCTTGACCAGAGACCTCGAATAGAGAAGAACCGCACAACCAATTAGTATAGCAATTTGCTAAACAATCGTAATACCTGTATGCCTAGCTTGCCACGGTTTCTTACTTTGAAAAACAGTTTACAAGAAGGGTAAAAGTATCGGGAATCAATTGCTGATGCAACAATGCTAAAGCTCTACCATTGGCGTTTCTCACATATTCATCAATGTTATCAATATCAAGACACATTGCAGCAATCCTAGTAGCTACACCAGACGCCTTACTGAGATTGGAAATGATTTATATCCCCTCTATACGAGCATAGTAGTCTTGAGGAAACATTACATCGAGTTCTTCGTCAGTCAATGTGCGACTCCAATATAATCAATGTTTTTCTCGTGTCTTCCTAAATTATACTTCTCGGGGGTCATATCAGCACGCGTTTTATAGCTCATGGGGTTGGAGTGACTAGATCAGCTGCACCAAACGGGGTTAAACCAGGTGTATATGTTGTTGATGGTGTAGCTCCACCGGGTGTCGCACTACCCATAGTTTCTGGTGTCTCGTCCTACCTTGACCTCTGACATTTTGGAGTCGATGTAGTCATACCAGACAGCTTAGGTGTGGAGTCCCAAGCCATACCAGCTGGTGTGACACCGCCTGCTGGTGTGGCATGTGAATCCGTGACATGACCAGGAAGAGGAGTTTTGTCCATGAGTTGTTACGGAATAGTGAAAGCATGAAGCCCTAGAAATAATTTAATCCAAACACCCATCTCATAAAATGATTTTCCATGTTTCAGCATAGTCTGATTCACTGCATCAAATGTCAGACTCAAGCATAGCAAAAGCATTCAAGAAGTAAAGGCTATCAAGCTTTCTGATATTTATACTCTGATCATTTCGAGTTCTGACACACCAAATACATAAGTCTACTTTTTTAACATATGCTACTAAAAATATTCCTACTCCATCCTTTTCAACACAGGTTGTTATCATAAATTATATTATGCAACATCTACATGTTAAAAAGGTTGATGAGTAGGCCTAAGGTTTTTGGTAGTCAAGATGAAGACTTAGAGTTGGTCAAAGCGTCTGACGACACTAAAAAGAAGGTATTTCTGTATGATTTACACACTGTTTGATATTACGCACCGTTTGAGAATCCAATTAGTATGGAGTATTATGGTAGTTTATTTATTTTGGTGAAATTATATGAAATATTCTCATACATGTTTAAAGATTAGTTGTATCATCTATTTCACCTGATTATCTTAGTAATTACAGCTATTTTGATTGTTGTTTAATATGACTTTAAGTCTTCAAAAAATTAGCAAAGTCACAAATAGTGACACTTAAAATATCTAAAGGGATGCATATTTAAGCCTTAATTACCAGGTTGGTTGTCTTCGAATCCACCGCCAACGAAAGAGTCTTTGCCAAGCTTCTAGCTTTTTGTTTGTGTCATTATTGATGGATCATGTGCTAAGGATCTTTGTCATCCGCTTGACGTGGTGAGAAGCAATTTCAGGTAATTTTAGTTTTAGAGTTTTGAAAACCAAAATCTGGAAGTTAATTTAACTCTTATATCATGTATGAAGTTGTAATTTTTGGTTGTATTTGTCATACAGATTGAAGGATTGCAGAGACATCAAATACATGGAGTTCGAGTGAATACTCGTGTATAGGAACATGTATATATATCATGCACTTCAACGGATCATGCAAAGGGAGTGTTGGTGTGGACCATACAATAAGATATTGTGAAGGTTGCACCTGTTGGTGTTGTAACATTTGTTGCTTATGAACATCAAGTGGATTGAGTGGAGTCTCTTTTGACTTGATTAATGGGTAAATGATTTTTTTATATATATTATTTTGTTTTTAGGAATGACATGGATGGGTTTTAGTGGGATTAGCAATAAACCATAATGTGATTCATCTCATCATAGAGAATTGTGTTTCATAATGAACGGAGTTTGTTTCTTGAACATTAAATCTTCATTAAGGTATGTAAGTGAGCTAATCTATCTATACCTCTGCTCCTTTTAATGAAGAGAAATTATAAAAAAACGGGTGACTCTAGAAACGAACCGGATTTGGTATTTTCTAAGTGAAAAAATTAGTAGAGTTTTGATGTGAAAATTAAAGCTAAACGCAACGGGGAGTATCGGTCAGTTAAGTCGATCGAAGTCAAACTCGGTCGACCCGTTGCGGCGACCGAGTTGACTAAATCGACCGGGAAAAATAGATCTTGGAGCGATCTATTTGTGCAATCGATCATGATTCCCTTCTCTTTTATTTCTATTCTTTTATTTTTTTAGATTAAAATACATTTGGTTTAATTATATTTTAGTTAGATAAAATTATTATTTATAATAAATTTTTAAATTTTAATATATTAAACTTTGTTTAATTCCTTTTAATATATACCTATTAATTTGACTATTTTTAGAGTTAATTTTAACTAATGCATTTTCCCCCATTTTCCTCTAATTAAAGTTTTTTTAATCATTTCTTTTATGATAATTAAATATAAATATATTCTAATCTTTTTTATTTTATTTAAAGAATTATTTGAAAAAAAATATATTATAAAATTGAACTAGATCTTCTTATTGCGATAAATAGGTCACTGTATGTAGTCGGAGATAGAAAGCTGACATGTCAGAAAAATAAAGGTTACACTAGGTCGCTGTTGTGGATAGCTTAATGTTCAGTACATTGTTTCGTGTAAATATAACGTGAATTTCCCTGCTTTTATTTGATGGAAGTATAGGGAGACTATTCATCGACAACTCTGCATTTATGTAAGGGGGTGATTTTATTTACACTAGAAGCAAACCTACATCTCAAGTACGACATGTCATTTTTTAGTATGGTATATCGTAAAGCATTTTCTATTTTGTGATCCGTTACTAATTCATTGATATCAATAAATTAATTTAGGTCTTATCAAATGACGATCAAGAGTTTGACGAAAGAATTTGATGAAACTTTCATTCGACAACATTATCAAATCAATGAAACAACAAATTATGAAACTTTTGGAATAGTTGATGGAAATGGTTTTATTTTCCTACATGTTGCAAAATGCCTAAATTCAAGATTATAGGCAAACATATAATAATCTATGTAAAATAAAAATAAAAATAATTAAAGTTATAATAATAGGGAAAGTAAAACCTTTGAAGTGAATAAAAAAGTAAAGGTAACAATATGATAAAATTTTAATATGAACAAGCTCTAAATATACTATTAAACAATATTTTGTCAAAAATAGAAGTTAATTCATAATTACGAAATTGTAATTGTCCGGTGTAATAGTTACTATAAAAAAAGGATTGAAATTTAAAATGATAATCGGTTTTATAAGTCAATCGTCATATTACATAGACAATTGTGTGCCCCCTGCTATAATATAAGGGAGAACAAGGTTGTTGTTTTAAAAAATATATTATGAATCGAAACCCATCCATTGATTTGTGATCGTCCAAAGATTAATATAGGACATAACCGTCTGTTGGGTGAGCCATGGCCTAACATTATCAAAAGTTAGTTTCTTAATAACAAAAACGAGGTCATCACACATACATTGTATGCCATATAGCCAACAAATAACGG